>JACXIT010000185.1:1162118-1172827 GCA_014737525.1 Bombus difficillimus | reverse complement strand
TTTCAAATATACATTAGGTTGTCCGAAAAGTCTCTTTCGTTTGATAAGGTGATAACGGATGAACAATTTCTGTTTTGTATTATTTTATCGAATTTCGTTCTATTTCTATTATTACGTTCCTGCATAATTCGATAAATTAAGTAACTGGAGTAATACAAGTTCATTTTTGATTTTGTATATTTGAAACTGGTCGTTCGTTTATTCATATGCATTAGGTTGTCCGAAAAGTCTCTTTCGTTTGATAAGGTGATAACAGATGAACAATTTCTGTTTTGTATTATTTTATCGAATTTCGTTCTATTTCTATTACTATGTATCTGCATAATTCAATAAAGTAAGTAATTGGAGTAATATAAGTTCATTTTTGATTTTGTATATTTGAAACTGGTCGTTCGCTTATTCATATGCATTAGGTTGTCCGAAAAGTCTCTTTCGTTTGATAAGGTGATAACAGATGAACAATTTCTGTTTTGTATTATTTTATTGAATTTCGTTCCATTTCTATTACTATGTATTTGCATAATTCAATAAAGTAAGTAATTGGAGTAATACAAGTTCATTTTTGATTTTGTATATTTGAAACTGGTCGTTCGTTTATTCATATGCATTAGGTTGTCCGAAAAGTCTCTTTCGTTTGATAAGGTGATAACGGATGAACAATTTCTGTTTTGTATTATTTTATTGAATTAGGTGTGACCATTTCGTCCTATTTCTATTACTATGTTCCTGCATAATTCAATAAATTAATATAAAAGAAAAAACATTACACAAGAACAAACAAAAAATAAGGAAACTCTTTCATCGTTATTTTATAACAAAATAATTAATTTATTAGAATGGTTATAAATAAAGTTCGCAGAATCAAAGTACTCCTTCCACACTTGGAGTATAGTAGACGAACAACAATTTCTCTTTTATATTATATTATTTTGTTCTATTTCTATTATTACGTTCCTGCATAATTCGATAAATTAATATAAATGAAAAAACATTGCGCGTCTATTATTTCCTCATAAAAAAAATGAAACTGATAGAAAAGAAAAATTCGCGAGCGCCGATAAAAATAAACAAGGAAACTCTTTCGTCGTTATTTTATAACAAAATAATTAATTTATTAGAATGGTGTATAAATAAAGTATGCAGAATCAAAGTACTCCTTCCACACTTGGAGTGTAATAGACAAACAACAATTTCTTTTTTATATTATATTATTTTGTTCTATTTCTATTATTACGTTCCTGCATAATTCGATAAATTAATATAAATGGAAAAACATTGTGTATTATTGCCTTATAAAACGAAAGAAACATTTCGGACAACCTAATATATTAAGTTACAGCATGTTCGTCAAATGAAACACTTTGTAGTGAAACTTTTAGACGTAAATTTTCTAATTCAAGTACTTACTATACTAAATTTCAACGTTTAAAGAGAAACAGTGATCTTAAATCCCGTCATTTTACCTAATACAACCCTTCAACCATCAGAATATTTCCTTGCGAACGAAATTCAAAGCTGTGGACTATACGTTTCAGGTCGTCCGAAAAGTTTCTTTCGTTTCATAAAGTGATAACAGATGAACAATTTCTGTTTTATATTATTCTATTGAATGACGTGCAACCATTTCGTTCTATTTCTATTATGATGTTCGTGCATAATTTTTTTATTTGTAAGTAACTTACAATCAATTCTCATTGAGAATTATAAATTATTCTGACTTTTTATTATAACGTAAATAATAAATGATTATCGTATGTTTGGTTCTATCTGAATTTAATGAACAAACTAATATAAAACAAAAAACATTATTTCTCTATAAAACGAAAGAAACATTTCGGACAACCTACTAATTGAAATATTCTGCTATATTTTGTAAATGTAATATTTACAATAACACGGAGTATTATTTTATAAAATCATCAATAGGATTTTCTTATAAGCATTCTTCTTCTTATTGCTTGGAGTGTCGTGCAAATTGTCAAGATAATTAAATTCGAGCGACTTGATTAGCAAACAGAAGGGTAGAAACTGGATATTTTAGCAAAGTAAACAGACAGGGTAGTTTCAAGTTGTTTGAATTCAGATAACATGATTAATTTGAAGGTTTCGCCGTTACTCTTAGCTTGCGACTAGCGTGCAAAGTTCGCTATAGCCTACAGTTGTATAGATCTGCACCGCGAACGAGTGTTTTCCCAGAACACTAAACCTCTTGAAAGCCTCAGAATGAAACCGGAACACTTCACACTAGATACCTTATCGACACGTTTTTCTTTCTAGCTTTTCTAACGAAGTTGAATCACCAACGAGACGTCTTCCTACACAATACTACAGTATAGTATTTAGAGCGAAGTGAAACAACGGGGTTCCTTATCGTTGCGATGGCGGTCGTTTTTCTCACCCGTCGAGAAGAATAATTAAGGATCATCGATCGATCATTCCGCGCAAGCATCGCGATCCCGTGGCGTTGGAGCAGCCCGGAATGCTATGAAGTAATAACTCTTCCGTCGATACAGGAGGCGTGACGAACGCGGCAGGCCACCGATCGTCTCGTAAAAACCGACCCGAAAGAAATAATTAACGCACGTTAATCAACCACTTGGTCGGTGAAATTGGAACGTTTCTGTGGCGGGGCTCGAAGAAGCACTCCATTAAGAGGACTCGAAAGGGGAAGGAAGAATTTGCGAGAGTGATTTGTGGTACGCCCTCCAGTAACCAGTAACACGATAGAGTGATAATAAATACCTTTAAAACCGATACGCTTTCATCCTGACTTTAATCGATCTTTAATCGACGAAATTTAATTTACAGTTCGTATTAATACGCTATCGATGCGTATACATTTCTTTTCAATATTTTCCAATATTCTAACGTGTAGACATTTTAACGTGTTAATTCGTATCGTACACTAAATTTAAACTTCGGTCAATGCGATAAATATTTCTAATTACAGGATTTCCAGCAGCGTTATTTGTACGTGTTATATCTGCGAGAGGAATACTTTCACGTAACGCGCAGAGGAACAGCGTGACGAGGAAAATCGAGGAAGTTTGATGGCCTGCGCATCGGTGTCGAGGGTTGCAAGCAGACGCGGAGGTATGGCAAGCACGTGGCACACGTGACTACACGGCGCATAAGGGACTCGAAGGTGGATATAGAGTGCGAAGATGAAAGCGGAAGACAGCGCGCGAGAGGGGCTCTCTGTACGGCAAGGGGGAATGCAGGGTGGCCGGAAAGTTGTCGGTATAACGCGAGCCGCTTCTGCCGGTTGTCGAGTCTGCGCATTCAGCCGACCGGATTTAATTGGATGGACACCATCGCTCGGTGCTTAATTAACTAATTAATTTCGCGCGGAAAGATACCGCCGCCTGGTCTCTTTGCCTTTAATGACTTTGGTAGCGCGCGTTTTCAAACTTGAAAATTCCATCCGTCGATCGAGCGAGTGAAAAATATGATATCTAAAGCGAATGGATAATAGGAATACGAAGGAATTGAAAGTTCATCGGAGAAAGACACGAAGGGAAGATTATTCGCGTGGCGTGACGGCGGCCGTTTACGGAGGAAAACATAAATAACCGTGGCGAAGACAGACCACCGTGCGAATTTAAAAGCGACCCGCTCAGCGGCGCGACCGCGTAAATTCGTTCCGGTTTAATTAAATTTAAATGATTGTTTCGGCTTTCGATTCAAGTGGCCGAGGTCGTTCGTCACGAAGGGACAAGCGAACGCTAGAGTCCGCTAGAAGCCGCCATTTATCAACGGGTTCGCATAAATCGCCGATATGAACATCCGCGCTGGTCTCTAAGCTCGCACGCGCGTATACTTTTCGTCGGGACGCTTCCTGCAATTATAACGAGGCCCATCTAGCGGCTGAGCGCCAGCGTCGCGCGATCTTTGTAAAGAGACAACGACGGAGGTAACAAGCGCTGTCCCCTTGTCCTTAGCACCATAGCGTCGTTCATCGCGTTAAAGCGGCCAAATTTTCCTTTCATAAAACACATGTCGCAAGAAAGTCGCTTGCTCAGAGGGGACGAGAGAGAATAGGCCGTGGCTTTTAAGGGTGGTAAAAAAAGACAACCTTCGTTGCCGGCCTAAGCGGCGAAGCGAGGGTGCGAGTAACCGACAACGGCGAGAGAAAGGGTTGGTTCGTTACGGGTTAAGGATAGGCTTTAAATGAACCTTTAAAAGCGAAGAAGAAAGAAGAAGAAAGCGGCGCGCAGTGTATGGAGTACGCGAAAGTAACTCTCGTCCTAGTTTTCCGAATGCGTAGTAGCTTGCTCGATACGCCGAGGTGCTGAATCGATCCTTTCGTCCTTCGAGGACGACAGAACATTTTCTATTGATTTTATCGACATACTGAATCAATAGCTTCTTAACACGTTGGTCGCCGCGTCACCCATATCCGTATGACGGGTATGCTTCCGTGGAGGGCCCGTAACCCAAGTATGGGTGACGCTCTTCTTGTTCGAGTTAATTAAAGTTACTCGTCGTTGAAGCAACGTCGGAACGTGTCACGCAATATATTTATCTCTGTACTGTTTCGCGCGAAAAAAATACGGTTTTTGCAAGAATTATTGTTATTCAAGACTCAGGAAAACGTATAAACCGCAACCACGCACACTGCGCGTATTTCTGGCGCGAGTTTCCCTTCAGTGACGGTAGCTCGGCTGACTGGGCCGCCGAAGCGAAAGGGTTAAAGCACTTAATAGCCTTGTAACACGACGTTCTTCCTTTTTAGATAGAAATTCAGAGAAGGTTACAGTGTACTTGACGCGAGTCTAGTTCTTTCGGGTTTCTGTGCATTCTCTTTCCGTTGATACATTATTAATTAATTAATCGTCTGGTCGATATTATGGAGATCAGATGATAGAGTACGCGCAATAATTAATACACGTGCAGAAAATCCATAAAGATTTTATTTATGTAGCTTATTAAAGAACAATCGACGCGAGTATGAAGAATGCATCGATGTTATCAGAATGATAAGTAATTACGCCTTTCTACCGATAAATTCCAATTAATTTCTACGCTCATCAGCTTACAGTTGCCCGGTCTGAACTCGATAAATCGGAAGGGAAACGGTACGCGAGGACGCGGCAGGAGATATGATGGCGGATCGATGGTAGTAGAATAGGAAGTTTCTCGCGAGGCGAAGGAAGTTGGCCGATAAACAGAGCTGCCGAGGCGAGTCGGGGGCGCGTTTGTGCGTTTAACTTATAGGAGTGATTTTCGGATGGATGCTCGAAGGTTCTCGAGATTCGTAGGCATCGCGAGGACGCTGGACCTAAAGAATGGTGGAAGAGGAAGGCCTATGTCTGCGGCAGGAGACGGTAGACGGTAGAAAAGAAAAGAAAAAATAGCGAAGAAAGCGGCGTCGTAGGGAAACAAATCAACTCGTCTGTTGGCTGGTCTCGAGTTTTTAGTGGCGTGACTCCAAATATTTGCTTTGCTCGTCGGAGGCCGCTACGGAATATACACCGGCCAGAGGCGGCAGAAAAATCTCTAGAAACGCGGAGAACGGTTCGCGAAACTTCCTACTCGTTTCAGCCAACGACCCACCCCATCCTTGGTATCGCTGTCACCCCTCTTCGTACTCGCTCTCCGGACCTAACGCAAACCACCCCCTCCCTTGCGTTCGATAGCCGCCGAAGTTGCTGCCAAGAATACGCTGGCAACTCGTCCATCACGAGCGTTATTACGCGAATACCGTGATACTGCCGTCTCGTCTAATACCCCAACCCCCTTTTAGGCGGCCACTTTTTCAAGCGGCGTCGTTGCCGCGGGGGCGAGCTTTATGTCCGACAGTTACGATCGGCCTCGTAGCTCTTTAAGATTTGGCACAGATACGCTGTGTGCGCGATCGAGTCGATCAATTTCGTTCACGCGTGTCACCGAGACGCATTCGCTGACGAATGCTCGATGGATAGTTGAAAGCATTGGAGAAACGACATTGGCGCGGAACGGGTGTACGAGCCAACGTGTGTCTAAGCTTAATCGTTTGCCCTGATTCATATTTGAACGATCGTCTCGAGAGAGGCATCGAAAGCGTGTCATTAGAACGGCATAATGGATGGTGTACGACGTTATTGCAATGGACAGCGATAAAAATTTAACGTTCGATCAAAGACTCTATTCTTCTTCGCTTAAGACCGCCAGCTTGATAGCTGGATGGTCTCGAACGATAATCCGACGTTGGTAATTCAGATGCAACTTTTATCTACTTTTCAATTACCTTGTACTCGATGCTTATCTACCACGGCTTATTAGAAATCACACCCTTCGCGTTAGAGTCCGAGAATGAATTATGAAGACACGTACGCAAAGTTATGGGAATGCAAGTGACCAGAACTACCGAAACAGTTTTCGAGGAAACCACGGGACGAAACACCGTGGACTTGATCGAAGTATTACGAAGAAGAATCGTGGTTATCGCTAACAGTATCAATAAAGACAAAGGATCCGAAGACCTTGGGTAAAGGAACTTCGCAGTGACGACCTCGACGAAATGCCGCGCATCTTGCAACGAAGCCATAAAACTCTAAAACGGTAGGCCACAAATCGCGAACTAAAAGCGAGCTGGATTTTTTATTGTTCCGATGGAAAGTGGTCGGAAGGAATTTTTGTCTAAAAATAAAGCACAGTTGAGGTGGCGGTTGTACGCGAATCTATTTCTAATCTTCGTTACGGGGGAATATCTTTTACCAAAGAGGGGATTGCTCGACGCGTCTAATTTGCGTTTATTCCTCGAAGAGGTAACCGCAGAGAAGAATGGCAGCCTCGGTGGAGGGAAACTTGGCATGGGACGGGTGCAAAGGAAGAAATAAGAACGAAGCGAGAAGCTTCGGTACATTGGGCTATAAACCAACGCGATTTTGTCACGTTCGCACGCGTCATCTGCGTGCTGTTAAATCTGCGTTTCTGCTAAGACAGTTGTCGGTGAACGATATCTTCCGCGTTTCTTCTTTTCGTCTTGAACCCGACGACGGATACCAGTTTCGAACACAGTGGAAGAAGAAAGACTCGCGAAGACTGAAAATCGGTAACCCGAGATTTTCTAAGGACGATCGACATTGAAAAGAAGATAAGCAGGAATCCTGGCGTCTGATGGTCGCGTTATATATGGTGGGTAACAACGTGTTCGGTGTCGGCCAAGACAGACTGCGATTTCGACTATCTGCTCCTACCAAGGGGTGGTAGTATATTTATTAACGCTTGGCACCTTGACAGCTACTTCAAGTACAGGCCGTCTGAATACCATGAGTTTGTCTTTAACAACTCGCCTGATGAATGGCCCATTGCTGACTACCATACAGAAATAGAGTCAGCTAACAAGCGCTTTTCTTTCCTCGGGAGTCTTCTCCTCCCGATCTTTTCTCTACTTCTTTCTCCGTTGAAACATCTAAATATTTAGAAAATTCTCGCCCTTCGTATGTCGTGTACCCGACCACGAAATTCGTCCGAACCATTAGGGTTTCCAAGCCAAATAAACCGATGCGCCCACATGTTCGAATCCAATTTCTCCATGAGAACACGCATCGATTTCTTCTATCCTCGCCAAAGTATTTATCACCGTGCGCAATGATGTTACCAACACCAATTCGTAGCAATGCTGCGAAGCAATTGGCTCGGCCGAGTCAGAAATCGGAACCGACGCTTGTCCAGGTTGTAGCGGACGGATTGGCAAGAAGTTAGGCGGTGTGGGTTGATCCTATGCGTCGCACCGCGGTCATCTCGTCGCGGATACACCGCTACCGGCTGGGTGTGCACGCTGGCACACGCAACCAGCCGCTGATGCACACGCTGCGATCGGTGCGCTGGTCGGAGAGACGCAAAAAGGCCCGAAGGCAAGTATCTACACGACTACGGTAGCGATCAATCAATGTTGCCGTCGGACGGTAAAACAATACGATGTTGCCTCCATAATTGACGGGAATCCATCATCCTCGTTTCGCGACTTGTCCCGCTCCACGATCCTACGTCCGGATCCTGCGCCCCGTTCCAGCCTTAATTCCGCGCCGGAATTCCCGTCCTCCGCGATATGTAAATTTCATACGGCATACCGGCTGATTGACGGGCATTTTTATCCCGTCAATCCTTTGGATTATGAGAACCTCGTGTTCAGGGAAAATGGACGTTCTTAATCGTCGTCGCTGACAATTAAACGTCCAGAGTTTCGATCATTGACTTTTCTCCTAGTGACAAGCTTTTCTTCTTTCAACACGAGAGGCAAGCAATTACGGATGATCGTTAAAGATTGCAAAAGAAGAAGAGATACGAAGAGTATGGATGATATTAGGTTGTTTCAAAAGTTTCTTTCGTTTGGTAAGGTGATAATAGATGACAAGGAATTTCTGTTTTATATTATTTTATTGAATTACGCGCGATCCTTGGGTATTCCTGTTATTATATTCGTACATAATTCGATAAACTAATATAGAAGAATTGTGCGTCTATTATTTCCTTATAAAACGGGGGAAACATCTCGGACAAGCTAATATATTTCGTAAGAGATGATTTAACGTTCCAGTTATCTAAGATTGTTTATTTAAAACGCAATTTCTCTTTAGCATGGTGCAGTGATAGAGCGGAGGGTTAAAAGGAGGTGAAAGGACGGGAGAAGGATGGCGCGATAACGGGCAGCCATAGCGAAGGTGAAGGCAATAGCGCGAAAGGCGGCAGAGATTGGTAAGCCCGAAATCCTTGAGCTTAACTAATTCCTGCATGAGTTACGAGCAAGCCACGGCTAATTCCAAATAAATATTCGGAATACAGATTATGTTAATCGCCATGGATGCAAATTAGACGGTCAGGGGAAGATGTACGTAAGTCTGAACCTCGAGACATCTTCCTCCGTTCAACTTCCGCCATCGCCCTCGTCATCGTCGCCTACCGTAACAACGTTCCCCTTTTTTCAAGGACGAACAACAGGAAAAACCGTAATGTATTTCCAACACCTTCCTCGAGGTTAATTAACAATCGTTAGGGAAAAGAAGTCGGGCCAAAGAGATATCTCTGTCTCGATCCGGCGTTGTAAACGTGACAGTGAATTACTGGCAGAGTCTGGTACGTACTGGTCGAAGGGAGGGGAGGGGGGAAGGCGTCTAAGTGGCAAGTAGGTAAGTAACTTGGAAGTTAGAGGGTTGGAGTCGGCTTCGCAAACCTGATACACGCGCAAAATGCATACGTGTTGAGGGGGGAACTGGCGTTGTTTACTGTGTGAGCGCGCTTGTACGTACACGTAATGCGGCGTAGCCACCTTTAGCCGGAGTTTACCTTGCTGGTAAACTCCAGTAGGTAGCTACGCCGGAAACTCTACTCTAATGCAGAGTAATGTTGATTTATGCTCGTGTTGGTCTCATTCTAACTCCTACCCCGCCGGCCTCCGGTTACCTATTCCCGAGCCGCGCTATATTTCACCCGTGTTCATCAACCGAACAAATATTACGTTTTTCCATTATACACGGCCGGAGTTCCGATCAGATACGCCGGATACTTCAGACTTCGGACGCGCGATCGCGAAATTCCGCGCCAAGAGATTACGCTGCGCCGCGTCGCAAGTCGAGCGTTTCGCGATCCCTCCGATTAACCGACGCTTTTTTACACATCCGAGGGGAACGTGTGAAAATTGTAGAATTTAGTTGTTTTAAGAACAGTTTCTCGTCCGAGAAACATCAAACATGAATATTTCTTGATATTAATTGCGGCACCGTAAAGAAAATATTAACGAACAAATTTGTTGAAGTAATTTGTTGAAGTCTTCGAGAAAAACTCTGCATCTTCTCTTTTGTATATTCGTGACCTGAAGACTGTTGTTACGAAAAGAATAGAATTCGGTGGAAAAAATACGGAGAGGTGCATATTATTGTGGCCTTGAATATAAATTTTGGTTTGGATTACAAGGTCTAGAAGCAAAATAGCTAGAAGTAGATTTCTATTGCTGTTTCTCGTAGCCTTCAGCTACAGCTACACACCAAGGTTCACTTTTTGGTAATTTCTTTTGCTATAAATATATGAACGTGCTCCCTATCGCATTCTTTTGTATTGTGACATTGAAAGAGTGAGGATCTGCTTCAGCATACACTACACCTGCACTTATACTTATTTCAATATATTTTCCTATTACAAATTCATGCACTCATACACTATTGCACTATGCAATTTTGACCTCATACACTATACTTGTACCTACACTTATTTTAATATATTTTTCTAATAATAAATTCATCCAGTTGTTCTTCTGTCGATCAACCTCAATAATAAGATACATTAAATTAATAAATAATGATAATAATTTATTTAATTTTGATCTCATATACTATACTTGTACCTATACTTATTTCAATATATTTTTCTAATAAGAAATTCATCTACTCATTCCTCTATCAATCAACCTCAACAAAATTGCATATCAAATTAATAAATATTGATAACAATTTATTTAATTTTGATCTCATATACTATACTTGTACCTATACTTATTTCAATATATTATTCTAATAAGAAATTCATCTACTCGTTTCTCTATCAGTCAACCTCAACAAAATTGCATATCAAATTAATAAATATTGATAACAATTTATTTAATTTTGATCTCATATACTATACTTGTACCTATACTTATTTCAATATATTTTTCTAATAAGAAATTCATCCACTCGTTTCACTATCAGTCAACCTCAACAATAAGATTCATTAAATTAATAAATAATGAT
>JACXIT010000185.1:1150927-1161855 GCA_014737525.1 Bombus difficillimus | reverse complement strand
AATTCATCTACTCATTCCTCTATCAGTCAACCTCAACAATATCACACATTAAATTAATAAATAATGATAGCAATTTATTTAATTTTGTCCTCATACACTATACTTGTACCTATACTTATTTCAATATATTTTTCTATTACAAATTCATCTACTCATTCCTCTATCAGTCAACCTCAACAATAAGATTCATTAAATTAATAAATAATGATAATAATTTATTTAATTTTGACCTCATAGACTATACTTGTACCTATACTTATTTCAATATATTATTCTAATAAGAAATTCATCTACTCGTTCCTCTATCAGTCAACCTCAACAAAATTGCATATCAAATTAATAAATAATGATAACAATTTATTTAATTTTGACCTCATACACTATAATTGCACCTATACTTATTTCAATGTATTTTTCTATTACAAATTCATCTACTCATTCCTCTATCAGTCAACCTCAACAATATCACACATTAAATTAATAAATAATGATAGCAATTTATTTAATTTTGTCCTCATACACTATACTTGTACCTATACTTATTTCAATATATTTTCCTATTACAAATTCATGCACTCTTTCCTCTATCAGTCAACCTCAACAATATCACACATTAAATATATAAATAATGATAGCAATTTATTTAATTTTGTCCCCATACACTATACTTGTACCTATACTCATTTCAATATATTTTTCTATTACAAATTCACCCATTTGTTCCTCTATCAGTCAACCTCAACAATAAGATTCATTAAATTAATAAATAATGATAATAATTTATTTAATTTTGTCCTCATATACCATACTTATATTTATACTTATTTCAATATAATTTCCTACTACGAATTCATCTACTCATTCCTCTATCAGTCAACCTCAACAATATCACACATTAAATTAATAAATAATGATAGCAATTTATTTAATTTTGTCCTCATACACCATACTTGTACTAATACTTATTTCAATATATTTTTCTATTACAAATTCATCTACTCATTCCTCTATCAGTCAACCTCAACAATATCACGCATTAAATTAATAAATAATGATAGCAATTTATTTAATTTTGTCCTCATACACCATACTTGTACTAATACTTATTTCAATATATTTTTCTAATAAGAAATTCATCTACTCGTTCCTCTATCAGTCAACCTGAACAAAATTGCATATCAAATTAAACAGAATACACGCAAAATTAACTGGAGACTAAAAACAGGATATAAAAATCTGTCTAAAGGAAAGCAATAGACTATCGCGATTGATTCCAACTATGTTTTATCAACAGACGGATTAACGGATCAGCATCTATCAGCCGTAGGATGGTCGGTGAAATAATGAAAGGTGAAGAGTGGAAAACCGCAACGATTACCTAGTTGGGGTTTTCAAGCGAATATGAAGCGAACGGCGTGACGAGCGGCCGCTTTCTGAAGCACGAGGAACTGGCCAGTTTCATACATATTTGCAATGTGCGGCCAAGATGGACGATACGCAATTGTATGCACGAAGGCATACGCGAACGATATCGCGCAGAGGATGAGGATAGATGTGCATACACAACGCGTGGGTAAATGCTTTATTGCGGCTCCGTGAATATCCTTGCACGACCGTAGAGCAGCGGTGTCTATTGGTCGTCGCGACTATCCACACACGCGACATGCCGCGCGTATACTCGCGCCGAAACGCGCCACGGCCGTAAATAAATGTGTACGTGAACACACCCGAGAGGTGTGGAATTCAACTTGTATTTCGGTTCCTTGATGGCGCTATAATGGCAAATCTATCTTTCTAATAGAACCGTCGTGAATTTCGTCGTATCGATTCGAATCGGACAAGGGTGGAAATTAACGAAAAGAAAACACCTGTCTCGTGTATATTGTTTCCATAATATTTAGCTGTTTCTATGATTGGCTAATGGCAACGGCGTACGTTCGTTTCGTTGGACGAATGGAAATTCACGAACGTCGCTCGTTCGACACGAATAACCGTGTGGGGAACAGATACGCGAACGTAACGCACGCGTACCACAGCACAATACGCGAGAGAGGATCGAGAGAGGCTAGCGATACAAATGCATCAGTTTCACGGCTCGTCGGACAAGACAACGAGATTCATGCCCTCCTCATGCATGAATCAACAACCTTTTCCATATTTACATAACAACGCTTGATTCGCCATGTGTACCGTGTAGCCGGGTGGGAGGCGGTTGACAGATTGAGAGTATGGATAGGCTTTATTCTCTCGTGCGGTCGTCCTTCGAACCGACGAAAGAACGCCAGAGCCGGTCGAAGCTGGGAAAAGGCCGGTGACAGAGACAGAGGAGAAGCTGAGCAGCTGGTAGAAGAGGAATAGTCGACCGATGAAGAGATAGAAGGGAAGGAAGGATATTTCTGACGCGAGATCTGAATATCGACTCGTCATACGCGTGAGCGATGTTGAACCCGCGAGATATTTGGCGAGTTGAAAAATCACAATGTAACTCGAGATTTTCAGATTTTTGCATTTTGTCGTATTTCTAGTCCACCAGCTAACCGTTTAAATTATAACTTTATTCTTTAATCCATTAGTATTATAACTATATCCCATCGTATGTTTTCGCGATATTATCCATAACGAGACCCATTATGATACACGAAAAGAAATCGCAAGGCACGAAATTCAGAAAAAGGTTGGTCGACTCGTTTGTTCGTCGCGTGGTCCGGTCACGGAAAGGGGAAACGCAGAGTTGTAGTGTGACGGAAGGGTGGTTCGTTATAGAAAGTTTCGCGTGGACACGCGAATAGCGAGGCTCAGCTGTCACAGACTCAGCAAGCGTTACGTATGCACGTTGAGCGGAGGAAGCACTGTTTCATGCAACGTGCTACGTTGCAGAGGCGTGGCGATGAGTTACGTCCTCGCGGGCCGTCTCAGAACCTTTGGCTTCTGCGACCGTGCTAACCACGGTCCACTGGGAAGAATTCGGCAACCCAAGGGACCATTCGTCACCGCTATTGAACGTGTGTGCAAGATCTGGTAAACGTACTTCCGACGCGAAACGGCTTACCTACAGGCTGAAGGATAAACGAGCTCGAACGGTTTTGTTTTCCTTCGAAAACGTTCTCGGTGAACGTTGAACCCTAGTTCTCGGTCGTTGGAGGGTGACACGGCTCTGATCGACTAAACCGATAATGAAAATCGTCATTCTTGTTTGGCGGGATCGTTGCTCTTATCGCCGAGACTCTTAAATTTGTCTTTATCTTATGACCACGCTTTCCGAATTTCCCTCTTCTATCTACTGACCTACTTTTTATCTATTTCCATTCCGCTGATGCGCCTTCTCCGACGTCTCATTCTTCACCTAAATGTTCCTTTATTGTAGCTTGGATCACTTTTCCGAAATTTATCTCCTTGTATTCTAAGTTCAATACGTTCGTTCTGCCTTTCAGAGATCAGAGATTTCAATATGGTTTCGAAGGTGTTGTTTCACTTAACGCGTTTCTTAAGATGCCTACATTATTCTTTAATCTGCCGACTAATTGTCAGAAGTTCAACACGTTCGTTCTGCCTTTCAGAGATCAGAGATTTCAATGTGGTTTCGAAGGTGTTGTTTCACTTAATACCTTTCTTAAGACGCCTACGTTGGTCCTCAATCTGTCGACTTAATTTTTTTTCTTTGGAGATCGAACATCACGTTGTCAAGAGATTTCGACAAAATGTAAAAGGTGTCGCGTAATTAACATTTTTATCCGGTAGACACATTCGAAGAATAAACTGAGTACATATCGCGAGTGAACGTTAGGTATTCCATTATTTTCTGATAGCTATATGGCAGCGAAGAGAACGCTAGCCGAGCGAATCGCGCGAGAGTCGGTGGCTCCTCGAAGGACAAGGAGGATGAAGTAATCCTCGTTATGGAACCGGTACGCGTGTGCTCCGCGGCTTCACATGCGCGCCATCGTCCACGTGAATGCTCCGGTGCGTAATTTCTAAATACGTTGTTCCATAAATGGGGAAAGGAGCGACAGCCGCGCACCGCGATATTATCAAGTCATTCCAATTAAGCCAGATTAATTGATCGTGCGCGAGCTATTGATCTATAACGCCGGCTTGCGCCGAAACTAGTCGCGAAATAAAAATAAACTCACGATTCTGGTTAGTCTAAAATGTCGCGCGTATCAAGGCTAACGAATACGATCCAGTCGCGATACCTGAATATAACTTTCTGCGAGGAAAACGCGTATTTCCTAAGCAAGGTTCGGCGAATTAGCAAATCTGTTGATACAGCATGATATTTTATAGCGTCTGAGTCGACCAATATTCGTCTTCGCGTGTCCCAAGAATTGCGCTGATATATCGCGGCTTTTCGGAGCTCGACTCTCTGCGAACGACCGAGCATCCGGTCGACTACGGAAGACGCAACGCAGTCATAAATAGCGTGCCATATTTCCTGCCGTTGACAGAAAAAAGTACGACGAAACGAGGCTGAGTGAAATTAGATAAAAATTAATTATAACCTGGAAGCTTTCTCACGAGAATTACACGTATCGCAATGCTCGAGAGAAGCTAAGCTTAAGAAGATGATTACAGCTAACGTAGACTCCGAGCAACCATGATCCTGACAAATACATTTATTGCCGTACAACGAGGCGTTATTGTCAGAAGTGGTGAAAAGACAGTCGATCGATTAACAATTTATCGAATTATCCCGGAAGCGGAGGAACGTTTCAACGCCAACGTCCCTATCGGTGCGGCGTAACGAGCGAAAATATTCGCCGGCTCATAGGAAGAGAAAGAGAGAGAGAGAAAGCGATCCCGTTACGCACGGTCGGTGCTCGGAGAGCTGGTGGAGAGCGTGAAAAAATCGTTCGCGGATGGAACGTTCGTATCCGGGATGTTGCCTTATCAGTCGGCGGCCTTAAGCCACGACTGCGTGAGATTCTGGCGAATGCGAAAAACGGCCGCGGTGTAAACGTTCCTCTCGAGGTAGCTTTCGCGTCCACCGCTCGCTCTCTTGGCCGACTCGTTCGCTTCCTCGCCGTATTCTCCACGGCGGGTATGGAAGGGAAGGCGTGACAAGACTGCAAAGTAAAAGGAACCAGGCATAGAGTCACCCGCGCAAGAGGGTGACATGCTGCCGAGCCGGTTACGGACCGAGCCCGCTCAGTCCCAACTCCGATCCACCGAGGCAGGTGAACATAACCTAACAGAAACCCACCGGTCGGGCCCCGTTCGCTATAGTAACCGAGAGGCGGTTGCCTGTGTACGGTACACTTACGCGTTTACACGATACACGTGTGCCGTGCTCGCGAATAATCTCGCCGCTGATACACCGTTCGGCGCGGGATGCGGTTAATATTCGTCCCTCGCTCGCTCCGCGGACAGGTGGACGCGGCTCGAATGTACCTCGCCGTAGAGGCGTGCCGCGATACACATGTGAGACTCGATATCTCTTGTTTCTTGGTTATTGGAACTGTGATAGAGAGGAACGGCGGTGCTCGTATGACAAGGTGTCAACTGCTTTGACGCAGCTTGATTAGTCGACGAGATAGTAGTTGGCTCGGTGCAAACGTCTTGTAAGTAGAATCTTTTTCCACCAACGAGATAAACGGATGGAACGATGAGTATTTATCTACAGGATCGTGTTACGAATCTCTAAGATTCTGTGCCGATGGATGGTAGGTATTTTTCTCTGACGTAGAATTTATGTTTCTGTACGGTTTCCTAACGTTGATCCAACGAAGGCTGGGTCCTTGTTGTCAGGAGCATCGAATGTTCTATTTTAAACGAAGCGAAGTAAACGATGACTAAATTTACTGCCAGTTTCATACAATAATAACGCGTAACTGTAATTTGGAAATTAATGGATCCGAAATACTACCTCTTGCTAGCCACTCTTGCCGCCTGAGGATTAGGTACTTTGTCACTTATGCTACTTTTCGGGTAATTGATGGTACAAGATTATGTACGTTAAGTATGAGATGTTTATATGATCTGGTGTAAAGCTTGTATACGTTTGAAGTAAATTTATTATTTTTAATTGATATGTTACCGAATGCCAACATTGACAATAAGCGTGAGGCAACGAGATGAAAAATGTTACAGACGCTTCCTAAATTATCCCACCATTCCAATGGTACGTTTAATAGCGTACGGACAATTAACACAGTTCGAACGAGCCACATATTTTAACCTTACCGTAACGCACGCGTTGAATTAACTCAGCCATTATGAAACAATCAAACCCAATCCTGATGCATCTGATACTTTAGACAAATTGGCCTCTACGCCTTAATATCTTTGACAAAACATTTAGCTGCCAGTTGCCGCTGCCAATTTCACCAGCGCTAACGTCCAAACGTCGGATATCGAATCAAGAGCATCGCATCAGCGCAGCGAATGATTCGAAACGAAACGGAGCAACTTCTGGCACGAATTCGTTGAAACTTTAATTAATCTTATTATTGATCATTGTTATTAATCCATAAATCTCTTTTTCATTCAGTAATTTGCATGTCGTTGAAGCAGGATATAATATAAACACCGCGTACTATGTATGTTAGGTCGTCCGGAAAGTTTTTTTCGTTCCACAAGGAAACAATAAACGCACATTTCTCGTTTTATATTCTTTCGATNCAATTACTTTTTTCATCCTACAATTTACATCGTACGATCCATTTTGCATTACGCGTAGTATATCAATACGTGTAATAAAATATAATATAAAAATATTGCTTCCTTCTAAAGCGAAAGAAACTTTCCAGACAACCTGATAGTTATAGTATACACGATATATAATGATATAGTATAATAATACTCGTTGGAATGAGAGACGAAAGTTAAAAATCATGTTATCTTAACGATTCGTAGTAAAAATATATAAAATGTTGTATTACACATGCAGATAGAGCAAACGTTAGTGATAAATTATCGTAGAAATATGTGACTTTAAGTATTATATCTATCCACAGTAATTACGTCTTTAACAATGATCGATAACGTCTTTACAAGATAACGTCCATTTTCGATTCGCTTAAATTTTTTATTTACGATCATTCGCACTCTATCTATATTAAAAAGTAAAATGAGTATTTCACATTCCCACTCTTTCCTATATTACGTAAGAATTATTTGTAAGTATGCAGCGGTGAACGTGTTAAACGCATCATGAATCACGGGCTAGTCATTAAGTCTTCTGTCAGGTAATCTGCGCGTAAACGCGGCACGCGCGACACCGTCTTATGGGATTTTAATCGGCCAAGCTGGTCGAACGCTCTTCTCCCATCGCTGGAAATCCAACAACGAATCGGCGAACGATGCATCGTCGACGTTCCACTCTCGCGACCTAGAAAATCCCTTTAGCTGGAACAAGCGGCGAGAGTTTCGTCATCCATTCTGATTTATGCCGGCTGGATTCTCATGATCCCCATGTCCCGATTGGGTACGGAACGGCCGCGATAGGCCAATGTGTCGGCAGATTAGCGCGGAGATCCTGCATCGCCGCGAATACAGCACAGATCACGGGAATTTCTGCGTCGCGTGTGTAGCATCCCGGATGTTCCGCGACCGCGTTTCTTCCCCCACGAAAGGATCGATCGTAAGTTTCATAAAATAGGAAAATGTGGTTAATATCAAAGTGTCAGGACACGTGCTAGTTTCATACGAAACGTAGCGAGCTAAATTAACGAGAATAACATGGAAAATTGCGCTCCAATATGTAACGAAACTTTGTATTTGCAAGAGTTGCGCTAATAACTAATTTTATGTAAATCAGATTGAAGAAAACTGAAACAAATTTGCTACGAAACCCTGGCAAGTCTATTTAAATCTGTTACTAATTCGGTTTCTTTTTTTTATTGGTGAATACGATTGAAAGTTCATTGGAAGGTCATGAAAATGCAGGCTCAAGGATGTGATCGAAGCTAAAAGTACATAGGCACAACGGTGCACCATTGCGTTGCTGGAATACGAACGTCCCTTCTTGATGAATTAGACACAGCATCAAGCATGTAACTACGAATAGCACTAGCACGCGTTACGCACGTTTAATTGCCTCGATTTGTACGTGTTGCGTACGCTGGAATTCAGCTCGATGGACGAGCTTCTTCGAGCTGTGGCTACGTTCTGGTTGCGTTGTTATCGCGTAACGAGGACAAGGATAATCAAGGTGCAGGCAAAGGTGTCCTGCTTGACCCTGTTTCTACTAACAAAAGTCTACAGTTTAGAGCTTAAACCCTGTATGTTGTACGTGATTGTTCCAATTCAACGACGTAAAAATGGATTTTGTAGTGTTACGTTTGTCATTGTCGTCGCACATTCGAGTTGGAATTTCGTAGGAAATATTGCGCGCAGGCAAAGAGAAAATTAGTAAGGCGATAAGGCGACGAATGAATATTAAATTGCGGCCAAAGGCACGCGAAACGTTAACGCAAGAAGCAGCGGCAGTGAGTTATACCAGAGGTGGACAGAACACGCTGCATTATGGTTCGTGGAGCGTAAAAATCTTGCGCATCTTAAAACACTGGCACGTATAATTAAATTAAGTAGATGATAACTCATCCTCTGCGCGACGTCGCGTCGCGCTTCGTCCGCTAATCCCCTTTAAGATGATCGCGTGACTGTTACTACGGCTGGCGCGTAACGGTCAACATTTCATTAATCTTTTCGCGTACATAATCCTCCATTCGTTCGCGTTTCTTCCGATCATCGGTTCCTTCTTTCGTTCCAACATACACACGGTACATTCTTAGTACGCAGCTAGGATCGAACCAGGGAACAGCTTTGACGTTCGTCTGAAGAAGATTCGCGAGTCAAAATGAGAACGCTTTTCAAGATGATTCACTTTATTGGGTCGTCAGGGGGCGACAAAAATTGCGCGGAGAATAAAATTCGTAAACGGAACTCTCGGCCAGAGTAGCCCAGAGAGTAGAAAGGTGGATATATAGGGAGCAGGTTCTCACGCGAGGCGAAACAGACAAACGGAGAGGGGAAGATGGCGGCCGCCAAAGTCGCGAACCGGTTGGTCTGTCTCTCTAGATTCTCCTAAGCTCGCGCGCTGTTCCAGTACCCGCGAACCTAACTTCGATCGGATAGTTACGGTACCACGTTTCACTGACCGCGCTCTCGCCATCCTATAATTTTCCACTTAGACCTGGAACGTAGCAACGACCAAAGAGAAAAGAAGCAAGTAAGCGACACATCAGCTTCGATTTTTCGACCAACGTGCTCGACTACAGTTTTCGAGGCGATATTCGATGGACGCGACGCGTGGAAATTTCCCCCGTTCTTTTTCTCCTCGTGGTCGTCGATCCACTTGGAAAGTAGACTTTATCGCGAAACGGATACCACGAGGACACGGTCGTACGCTACGGCCGTTTAGATTTTACCGGATTCTCGGCTGATTCTAGCGCACCAGTTGGCCTGGCGGTACGCTTCCAGCCGGGTTCTTAATCCCAGAAATACCCGTGCACCGATGGTAGCCAAAGCCCGGCGGCGCAAAAGCTTTGAGAGACTATTGCAAGAACGAAAGTGCACGGGGTATAAGCACCGGACAACGAGGGAAGAAGAGAGATCGAGTAAGATGAGAGCTGAGGGAAAGAGAGAGACAGAGATCAGTCTGTAAGCTCTCGGGATACTTACAGCGTTGCAGTAGTGGTCCCATTGTGCCGCAACGACACAAGTCCCCTCTCTGCTTTCCGGCAAACTCTCCGCCGTTCCCCTCGTCGGTCTCGACGAGCTGACACACTGCTGCTCACACGTACACAGATACGGCGAGCAGCGCCATCAGGAAACACCAGCGTGGCCACGTTCCACTGTGGGCCAACCGCGACCACAGAGAGGCAGAAGGACAAACAAAGAGAGAGAAAGAACAGAGAAAGAGAAAGAAACGCGGTCGCGAACGCGAGACGTTTTCGATCCTCGAAGATTTCAGCCAGTGATCCGCGCGCGAAACCAAAGAATAACGCATTGACGTTTAGACAAACGCCGGAGACCGTCTATGGTGATCGAGGCAGACCCGAGGCCAAGAGCCTTGTAGAGCGGCCATAATGCACTGCTGCGGCACAGAAAGGAATAGGTCAGCACGAGACTTCAACCGGTGACCACTCCCCCTTGGTACCCCTCGCTCATCCATCGTGCGATCACGCTCACTTTACACCTACACCCGACTCTCCCTACCTATCCCTACCTACTCCTTTCGTTCACCTGCACCACGACCAGGCCCTTTTGTCATTTATCCCGTTACGCGCTCTTCTTATCAATTTCTTCCAACGAGACACCTCGAACCAGGGCTCTCGCTTGCTTGCGAGCAATTCGTTTGAGATTTCAAGTGATTTAGAGTGATGCGTTTGAGTTGTATGCGAGTGGAAAGACAAGATATTCAAACGTTCTCGTGGTGTAAAGTAATCGCTGTAAAGTACTCCTTGTTTGAACACTTTTTCTCATACTGTGTCTGTTTGAATTAATTGTTTTAGACAAGAAAAATTGCTCGTTTAGATTGATAAAGTTTGACGGTTGTCGATCACAAAGTAGATGTCAAGCAGGAGAGGGTTGCTTACTGTCTAAAATCGTTTGTGCAAACGTGTTTATATTTAAATGAAGAGAACGCAGAAATAGATGAAGTTCCTTATGTTATTTTACTGCAGAAGGAAAGTTTGCTGTAGAGAGTGTAAAATACTCCTTGTTTGAACGCCTTTCCTCATACTCTGTTTGAATTAACTGTTTTAGCCAAGAAAAATTGCTCGTTTAGATTGGTAAAGTTTGACGGTTGTCGATCACAAAGTAGATGTCAAGCAAGAGAGGGTTGCTTACTGTTTAGAATCGTTTGTGCAAACGTGTTTATATTTAAATGAAGAGAACGCAGAAATAGATGGAGTTCCTTATGTATTATTTTGCTGCAGAAGCAAAGTTTGCTGTAGAGTGTAAAATACTCCTTGTTTGAACGCTTT
>JACXIT010000185.1:1081282-1150853 GCA_014737525.1 Bombus difficillimus | reverse complement strand
TCTGTCTGTTTGAATTAATTGTTTTAGGCAAGAAAAATTGCTCGTTTGGATTGGTAAAGTTTGACGATTGTCGATCACAAAGTAGATGCTGTTTCAAGCAACAGAGGGTTGTTTACTGCCTAAAATCGTTTGTGCAAACGTGTTTATATTTAAATGAAGAGAACGCAGAAATAGATGGAATTTCTTATGTACCATTTTGTTGCAGAAGCAAAGTTTGCTGTAGAGTGTAAAATACTCCTTGTTTGAACGCTTTTCCTCATACTCTGTCTGTTTGAATTAATTGTTTTGGCCAAGAAAAATTGCTCGTTTATATTGGTAAAGTTTGACGGTTGTCGATCACAAAGTAGATGTCAAGCAGGAGAGGGTTGCTTACTGTTTAGAATCGTTTGTGCAAACGTGTTTATATTTAAATGAAGAGAACGCAGAAATAGATGGAATTCCTTATGTACCATTTTGCTGCAGAGAGTGTAAAATAATCCTCGTTTGAACGCTTTTCCTCATACTCTGTCTGTTTGAATTAATTGTTTTAGGCAAGAAAAATTGCTCGTTTATATTGGTAAAGTTTGACGGTTGTCGATCACAAAGTAGATGTCAAGCAAGAGAGGGTTGCTTACTGTTTAGAATCGTTTGTGCAAACGTGTTTATATTTAAATGAAGAGAACGCAGAAATAGATGGAATTCCTTATGTACCATTTTGCTGCAGAAGCAAAGTTTGCTGTAGAGAGTACCTAGCGACGCAGCATTTAAATAGAAAGGTAAGATAAAAACGTCGGTACAGGTAGGCGCAACGACGTGTCGTATCGCACTTTGCAGTCTTTCAGCTTACGACATACGCGAGCGCATTTCAGAAATGCAAAAAATACGTGCGCTGAGTACAAGCGGCGTACCGACGTTACACGCGATTAAAAGGCGAGTTACATATTCAATTTTCAATTCAAATTCAAGGTTTCAATAACGAGGCACTCGTGCGCGCAAGCGCGTACTTTTCACAACGGCGAACGAGGAAAAGAAAAAGAAAAAAGGGAAGAAAATTTAGACGGGTTTCGCACAAGACGATACGAAAGAAATAGAGCGATCACTCGATTGTTTTCTGAGGTCAGAGATAACAGCGTGGTGGCTCGCCTCGGTATCAATGGCGGCTGCGAACGCTTACAAAACGACATTCCTACACGAGCTCGAGCAATGCCGCGGGATGTGAACCGATAAAATCTCTAGAATTTACGGTAAATCGTACTTAACAACGGGAACACCTCATAAGACGTAGTACACAGTCCGGTTGCGATTCCGTTACGCGTTTTGATTCAATGCGTTTCGCGAAATCGCCTATTCGCAAACATATTCCCTCGATATTTCTCGTGAACGTGGAAGAAAGAACGAAGCAGGCAAATAGAGTATCGAGACCGTTTTATTGCATAATCGGAATATAAATCGCTTTCGGTGAAACTGAGCGGGTTCAGAGGACGTCTGAAGAAAGAAAGAAGAGAAGGAGAGACAACGCTCGAAGATTGTGTTCGGGTGGTGGTAAACGAGCACGCAACATATTGGACGCGTGTTCTCGGCCTAGAGACGACTTGAAATCGGTTTAAAGGAGGCATTGTTAGACAGACAACTAGACACAGGCGAGGTACGGGGGCAAAGACCAAGGGAAACGAGACGACGCGACTCGTGGAAACGTTTAATTAATTTCGAAGACAATCGGCGCTCCTCAAAAGTCGGACAACTTAACTCCGCCGCGGCAACAGCTGTGTCGTAAGCATATGCGTGCGGCGAAAGAACAACGAGCAGAAGGAAGAACATCAGAACCAGTTTCATCTCTTAAACGCTTAATTAAGCAGGCTCTCTCGGTAGAGGGTGAAACGAGGATACGTAAATCCGAGTGACGCGACCAAACCAACGAGAAGAAGATTCCCTCGGCTCCCTGGCAGGGAGCAAAAGATATCGATATGCGTGCACACATGTATATTCATGTTTGTGTAGGTGTAGCCCCGTAGCTACCACCGCGTCTGCTACCTTTCTTCCAGTCTGCACATTTCGATTTATCATTAACAGCTCTATCGCATGCATGGTCCTCGAACCAGTTTCTCGTTTTATCATGGTCAACTTCGCGGTTACTACGTAACCGGGTAGCGGAGTAATGATCGTAAGGGGCTATACAATGTATACGGAGCGGCCGAGAATTACTCACTCGCAACGGTAACGAGGTCCCGTGCTCGCCAAACGTTAAATCAAACATTTCTAAGAGTTAGATGTTCGCCACTTTGACGGTATTCGCCGATGCGTTTAATCGTTGAATTAAAGATAAGATAAACAACATCGAAGGAACATCTTTATTCTTTCGCCATTAAATCGTCTATTCTTCAGAATTATTTCAAATCAAATCACGAACAATTAGACGAGGTTGTTAGGCGCGATAATAATCCTTTATACAAAATGTTAATCGCTCGAATACAATAAATTTCATTTCTGCATTATACATTTTTCTACGTATATGAACGATTTAACGTTACTTTCCTCGTTTCTAGGCCTCTTGAAAATAATCTGCGATACTTTTTCATCGCAAGCTAACGTTTATACACCCTGTACATATGGAATATAATGCACGGAATGGGAATACCATAATTAGAACCGGGTTAAGCGAAAGCTAACCGCTATCCTCCTTATCGGAGGCTCCCTCATCGCGCGCGCACGGATAAGCTGTTCCAGGGGATTCCCATAAACAGTAACACCTGCCAAGCACATAGGAAACGTTCCAATGTACGCGTCGTACACGCAACTGCGAGCTCGAAGGCGTAAACGTTACTTTATTTCTTATAAGTTCGTTTCTTCGCGACCTTCCTTTTCTTCTATCCGGTTCGCATAATTTCTCCGTATCCTAATGGAGAAAACTATTGGCGGTACTGGAGCCGGCTGGTTAGCGTAGAACCGTACGCAAGATCTCGCAGTTTAACGATCATTATCGGCTTTTATGACTCAATGAACGTCGAATACGAAGTGGCCGTTCGAAACCGGCCATTAATCGTTTGTTACTGCAACGATGGAGGAAAAAGAAACGGACAAAAACCGAGTATTCCCGGTTGGTTCTTTTACGTCGAACCGACTTCGCAATGCTACTCGATCGAACATAAATAAAAACGATTCGATAGATATCTAGAAAATTTGCCAAAGTTTCGCTAGATCACCGTTTCGCGATTCATAACTCGTTCACCGGAAGTACATCTCTGCGCGCGCTAATAATCAACAAGGTCGTTGGATCAAATGGTAAACGCGCTGCGAAAGGAAATGTGGCAGGTTTTTCTCGCCGTTCGATAAAAATGGAAGCTACGCATGAACAGACCGTTAAACGAAACGGAGAAAATGTTTAATGCGCGTCCTTGTGCGAACGTCGCGAACCGAACGAACTCGCGAATAATTATTCGAGTGAATCGAGGCACACAGGTGTTTCAGGCCTCTCATGTTAATCAGATGTCGCGGGTACGGCATCGTGTGGCGAGTTACGAACGTATGCAAAGCGCATTTCCACGGCAGCGCGCGCTCCAGCCACGCCAACAGCGTTCGAGCCTGGAGAAAAATTCCCCAATGCGTCAGCCTTGCACTTCTTTTCCATTCCAGGGCTCTGGCCGATGCGTGGATGCTATCAATGGAACAATTATAATTAGAGGCAGCGTTCCGTTGCGCAATTCTCTGACTTTTAAAACGGCCGACGATCGAGGAACCCGTTCCACCGAGTGTCTAATCGGGGGCGATCTCCGCGCGACTGCACCTTCTACGCCTGCTAACGAACTACTAATTATTAATGTCCAACAAATTGTTTCGTCTAGATCTCGGCAATTTATCGCGCATTCGACGGAGATTTAATTGCTCGCGTTTAATTGTTCGCAATCGTATCGAACTCGTTGCTTTCGTTGATATCTGAAATTTCAAACGTTGACGCCGAAAAATCTTTTGCTTCTTCTTTTTTTTCTATCAGAGAATATTCATTAATTACCGTAACGGTATAAGTCTGTTAATCAGTCACACTCTGTTTGCCGCGGTATCAATTCTTACGAATGTAACGATATTGGAGTTTAGAAAACAGATGGTAGAATTACATAAGACGCGGTTACCAGGACATTTTTATTACAAACCTTCGTTCTCCTACCTTTCTCTTTTTCTTTCTTTCACCTTTCTCACACTTCTTACTCTACCGCGGTTCCCCATAAAAGCGCGCAGCTCCATAAAGGCGACACTATCTCGTTGAGAGATTTTTCGAAAGCCGTGAAAAGTAGCGGGCATCGTGCGCGGAAAGAAAAGGTGCAGCAAGGATGAAGCGTAAAGCGAGTCATACGGTGAGACCGGCTATTAAGAATCTTCGTGTAGCTAAGAATCGTCGCCGACACCTTCGGTATATTCCGCGGTGTACGATGTAATCTCTGTGTGCCATCGCGACAACCCAGCTTAAACTAGGCACCGTGTAGTCCCGATGTCCGGTGCCTCGTACGATGTTCCCTCTCTCGTTCTCCTTCCCTCGAGTTTTCGCTCGCTTAAAGCGAGTGACATCATCAGCCACCTATGTCCACCTCGCACCCATCCGGCAGTCCGGGCACGTACACTTTCGGATAAAAGGAGCATTAAAACAAAAATATTGTCCGTCTGGAGTTGAACTTATAAATCAACGACGGCAACAACGGAATCGCCGGTTCTTCGTTGTTGCCCGTCCATTATCGTCCCGCTGTTCTTCTGGCCGTCTCCTCCCCGGACGGCCGACGGACTTTTCATATCCAACCTCGCCATTTAACGTTGAATTTATAAATAATGGCTAACGAACGACCGGAGCGATCGTTGTCATAATTCAACTTACAAATGAGAGAGGTTTCTTCGTGTCTTATCCGTTCCAAGTCGAATTCATTAATCGATCATGGTCTCGCGATACCCTGCGCTCTTCCCTCTTCCTCTATTTCTCCTTTTAGCTTACCCTGTCGCGGTTCGTCTCTTTTGCTCCCTTCCACCCTCCACCATGTTCTTTCCGTCATTCGTTTTGCTCCTTCTGTCGTCTGTATTCTTTCCGACTGCAACGACTTCGTAAATCATCGACGCGAGACATACTTAATCGTTTTAGCGTAAATGTCGTCCGTTTCGATGGGCCGTCGTGATTTATGATTTACGACAAACTGCACTGGTACTATGCTTCCACCGTCGTTCGGCTTTTTCCACGTAATCCTCCCCTGGCTAACGCGACCGTCGAATTATCAGTTTCGCCCGATTAAAGATCAAATATCCACGTGTTTCCCGTGTTTCTGGTTAACGACTCTCTCGATCCAACGGACGACGAGCGGTCGCGTCAGCTCGTTGCAAAAGATTCCGCGAGCAGCGAATATCATGTTGGAATTCGTATTTCACAACAGTCAAAATCGTGACCGTTGAGGTATACGCGAGTGTCCTGGGAACGACCAGGCATCGAGGCAAACCGTACGCTTGTGGAAACGACGGAGCAGTGACCTTCGGCCGCAAAAAGGTCGAAGTCGTTGTACCGTTACTAGACATCCTCCGTAACTACCTAGTTTTAGGCATTTTGACTTGTTTTTTTTTTCGTTACGGCCGCTCGAATTTATGGATACGACCGTGGCTAGCTTCGTTTTTCAGTGTTAACTTAGCCAGGTAGGAGTCGAAGGTACGTACAGGTGATGCAATCGCGCTTGACCTTGCTCTAAAAACATTTTCACACCCTCGGGTCTGGCTCCCGTTGCGGCCTACCCTTGTGCGCCTATCTCCTCCTCAAAGCGACTTCCTCCAGGCCGCAAAACAATCCCATTGTACTTTCAAACGAACCGATTTAAATATTTTTTGCTATGGTTAAGGTCACTCTTATAGGCGACGCTTCAGCTTTTAACCTGATCCCTGAGGAATGTACCGAACGCGATTTCAAGGTGCTACGGAACACCATTGTGTTCCGCAGTGTTTCGGCAGAAAAAATCGACCCGCAAACCGCGGGCCATCGTCCACCGGATCGCGTTCATTCGGATTTATGTCTTCTAATTCGCGATTTATTCGCGTGAATGTTGCATGACAGGGCGAAATTGCGGAATATTCGCGATCGGCAACACGGTGTTCTCAATTATGAAGCGCGCGCTTGCGCGCCGCTCCGCTCGATCAGGGTGGGATTGGCGCGAAAATTGGCTTTTGTGAACATCGAAAGACGAAATCGCGATCGGAAGGAATAATCGCAGGTTGTAATTGCAACGATTCGCTGGCATTATTCTCGATGCATGAACGGGAAGGTGTCCAATATATTAACAATTTCGAGCGTGCCGGATCGAGAAGCCGATCGAATGAATTAATTTGCGCGGAGGATCGGCAACAATTTGCTCGTAACTGAGAGAAAAATATCATGGCAGGGATACCGGTTCGGCCGAGGAGTTGAAAACTGCTTCGGAAATTAATAGTCGGCCATTAATTCAAAATACCTACTCCACGTGTGATACATTTGCTGTTTAACTACCCGATCATTAATTTACTTACTTTATGTAACGCGCTTGGCGAGGCTGACGCGCGACGGGCATATTTCTTACGCGAAATTATATCAACTGGTAAAGAGACTGGAAACAGCTTGTCACCCAACTATTCCGCGTTACGTACACTCATCGGCACCTCCGACAAAATATTCAAAAGTGCGTTTAGCGGCCGTAATAAATTCGCCATATCGTCCTCCGTCACGTCAGGAATGTTGTTTCTGCTTCTGTGCGGTAATTTCCAGACTCTCGCGGGTTAACTTACGCTACGTTTTCACGTCCCGAGCGATCTGCTGCTATCGACGAACGATCCGACGGCAGCCACAACGTCGAGCGCACTCGGTTTCAGCTTCCCATAGCTGTCTCAAAATTGTTCTAAAATACGTCTATCCCTTCGAGCTTGCACGAAAAACATTTCTCGACTGCTACGGATTACGCGCTTACGAATTGATCGAGAAATTGTGGAGATCTCGACGATTCTCGAACAGAATTTTCCGATGGAAGATCGTATCTGTTTTCTATTCGACACGGAAACCATGGTTTCCGAATCACGGTGTTTAATTGCGCATGATTTCTCAGAATGACATGCTACGATGCGAGAAATTGAAATTACGAATCGCGGGTAACCGGATCATTACTTGAACCGATAATTAAGAGCACGTGGAAGTAGCGCCATTTGGTATGCTCTGTGTGATATAGCGTATCCGCGTTTGAATTATTGAATTCAATAGAAATACGCGAGTTCTCCGCGCTCAACTGGAAGATTGGACGAATTTATACGAGCAATGCGCCCGGCTACCCCTTCCCCGCCCATTTAAAAATACTATCTAGGCGGCCATTTATCAGGCTTAACTGTGTCTTGAAACCGTTACTTTTTATTGAATAACGTATAACACCTGCGAAAACACTTAATTCACGTTCAGCGATATATAACGTGACCGGTCGCGGTATTAAATTCGCGGAAATTTAGGAAGATGGGTTTGCGGTTCGAAGCAAAAAGACAAGCAAGTCGCATAACCTGGATGATCGCAGTTAAAAAGACCGAGACGCTACCGGTGCCCGCAGAATCAACGGGCAACTTTTTTGCAAAATAACAACACACCTAGATGCGTAATTATATTACTCGATAAATCGTCTATAGCTATTTCATAATGCTGGAGGAGTAGACTATGACTTGGAACCAAATGGCAGTGAACAAGCGTCTTTTACAGCGACGTATCCCTATAGAAAAGTCTTTTTTTATTTAGTCGATTATTTACAATCAATTTTTTTTACAGAATTTTCAGTAAATTATTTTGGCGCGGTACTGTGACTTGGATTATAAAAGTTTATAATTAGTTAATTATAATTAAAGAGCCTCGCCTCAACACGTTGTCAAACCCAGAATTAACGGAAACCTGTGAAATAACGTAGCTCAAGTTTGGAATTAAATCGAGCAATAGTTGCAAGAAGTATCGCCACGAAATTACGTGTCATTAAAATATCATCGTGCTGATAATAATGCGTTCTGCGCGAAGATCGAACGTATCTGTGGATGAAGGATCAAAGACACAAAGGAGATGGAATATCGAAGAAACAGAGAGTAAAATCGATTTTAACGTCAACAGGAAGAAGACGAAATCAAAAAGATCGAACGATAAAGTGCAACATTGAGAATGATTCTTTAACGTACGGTATATATATACGTAGGAGATAAAAGGACATCGGGGCCTTTCTTTTGCAATTTTTGAGAAGATCCTCGATACTATAGTCTAGACTATTTATTATAGCTGTACTTAAATAATAAAACTTGGAAGTAATCGTTACGATTCGATCCGATTATGTTTGCCCGAGATTTGCGACAGTGGGCTTGGGTCCGAAGTGACACGACTGGTCGCTGAACGTAGCCACGGTCACGGGATGGACGTTTTTACCTAACAGAGAAGTTTTTTTTTTATTTAGTCGATTATTTACAATCAATTCTTTCACAGAATTTTCAGTAAATTATTTTGGCGCGGTACTGTAACTTGGATTATAAAAGTTCATAGTGCGTTTGATTCCAGTTGAATCTAACGCTTCCATCTAAGGGGTATTGCCTTTCTTAGTCTGCGGATCTGATCTGTCGTGTCAAGTAATTGGGTAACTAATGGGTTTTCGTGGTTGTTAACTTTCGTGTTATATCTGTTTCTGAACTTGGAAATTTCTTCTTCGACTGTGGGTATCTTAAGGTCGCGATGTATTGTTTCCTTGGTAGCGTACCAAGGTGCATTTATTAAGAATCTTAGAGTTTTTGATTGGAATCGTTGGAGAATTTCTACGTTCAGACAGGTCCAGATAGGTTCTAATATGGCTTTATATAGCATTATTTTGCTCTGCCTATAGAAACGTGAAACCTAATCTGTCGAACGCTGTGATCTTTATTTTGATAGAACGGAATAGATCATACGTAATTCGAGGGAATAATATAAAACGGAAGATATCGTGCATCCATCGTTTCCTTAAAAAAAAGGAAAGAATCTTCTCGGACCATCTAATACATTTTCCAAACAATAAAATCGACGATACAGCAAGGAGTATGCAAACGCAGACGATCTTCGCTGGGGCATAAAATAATCTTTGCTACCTTCGGCGTACTCTCTCTTGGCCAAAGTTGATCCAGAAGGTCGCGCAGCTCTTCGTCATCCGCGGTTGGATTTGTTAAGTTTCGGGCATCGGTTATCTCGCAGCCGCGGGCACACGGCCGGCTGCGAGGGTTGCGACTGCCACAACAGGGTAGAGAAAAGAAGCAGAGAGCAAAGGAGAGAAAAGACGCGCACGTGCGTGTGCTTCTCCGTATCTGAACGAGTCACAGGCTAAAACGGGGACGATCTTGAACGCAAATGGAAGTTGAAGTATGAGACGAGGGTTGAAAGAGGGGTTTGTTGAGAAAGGGAGGAAGCCCGATGTAGGCAAGGTGTCGTAGAAGAGTCGGAATACGGTTGGAGGCGGAAGGTAGACGAGGAGGCAAAAGGGCAAGAGGCATCGGGTGACGTCGCGACGCCCCGGGCTCTCCGAGCAAGTTCTCGAAAGTGTCGGCTAAACTGATATGAGAAATGGTCGCTTCGTGCTGCCCGTAGGGGATGAAGGAGCCCAGCTCCACCTATACGTTACACAGTTAGGAAACGTTCAGCCACCTCGTGTGTTTCCAACCCCCGTTTGCCCGATACGATATTCGCGGCAATACAGGTCGACCAACCGTGTTACCATCTTACGCCTCCGCGAACCCGTCGATTTATTGCCAGATTTACCCTGCGATATCGTTCGAGATTCTTGAAAGAAGCTGGACACAAAGCAACGTTGTATCGTTTAATTGCGTAGGTGCCTTTGAACGCAGACGAAACGTCCAATTGTACCAACTTGGCTTATTCCAAATAGAAACGACGTGTTTCGTAAGAGGATCGTCGAATTGTACCGTTGGGACGTGGCTCCGTCGTAGGGGGACAAAAAAGCATAGAGCGTTGTCACTTTGACAAACTAATTATACCCGTGTGTTACAGGGGTTGTACGAGTGTTGCAATAATCTTGCGCGGTTGCAACCAGCCAGTACGTATTTTAACAGGGCCAGCGAATTAATTCGAAACTGTAGTTTAATCCAGTTTCAAGCGCTGTACGAGTTACGCTGCTTGTACGTGGCGAAACGCCATGCCGTCATTTTTCTCCGAACAATTCCGTACTGGGAAACTTCAGAAACGGAAGAACTGGAAGGAAAAGTCACAGGTATTAGCGACGTCTTGTCTGGAAATTTTCGATCAGGGCAAATTCCTGGACAGTGTTGGTAGGCCAACTTTTTGACCGAGCAATCGGGTCGAACGACAATAACAAGCGATCCTCGTTCCACCCCTAAGCGAAGATGCATGGTATCAGAGAAGGCGTTTCGAGGTGTTCGAGCGGGAAGAAGAGGACGAAGAAGAAACTCTAAAGAAGGGGTGCTGGAGGGGGCAAAGGAACGCTTATCACTGGCTGCAGCCGCACCGACCGTCGGATCCTTATTTATGGTCCCCGTCAGGCGTCGGTGCGGTACACACCACCTATTTTACCCCCGGGCCTTGCGATACCGAACTCACTTTATTTTCGGCCAGTTTCCCCCCTTTTTCCGTGGGAAACTCCAACTTAAACGTGATCGATCGGAACAATCGGGATAACGCGGGATAAATGATAGAAATTGTAGTCATATTATCGTCTAACTTTCCCAGCTGTAAGCTTGAGAAACTGTGAATCGTTCGAAGAATAGGATACTGCATCTAACGACGTTGAAAATATACGAGGTACTTTTCAAGTAATTTTAGAAAGCGAGATGAAACGCGTGGAATCGTCGGCTGAAGAGCAAAAGTAATTATTAGGTTCAAATAGACGATAATTTATCATTTGGCACTAGCCGTGTTGGTGAATTTCTCGGTGGACGGACGAGCGGCGACGTTTTATCGCTAGACGTTATTATGCCGAGCCCCGATGCATTACAAGCGTATCACGTCCACTCAGTTATAGTTCTTCATTAACGCCGGTCGTAAAACACCCGTTTGACAGAACGAGATACAAGGAAAATTGATGCACGCTGCCCCGACCGAGATTAATTCCGTAATTGATATCTATACACTGTACGTGCAAGCGTACATTGCCGGGGAAAAAGAAATATCGTTGCGTTTATCTGGAATCGCGGGGGTCGTTTCATGGCATACGTTCACGCGAACCACGTGCACGCATTTATTCTTTCTCGCGGCGGGCGTCGCGATCGCGAAATCCAACGTATTCTCCGGAACATATTATAGTTTCGAGTATCGCGCTAGTTCACATCAACGTCACAAATCGGTGAGCTACGATAAGAATTAATATTCTTTGCCACTATAACCTCGATCATCCGAGCATGTGCACTGAACGTACATTTTGGCGGGAGAGACATTGTCGCGATGTCATCGAAAATTGTTTGATCGAATAGGTTAGAAGTGTGGTTTCGCCGCGTGTACGAAACGTATACCTACGTTCCGCGTTCCAATATCGCACAGTTTCTCGAAATAGAGGCGTACACTCGTCGAAGAAATAAGATGAACGATCACTTACCCTGTAGCGGCTGGCCGAAAGACTCAACGAAAGCAGTGGATCGTTTGCGGAAGGATAGGCCGCGCTCGTTTCTTGTTCATGATAGCGATCGTTCAGATCGGAATCGATTGTTGCATCCGGAAGTTCCGTTTCGGCTGACTGGTGGTCCAAGAGGTGTCCGCGTCGGCAGGATGGTAGAGGTTATCTCGCCGGTTGATGGTACGTAGACTCGAGATCTCGGGGAAGATCGTTCCGCGCTGGAACGATTTCCCAGCTGACGCGATACGTGATTCCGGTTGGTTGTGGCGCGTTGCGTCGCGTCGCGTCGCGGATCCTCGTCTGTATGTTAGCTGGTCGCGCGAAATAAAAAGGAGAGCAGGCACGATCGAGGAGCCGGAACGAGGGTGAACGAGAAGTCGGTGGTTTTGTCTGGAACGGAACGGTACGAAACGGAACGGATTAGAGCCACGTGAAGTCGAAGGCTCTGATCCACCTCCTCGCGTGTTTCGCGGAAGGCTCGCTTCGACGTCGGACGCTCGCTCGGGTGACGCTCTCTCGCGGGCCAAAGCAAACTTGTCGGATGGCAATACGTGAGTTAAATGTTCACCGCGGATGGTTTACGGCCCGATAGTCCCCACCTCGTACCGCCACGCGGCGCTGCCTTCGTTCTCTCTCTCTGTTCGCGGCTCTGCCTCGCTCCTTCGCCTTTCCGTCTCCCTCTAACCGCCTAGAAATCCCTGCCTCTCTCTCTCTCGCCCTGCCACGCGTTCTCGCTTTCCTCCTCGCCCGGCATTTTCTCGTCCGCTCTCTCCGTCGGTTTCACGGCCCCTCGAACGCTCCTCTTGCCTCGTGCCTCGTCCCGGCTGTCCTGCGGCCAGTGCAAAGGCGGGGAATCCGGACCGTGAGAGCGAGAGAGAGAATTAGCGACAGAGAGAAAACTGACTGTGAACGAAGACCAAACGATATAGAGGACGCGCGATCAAGACGGAGACAAACGGTCCTCTCACACATGCCCGCCGGCACACAGATGAGACGGGGATTTATATGCAAGGGCGTTGTTAATGGCGGGAGGGGGCACGACGAAGGGTATAGGCCTGCCGTCTCTTTCTCTTTCTGTTTCGATCTTCTCTAACCTCGTTCCTCTTCCCGGCCACCATCAGTCTCTTCCTCGTCGTTCTCGATCTATCCTTATTTACGAGAATCGTTCGTCGTCTTCTTTCCACGAAGTAATCGTACTCGCGTGCTCTAAGGACAGGTTCGACGTCTCTGTCTTCTCTCCCTCTCGCGTCGTTTCTCTCGCGCGCACTCCCGTTTTCGTCTCGTTCTTTCTCACTCCCTTTGGCAGGCTCCGGCGCTCACGAGGATGGCCACGATGACGCAACGGACCACGTGACTACGCGCGAGCCAATCGGGCGCGAGCAATTTGAATCTCGCGGGTTACCAAGACCCCACCTAGTGGCCCACCTTCAGGCCTGGTTATCATCGCATGCACATGCAGGATTGAGCCATTACCTGGTGCTTGGCGTTATAGGTATAATTATATAGCGTCGCGATACACATCGAGTAATGGTGATTTGTGGCCGCTCCTCCGCACACATGCTCGATTCTCTGTGCAACCACGTGGTGGCCGCACCGTGTATCCTCTACAACTGTTCTCTCTCTCTCTCTCTCTCTCTCTCTCTCTCACCTTCTCTCTCTTTCTCCCTCTGTCTTTCTTCCTCTCTCTCTCTCTCTCTCTCTCTCTCTCTCGATGCTACCGGAATCTCCAGCCTACCACGGCGCGAATTATCGACGCGCAAAGAGTGTACGAATTTAATTACTCCCCTATCACATTCGGCTTTCCTGTTTTCGCGCAGCCTTCGTTGCTGGATCGACTCGTTACTCGCGTCGCTTTCTCCCTTTCTTCTTTTTCTCCTTCCTCTATCGTCCTTTTTCTTGTCCCATCTTTTTCTCTCGTTTTAAATGCACGGAATCTCCGACAGGTATCGAGAGATAAATGGAGATTTGTTAATCGAAAAATTAACGCGTTTCCTTGGGGCGAATATGGAAAGGCGTTGGAAGCCCAGCGAGGATAATTCATCAGCCTTTGCGGACCAAAACACGCGTTCCTTCCTGCTCGTTGTTGACCAAACACGTCGACGCGGCATCTCGTAAATATTTGCGTCGCGTTTTCGTTTCTAGCGAGTATCAGAGCCGAAGGCGTTCCTCAAAGCGGGAATCATCGGTCGGGGCAGGCGGGCAATTTCATCGGAAATTCTTTTCATTAGAGGGTAGCGCGCACGCCGCCCGTTGAAAGTTGGTTCGGTCGGCTGGCAATAATTCAGAAAGTCAATTCGTACGTCGTCGCATTAATTCGAATTTCGCAGGGAGAATGAACTCGCCGCGAAATTGTGTTTCACCACACGGCCAATTCCACTTCGGGCAAATTTAAATCGAGCCTCAACCTCCACGTCGGTGAATTTAGAGAGGCAGAGGTGTATCACCTCCCTTCTTCTCTTCCCCCACGACCAACGTTGATAACATGGGGGAGCTCGGAAAAAGAGAGAAGGAGGACGTGCATCATTCGCGACGTTCGTTCGTCAACCGTTGGCGGAAGAATTTAATGCGCGAACGTCCCGGTCTCGCCGCTCACCCGCTCTCGAGTCTGGCAATGAACAATTTTGAAGAAGATACCGTTATTATGGCGCATGACGCAACGAATGGTATCGACAAGCTCGATATATTGGACGATAAATAATGTTGCGACGTAAAATCAATGAATCGGAGCCCGGTCTCCTTTCCGTTTCACGTATTTGTTTTGCCGGACAATATTAGCTCCGAAAAAGTCCGCAAAAACACGCGAACACGCGAAATAAATATAAACGGGCGACCGGGAGAAAAAAGTTCGCCGCGAAGATATATTACGGAGCCTTTTATTAGTCCCTACCGAATTACACGAGACTATTGCTCTCCGCGTCACAATTTCTACCACGCACCTGCTGCCCCGTCGATCCGTCAAAGCTCGTGGACCGTTCTGTAAAATATAAATCCAGTGAAATCTACCGTGGCAACCGGATCCTTGAGATTTTTATCGAAAATTCATAACAAATAATTACGAGATGCAATAGCAAAAAAAAAGAAAAAAGAAAAAAAAGAAAGAAAAGGAAAGATAGGAAAATAGAAACGTAGTAAAAGTAAGTCACGACGATACGATCACGCGGTTACCGGAATGCTTCTGGCAGCTTAGGTCGGGTTAGAAGGTCTAGGTACGTGTTCGCAATTTGACGGAATGTTATTGCGGCCATAATCGCAGGCGCCAACAGGTGCGAGCTTGCACAAGCCTACACGTGAATGTATACGTAAGCTCGTAGGAGTGTATCGGTGAGTCGGTATACCTATATTACTGCCATAGGGCAATAAAGACCCCATCCCTATAATCTGTAGCGGAAACAATAACTAAACAGCCGGCGAAGCCGGCCAACCGGTACTGACCCAGTACGAGTCGTTCATAATGCTAATGGCCGCTTCGTTGTCAATATTTTGACAGGAAATTAAGATGTGTCGGTTTCACCTCCGTGGCTAGTCGGTTTAACTAGCTTTAACTCCCTTGTTCCCGATTTCTCTCCTTAAAATCGAACGAGGTACACGTAAATCGAAATTTCGTTTCCAATCTCTTTCCTACTTTTCCAATTTCGATCTTGTAAACGATTTTCTAAGCGTTTTTAGCGTTTCAAATTTTGTATAGAAATATTTCTAGCTGTAGTTGTTACGAATTGATCGCATAGACAAACTGAATGCATATTGTACGATGTATCGTACATGGTAGCGATGCGTTACGTAAAGAGATAGCATCGATCAAGGCGCGCATAGACTGTCGAGAAGCAAAGTAGGACGCTAAGTTACTGCGCGGTTCAACTTTCTTCCAACAGGCTTGATCGATGTCGCGCACAGGAGATCGCGATCACGTAAAACGAGATAATACTTCCGGCAACATCGTGAAAACACCTCTAAGACCGATTACTTTCCGAACGAGTCGAACTTCCGCGACCAAAGAGATGCGCCTCGGCATCACGAGTGAAAGTCAATGTCGCGGTTATACGACTCCGACACGCGTTCCTACTCTCGTAGATTTTCATTCGCCATCGATCGTTCTATGCACGTCGAATCTTGATCACCGGTTGCTATTGAAGTCACGACTCCTGTAGTTTAGATCGGCTTGATCGCGGAATATATTATCGAGATACTGTACAGCTTTAGATTTATCGATTTGTACAACGAACGTTTCACCCTTCGCGTTTCGTCTTTCAATTGTATCCTAGTTTTTCCACGCGATTTTATTATCTATATTTTGACAATTTTTCTTACAATATTTCGCATTACATTTTACTACGGCGATAAACACGAGCAGACTCGAGCGTCACGGTTGACCGAGCGTAGGAATTAATTAGCAGTTAGATAATCAATTATATGCGTAATTATGTAATTACGAGTTCTGAAGGTAGTAACAGCGTGAACTATGTTCTGAATAATGACAGTGTAAAGAAATAACGTACTGTTAAAAATACAAGTTATCATGATGAAGTATGCGAATACTACTACCGTGTATAAGAAACCTAGAATTCATATACATAACAATCGACGTATTAATATTAATAAATCGAGATTTATCATCTCTGTTAAGAATTCATAATTTAGCAGCATGAAACGCTATTACAGATAAAAAAAAAGTACTCCGTAATTCATTATCGAATGATAGGTTACAAGAAGCGCTCTTTAATTATCAGCTCTCTTAATAATATACCCACGTACGTTACCAAAGGAAATTCGTTTCATTCTCTAAATTCCAGCACACTTTCGAGTGCCAAAGAAAGAGTTGCGCTAGCAAGTTCCTAATTTCACGGGAAATACGGTTAACCGGTCGCGGGTGCTTTACGACGAGGCTACGATGCAGCGGCGTTTCCCTCGAATGCTTGCGGACGCGCGCGCGTATCCACACGGATACGCGGCTGTACATCGTGTACGCTGGCATATATACAGAAAGGAGGATGCGGCGTATCTCCCGTCTCGATCTACTTCCTTATCGCAGCGAAATTGTCCTGGCCGTCGTGGCAGGTCCCCAGCCTCTTCCTTCCCCCGAGAGAAACAGGGAAAGGGAAGCAAAGAACGGGGCGGCGGTAGGGCGCGGGAGAAGAAAGAGTGGGAGAAGACCGTACATTACCGCACACGAAAAAAGACCATCTACAGGACGTTTAATTTCCGAAGCCCTTCCGCCAGCTCCATTCACGGGCTCTACGAATCCACAGCCAGGGCATGAATCCCGTCATTCAGCTGCCTCCTTGTGCTTTCCACCCCTTTCCCATCCTTCGTGCCCTCTTCAGACTTACGGCTACGGGGCACGACGGTGAAAAGCATCGTAGCAATCTTCCCCTTCGATACCATCCACCTTCGAGCCATAGAAAATTTCGCCGAAACGAGAGAAGGTCGAGTCAAAGAGGCCACGACGCGTCGTCTTGGGTCACTTCGTCGGACGACAAGGGGTGGTCTCGCGTGCACCTTGCGAAATTATCTCGATCGTACGAGAGAGTAATTTTCACCTGGACACATTCGGAACGTTCGCTTTATCGATCCACGATATCGCGACTAACGCACGGAGGTAATTTCTCGCGGGTTTGCGTTTAATTTGTCTCCTTATGTTACCGTATTTTTCTCTTTTCTTTCTTTTTCGCCTGACGTCATGGCTCGTATTACGATTTCATCGGTTTGTTGCCTCGCGATTAAAATGGTGGTTCGTCGAATGTTCGTGACTGGTTGTAGGTCACAGTCTCCCTACTCGAGAACGTGTTAAGTACAACGTTGCGTAAAAGCTCGAATCGCGTAAATCTTCGACTAATTCGTTAAACAGTAGACGTCTTGGATCTGGTCCCGGATGGTGCGTCGGGTTAAACAGCCTGTAAGGAAAGCGCGATGACAATTATTCCCCTTGCGCCTACGCCTCCACGCGCAATCAAGCTAATCCCATGAAGCAACGACGAAAGCCTCAGGCAACCCCCAACTTACGCGGCACTATATTCGTCGAGGGTTGTTGCTTAAAGAAGTTGAGGCCTTGTGCGAAAACCAACTTTAATTTCAATCCTTTAATCCATCAATCTAAACAGAAAGTTCAGAAGTTTTCCAGAGGAATTCTTTCGTTTCTAGCAAGCAAACGAAAGTTAACATTCCGTATTTGCGAATCAGACAAACCCAAGGTCATTTCACGTGTTATTTCGCGAAAGATATCTAAATTTATTTATACCTTTATTTTAGTTTACGCTTCCTAGATCGCTTGTTTCCATCTGCTAGTGTCTTACTTTATTTATTTGTGTTTTTGACTTTACTAACTACACGATAATTATTTCATTACTAATTTTAAGAATAAAAACAAAAACAGATAGCAGAGTTGATAATCTTCGACGTATGGTAACTGGCGAAGAATAATACATATGTACATGTAGAAATTATTTGACAAACAGCAGCAAGTATCGATATTATGACGCAAGAACGGAGAATCAGAACTATAAAACGTGGACGTTCGGTTTAACGTATCCTTGGGGAAGGACGAGCTCGTATAAAACGAAACGCGAGATCGGAGCATATTTATTTTCCGTGCCATTTAATAGCCGGCTCGCCGCGACAAGACAATCACACGAGTTTGGAAAATCGTCGAGCTAACTTAACGGCGCTATAAAATCCGGTTTCTGGAGGCACATGCGTATCCACCGAGCAATCCCGTCGCCGCCTCACCCCATCCGCGAACTTACCCTCCGGCGCGCGCGACGCTCCGCAACGGGACGACCCCGGGACACTTCTTCCGCCACGTATATCCTCATTTGGCCGGCGTGTTTTACAACTCGACTCTCGTTTCACAACCGCTAAATGTGATGGATGCCTAGAAGTTGCACGGGCCAACAAATCATAAAGCGTGGCCGCTAAAGCTGTACGCGCGCGCGTACACCGAGCTAAACACCGCCACTTTCTTGCCTCGTGACTCGTTATTTGGTGAAATATATCGCGTTACGCAGTTACGCAACGTATATAACGCTTCCGCGTTTGAGATATCGCACCGAGCGGAATGCTCGCCCGCCGATTAATTAAACCGCGGGAAAAATGCAACGCGACTTCTCGAGCGCGCTCGCGACAAGATATTCTCTCTGCGAAATTTTCGCCAGATCGTCTCTCGCCAGTCGGCTCCCGATTCTCACCGAAATCGACCACCGACGAGCGAAAACATCGAACGACGCGCGTGAGAAAACGAGATTTGTGGACATCGTGCACACGTTTCCGGGCCGCTCGCTCGCTCGCTCGCTCGTCCGTTCGCTGCAACCGGTCAGAGAAAACGAATTGCCTCTGCGAAACCAGACCGTTTTGCTATTTAACGTGGATTAACATTTTGCTCGGCAACGACAAACTTTGACGACGCGAGTCGAGTTCTTGGTAATCCTAAGCGCGCGAGCTGATTTATCGGCCGGATAAATATAACTTCCCTCAGCCAGTTCGTTGGAACTTCCGTCTTCGACGAATCTCGATGTTGGCGAAAGAGAAGGCGGAAAGTTTACTTGTGAATCATCGTACAGGGAAAACAGTTTTTGCGCAAAGTCATGGAGGGTTAGAATATCCTTCGACGAACGTCGTCCGGTGCTGTAGGGGTGGTTACGTTTAAACGACGAAGGATTTGCCGGTTGTTTACAACGGCTGAGCGAAGTTTACGTGGTCGAGATAAATTTGGTGGCAAGGTGGCTGCCGGTGCACGGAACACAGTCCGGATCGGTAAGATCCCTAATGAATCTAGCCGAAGGACCCTTCGGAGTTGGTCTCGCCACTTTTGAGCAGGGAGCAGCGAACTTTGCCGCGGTTGCCGGTCTCGCGCGGTAGCTAAGACTTGGTTTCGAGTTTCCAACGAGCCGAGGATACCTTACGCCTTACAAGGTATCGTTCCACCTTCCAGCAACTTACGACCGTTTGCAATTACCTACACTTATAACTGTACGAAAGCTGTACGGATTCCCTGCAGTATCCGCAGTCCGGTGCGCGTTCCATCGGCGCAAGTATTCGCCAAGTTACTGTTATTCTTGCAAAGCTCAAGTCGCGTAAATAACGCGGACAGCGGTTGGACAGGACCCGAGCGAGGTTTATGGGGACGGACTAACTTCCCTCTCCTATGCTAGGAAAAACTACCGTGGTTCGTGTATCGCTTTCTTGGAAATGCTTACTACGCGTTTGCATAGTTTATACTTTTGTTTTTTCGATACGATCTAAGAACTTTGCGAAATACTTGGTGCTATCTTCTTGTTGTTATCGAAAAAAGAGTATTATAAACTGATTCGAATTTTCCCGTGCTCGCTTGGTACATAAGGTATCAAAGAACGAATAGTTTCTGTATTTTCTTCGTACAGTATGTCCTTAACAACGCGTTCGAGTCTGAATTCTCGCGTAACACAAAGATATTCCGTGAAACTTCCGGGTTCGGCGGGCGCGGTAAGCGAGCGATAATAGCCGGCAGTGGAGCAACTTTTGCCGACATTTTGTCGTCCACTCAGCGTAGTTATTGTTACATATTCGCGTTGACCAGGTCCATTTCAACCATGATGGCCGCGATACGGTCGCGTTACGGTTCACCGAGCGATTTGACGACGGGGCCCGAAGTCTCCGTGGTCCAGCGGATGCAACCGCAACCACACATTAATACGCGCTCTGCCTGGTGACTGTTAATCTCCTCCGAAGCTGGTCACGGTCGCTATACTTTTAAGTCGGACCGACTGGCTCGCGGGAATTTTCGTCACTGTGTAGGACGTCAAAAGGGTACGACGAAACGGTCGCACGATGCTTAAGGTTGCACGGAATTGAACGCGTTCAATCAGCGGAACGAGTCCGATGACCAAACGCTGGAAGCATTAATTCGATCGTCTGTCGTCTGCCGGAAGAAATAGTTAGATTGCATGGATACGTGCGATGGAAAGACCGGTCGCGGAACGTGGAAAAACAGGCGGGTAGCGGTGAGCCGTGGCGATGCGAGTAATTTCGTTTGCACGGGTGCCGGTTCGAGCGACACCGGTACGGAATAATAGCGCGTTGCGACCGATAGATCAATTCGTGTACGGCGAGTTAATGATTAGCTCTCTCGGTTCTTGGCAATTTATCGGCGAACACCGGTACACCGGTGCCGGGAGTGACTTCGATAGTTAATTCGCAGATAAGCATACATTGAAAATGACGGATCGTGCGTGCACGGGCGGCGCGAAACCAACGCTGAAGAGAGTGTCCCTCGCGCATAAATAAAGGTGGCGGACCGTGGAATCGTGAAGTTCGCCAAGTGCCGCCTCGTAAACGACGACGATGGCGAAGACGACGAAGAATACGACGACGACGTCATCGTGGTTCGCGCCGCTACGCGATCCGTAGGTAGGTGGATAGTATATATTCCATGACTGTGGCCATGAGAGTCTTCAACCCCCTTTCTCTCCTCCCAATGCGCTCGAGAGCGAAGACACGCTCAAGTACGCGAGATAGCGAGAAGGGAAGGCGAAAGGGAAAGAAGATCAGGGACGGAGGAACGAAAAACAGAGAAAGAGAGTCTAAAGTTCTCTGGACACACGGACCCGACGCATACGTAGTCATGGTACCCAGGTATGGCGTAGTGGCGAGGCGGCGTGTTGGTAGCGATAAATCATGGGTTACCACATTGTAGCCCAGTAAATCATCGGACGCGGGGAACGCGAGAGCTTCCCAGCGTGAAATGAAACGAATTCATCTCTGTCAGCCCCCACTACCTGCCCCATAGCCGCCTCTCTTTCTCTCCCTTTCTCTTTCTCCCTTTCCCCTCCGCCAACCCCCTTCGCCACGCTATTTCTTGCTCGCTCGCTCGCTCTCTTCCTTTCCCAATCGTTGTCTCGTTTTACCTCATCCACTACCACCATCCCCCGATCCGCCGCCCACAACCCCCTCGACCCTGCCTTGCCTCGTGTTTTCTATCCTTCGCACGCAACTGGATAGGGTGGATACCTTTCTGCCTATATACACCATCGGTCAGGCACATATTTACCTTCCTCCTGGTATACATAATACTTGCTTCCACATACCCTCGTCACGCTTCTTTTCTACGGAATCATCCCGAGTCTTTCGCACGCGGGATTCCTTCATCTTTCTCCTCCGACTCCCCACCCCTTACAACCCATACCATCAACTTTCTTCTTTTTTCTCTGCCGCGTTCTACGCTTCTTCGCCATCACGCGGAGTGCCTCCATTACTCTTCTCCCAACTATTCTTTCGGCTCCGATAGCCGGTTACCGTTGCGTTCATTTTCATTTTCGACCGGCCAGGTTTATTAAATCTATCGCGCGCGTGGTCCACCATTGTTGCGGACAAGTTTAAACAAAATATGGGCAAACGATTCTGTCGTGACTCGAAGCGTTACGATCACGTCGGCACGTAATCGCGGAACGTTCGATTATCCTCACTTATATTGTTCTTTAATACGTTTCATAAATCAGGCGACATTTGCGTGCTCTCCCTTTTCAGACACCGCCAAACACACCGTTTCGAATCGACACGCGGAACATCGCGCACGGCGGCCGCCTCTTCGACACGACTGCGAACCAAAGGTCAACCGTGGTACACCCCTTTCGTTCCCTCGAATTCTGACTCTCCCATCCCCCTTGCTATTGGTTCTGCGAAAGACACTCGGGCTAACAACCCCGACGATTCTCCGTGCGAATCGTTGGGTCGTCCATTTTGCTCAGGAACGCCTTCCGAACGCGTTGATTTTCTTTCCCAGTGACGTTAAGTCATGGCCAGAGTGGCGACGTTGGTGGCGGAGTCAATGCGATGGCGGGGGTGCACGTCGGCACCGCAATATTTATCGTAATTTGATACAACCGGGCCAGGAACAAAAAATTGCTTCTAGCTAGCTCCAGACCGGCCACGGAGTAGGGATGAAAAGGTGGGGGCTAGAAAGGAGAGCCATAGATCGCGAGCAGCTCAGACGCAGCCGCGCCCCCGCCCTCCTCAACCCCTTGTGACTCGCTATCGTCCGATACTGCTCGTTTCTCCGGCCCCCTCGGGTACTCCAACTTTTCCCTTTTCCTTCCCTTCCGCGTCTCCACGCTCATCCACCCACCCTCACCCCCTTTCCGTATTATACGTTTTTCTCTGATCCGGCGTTCGATCATCTCGAGTAAACAGTGGTGAGTGATGACTCGCGAAAACGAGCCGGCTTCCTGCCGAGACCCGGTAAACACGACCGTTTTTCGACACCTCCTCCCCCCCCTCCCCCAAATAGAATTACCTTCACCCTTTTGAATAATGTAATATATTTCCATATACGCGGTTGTTTGTTCGTTTTAATTTTCAACTGTTTTTCTTTCTTTTTTTTTTTTTTCTTTTTTTTTCGTTCTGCCAGCACTTTGGAGTTTTAATTCGACGGGCGCGCGAGTTTGAGGCTGATACCGAAATTGCGCTCCGTTACATCGTAAATTTCGCGATAAATCCTGCGCGCTCGCGTGCACGGCTACGCGGAAACGCGCCGCTCTGTTTGGACGAGCGCGGTAGAAATTGTTGCTGACGACGACAAATATTTCGCGTGCTCGTATTTTCGCTATAATTCTGTTTGATTTAATCGCTTGCGGTGGCAGCTGCGATTTTTCGATCGCGGATGCGTTTCACAACTGCCGAAGGAAATGCTACGCACCTTCGACTTCCACTGCGAAGAAACACGAATCCCGCTGACCTAATAGATCTGAATTAGCATCCTAAAACATACCTGTTATTTATCATTCTCAATTAAGCTCTACTCTCGCCTGACAAATGGCACCGCTGCTTCGCTGACATGAAACGGCTCCTCGTTCGTTACTACCGAGAAATACTACAAACCCTATGGGTACGCGGTTGTGTGTCGATTTTAGGGCACACTGGATGCGAACATTGTGACGAGTAGACTGTAGTTGCAACTAATTATCGCAATCTGCTACTCGGATATCTAAATCAAGAAGCAAGTAATTTCTACTGTCTTACGAGATTCTCTATAGTACGTGGATTTGATATAGTAGGATCATAAAATAAAGTGAGAAGTATGGCGAGGATATCAGCTTATGGCTACACAGTGGATGCGTGTTCCGACGAACTGTTATTTTGACATACTCGATATGTGTTTCGGAGCAATCAAATATACATATACGTATATTCTTATGACTGTATTTCAGTTCCCAGACATTTCATTTATCAGGACCAGAGATCATTTTTTATTATCGTTATCGACCGAACGGTGAGTCATAAAATCGAAACTCTCACGATATAAGTTAGAAATGAGTTACGATCCTTCCTCTTTGCGAGCATACAAATCTTTCGAATCTTTGTCGCAAAGTGAGCGCTGCTTCTACGTAAGTTGATATCGTAGAGACTCGAACGAAGAGTCCAGGTCGTTACAATCGCTGATCCGTCCGGAAATTAATTGCAAACTTCGATCAGCGACCCATACCTCGCACCATGAATATTATATCCTGTATAATTCTTTCATTCTTGGCGACTCGGTGTTTCGCGATTCCTCGTGCTTCCATTAAAAACAAGATGGTCGGACGCGCTATTGCATCGCGAAGGAGGGGCCGGTAATTCAGCAAGGGTTGCTAGCGGAGGGAGCGAACGGAACGTCGCGGCGGACGTAACGCACGACTGCAAGGAAGTAGTGCACTAATTAGGAGTCACCTCCATTTGTTCTTTTATTTAATCAGTGCTGCGCCGGGGGTTCGGCGGGGTAGAACGGGGATAGATAGCCGTGTGGCGGAAGAGGGAGAAGCCGAAGCAGAGAAGAGAACGACGAGAAGGAGGTTTCTCGCGTTGCGGTGGCAGACTATTATGGGACTCCCACATAAATTGGATTGTCGCTCGGTCCAAATGTATGTAGCGATAAATCCAACCGGCAAAAATAATGGCGACTCATTTTGTAAATGGCGTAAAACTTAAAATTGTGCCGGTCCGACGGCCAGAGTTTTATGGATCGGGTGACAGCGTCGCGCTATCGCAATCGGTATCAACGAACCGCCTTAGAAAAAGAGACGGATAGAGCCGGGTGAATAGAATTGGTTACGTGAGCAAAGAAAAGAGATTGCAACGGGGCTGGGAGGAGCCTCTACGGACAAAGAGAATCTCACCACCCCCGCCAATAAAGCGTTCACCAGCTTCTCTTTGTCTCGAGGCTGTCCTCTATCTTCGACAATACGCATCCATAGTAGCAACTCTTATAGTCGAGCGAATAGAGGCACGCGGATGATCTTGCTGCCTCTGCCTTTCGGACGTGCACAGATACATGTTTGATAATAAAGGTGTAAATTTAGGGAGAAGTTTAGACGCGTTCGATAGGAATAAAGAAGAATCGATCTCGCGACTATCCGCGTTGAGAACCGAACCCTGCAACCACCCTCGCACCCTCGCCCTCTTCATATTCTTCCATCTTTCCGTTTCGCTTTCTCTTTCGCTCGCTTCCGGTGTCTTTATTCTGTCAACGCGCCACTCCGCTCCGCTGCATCTTCTCGAGGCTCGATGGGGAAGAACTGCAAAGCCCGACACGATTCGTCTCCATTTACCGATAAGCAACATTGATTCTCGTTCTTCGTATTGCCATTGTCGCGAGACGATACTAAGTTAAAGTAAGGGGCGGCGAGCTTTATTTATCGAATAGTTGGGGAAAGTCGAACTCCATGGATTTTATTCCAACCGGTGCGTTGGGCTCGAAGAAAGCACATTTTTGTCAGGGTTCATCTGACCGTTCAGCCTTGCGTCCTTGATCAGAGAAAGAAGCTACCGGTGAGTTTGGAGAGTAAACCGTGAGAGAAACACGGACGCTTGTTCGAATAGACGGCGAAGATCGTGGCGAAGGCAATTCTGTTTCTTGCCGCGATGTAATAAAAGCCCCGGCGGCATAAGAAGCACGCTCGTTCCGAGATAGATAGGAAATCTAATTCGCGGAGAAGAGGGTGGTGTCCAGATCCAGGAAAATCATCCCTCAGTGTATTATTTATACGCCAGCGAAATTGGTGGTCGGGCACGCTAGGCACGCTCTCCCATCTACTGCTATAGATACAGGCCGAGCAACGCTCCTTATTTTCTACCCTTTTCGGCGGCAAAATTTCATATATGGCATGCCGCTCGCTCGACAACATTCTTTAAATTAATGTACAACCTCTAGGAGAAACGAGGCGGATATAATAGGTTAATATCTCTCCTAGTCCGCGTCTCTGCACTCAATCTTTAAGACACGTAAATTGCTCGAGGGATCTCGGTGTATAATATATTTATTAAGAGAATTACTTACTCCCTTCTCCCTTTTCACGTTCAAATTCAATTACCGTTTCGTTTTAATCCAAATCGAGAAATCATTGCGATTCTTCGAATTGTCAAACAGCCCCGTAAGACTCGAGGTGATGGGCGTCGAACGGAAGAAGCATCGACGCAGGATGAAAGAACGGTTCTTGGTCTTCGATCGCGCGTTCTAAATTACGTACGGAGATGATCGTGCAAAACGGGGCACGTAAAGCGGCGGGGAAAGCTGATCGAAAGCCAATAATTGGGATAAACCCGTCCCCAACCGGCAGTTTCCAGGAGATCTCGTTTCACGGCTCGATTCTGTCACGAACCGAGCAACGAGTTTCGGGACCGCATTCTCGCCGAAGGGATAACTAGAAAACTTCTTTTTCCGCTCGAGTCTCCGGTCCAACGCGAAACACTTTCCTATGAGCAGCCCCTCTGCTCTTGACAATCCCTGCTCCTTTATCTTTATCCCTTATACCGGGCCGTACGACCGGCATAGAAGATGGGCGGACGAGGTGGGAAAGGAGATGGGGGGAGTGAGTATCCTCGCGGAGCAAGGACGTGTTCACCCAAATGCGCTGTTAAAATTTTGGACACAATCTTACCATTTGTCTTGCGGGACCTGGGAATAAATCTCTGCCGGCTCAGGCGGACTAAGAAAAACGCCTCGCCCCATGTTACTTGCGCGCGCGCGCGTTCGCGCCTGTGTGGATCAAGCGCGGCCTCCGACACACGCGCTTCTAACGTTAGCGTGAATGTATACGTGTGTCGGTACCCCCAAGGCTTTCCACCTTTTTTTATCCTCCTTTTTCTCTCCTTCTCTTTGCCACCCCTTACCGGACTGGAACACCGAACCAACACCCTTCCTCCCCTTTCTGCCTCCCTTCTCTATCCGATGTTCCGTCGATAAATCATAATATTCGTATTAACATTCCTCGCACTTCTTTCGCGCTACGCTCCGCTCCACCCGCCACGATGGATGACCCGTCCGACCCACCAACACTGCAAAAACTTTCCGATAAAGCGTGGGTGGCGGTGGTTTGCGCGAAGTAAGCAAACGCGAGTAAAAGGGGCAGGGAGGGCGAAAGAAAAGGGGGTAGCGTAAAGGTGGGGAGAAATCGAATTGGTCCCGCGATAAGACGCGCGAATCGTTCAATACTGGAGACCTGTTATTACCAGCCTTTTCCTTTTTGCGGCAGAGAAGCACGAAGTTGCTAAAACAGGCTGCGGCTTGCACGAATATTTCATCCGGTTGACGTTGCGCCGCGGTAAATCAGACTCGGTGTTCTTGACTTCGTGCCTTCGATACCTCGATCCCAGCATGCGGGATTTCACACTTTTTCTCAGGGTCGACGATACCCTCCAACTTAAGAACACGACGGAGTATTAATTCCGAAGGAACTCCACGCCGCGCCGCCAACGAAACTGTTTACTCCTTTCTATCGGATATTTTCTTTCTCTTCGTCGCTTCTTCCACATTCGCGATCTACGGGATTGTACAAGAAGAATAGCAGTCTTCCTTCAAACTTCAAACGTCACAATAGCTAATTTTTCAGTAGATTTCTTCGCCATAACGCACGTTCGAACATAAAGGATCTTCTAGTGATTCGAAGCGAACGTGGCAAGCTGATGGAGCGTGCCACGGGAATATCGAAGACCAACGCATCTACCATTTCGGTGCTGGTACTTTATATGACGATAACTCAAAACGCGACATCACCGCTCGCTCGCTCGCGATATTCTCCGTCGGTGAAGAGCCCCGGCGTAAAATATGTGTCTGGTGTCTTATTCTTTACTCGTTGCATGCTGCCTCCAGAAGACAGCGGCAGCGGCGGCGGCGGTGGCGGCGCAACGAAAGAACCACACGAAGAAAACAAAGCAGAAGACGTTCAGAGAGAGAGAGAGAGAGAAGGGGGTTACTCGCGTGCTCGTGTTTCTTCAACTGTTCGCGAAACATCGTTATTGCTGCTGCCGCCGCTTTTCCACGCTACTCGTCTCCGTTCTCCATTCGAGTTACGATTATTATCGCGGTCGAACTGGATGACCGCGAAATGCGACTGCTGTCACATTACCGTTTCCACCGAAGATATCATCGAGGGATGCTTCGTTGGTCACGCTACTTCTCTGCAAGATTTTCTTTCGAATTTTTGGTGCTTCGATGGCCACACGTCCACTCGAATATCCTCGAGTCTTCGTCGGTTTTCTCGGCTCCTTGACGCCAAGGCGAAACACGGTTATATTCTTCTCGACAGATTCGTTTCGGTTCTTAAGAAACTTTAGGATCGTCGTGATCGTAAGAACATTTTTTGATGAAACAGAAATCGGAAGAAGATTCGACGACGAAATAAAGAAGATGCAGGATTTAGTATTGTTGAAGTGGTCGGCACTTCTAGGAAAACTCTACATCTGTACTGCTTAGTTTCCTCGGTCACTGAAGCCATCGAGAGTGTATAGACGATAGACAGGCGACGATGGCAGACCATAAGTTTTAGAGAGGCGACGTTGGCTTCGGGTTTTTTCAATCTCACAGCGTGCGGATCTAGACCACCTCAACTGTATTCATACTTGTATCCACTCATACTCATTAAATATATTTGCTATTTTTACAATTTATCCACGTGTTCTTCGATCCATACAACCACAATAACCTCAACAAGTATTTCCAATACTTCGTTCAACATCATCGAACATAACAGGTTACTTCTCGAGAAATTGCTTCTCCTTTTGTTTTTAAGAACTTGAATTAGCGTGGCTCCGAGAAGTCTCCGCGGTCAAATAGTTTCGAAAGAAGAATCAAATTAAAAATCAGAATCATCGTGACCCGAAGAAAATTTGTTGGTGTAACAGAGATCAAAAAACGATGGAACTAATGGAGTAGGTAACTGAACGCGAGTTTCCATTAGTTTCAGGTATAATATTGTAATTTGTTGGAGGCCAGGAGGACGTTAGATGGGTAGGCGTGTGCTTTCATAGCGAGCAACGACACGAGTCAGTTCTTCATGACGATGAAAGGGAGATTACTTCGCAGTGGTTGCTTTAGGAGAAGGGCGGAACGTGTTCTTGCATACATTTAAAATATTCTGCTTCAGAACCTTCTCGTAAACCTAGCCGCGGCTGTATGTACCCAATACACGCGGACGCTCGTAAGGGAATAATGTATGCGGTTCTGGTAATGCACTTAGGAAGATAAGAGTTTCCCCACTTATTCGGGAATATTACCCGGCTCTGAAAAACCAACAGACGCTGCAGAAAGGACGAAATGCGCGACGATGGCCGCGACACCGTCAACGCCGCGGAAACGGTAATGTGGCTTTGTTACCTTCAACTCTGAAGAAACGCGTTCGGATCGATTCAATTATCGCAGCATCGGTATTCCATCGTGTTTTTCTTTCCCGTGGAAAACGATTCTAGCGAGCAATGAGAAATTGTCGGGGGCGTGCACCAGCCGGCAGATAGAAAAGTAGCGTGAAACAGCAGAATCGCACGGTTATCGTAAAGCTTGCGCTGTCTACACCAGGCTGGCGTTACCAAATTAATTTCTTAAACTTTCCAGCTGGTGCAGTTTAAAGAGGTTAGCGATCAGAGGATATAAAGATAAGCCGATGCAGCAGAATCGCATGATAATCGTAAAATCAGTTTGTCGGGCAATCTCTTAAACTTCCTTCGTGACTTCTTGTCAGGACGACGGTACGTAGAAGAGCCGAATACCGTTCTGTCCAGAAACGTCCACAATTTTCCACTGGTTTCGCCCGCGACGCATTGCTCGACGATCTGATTAACTCCGTTCCTGTCTCCGTTAAGAGTTGGGACTGCGAGCGCGCGACTGAACCTTATATGAGCTTCTAATGCATTACCCTGGCTATGCAACCAAGGGGAGGACGTGGGAGACGAGGAAGAAGATAGAGCGAGAGGGAGAAGGAGAGGGGGAGGCTCGTCGGGGAAGCGGCGCATGCAAGCTCGCAGGCCGGAATGGAGTCGTAGGATAGCAATTTCGACCGAGCAGTAATAAAGCACGTCTGCGCGCCGAAATCCTGATGAATAGCCGCGCTTAGGCTTGAAATGGAGAAGCGACGAGCCACTAACACTTACTCTGCCGTGTGCTCTCTCTCTCACTCTCTCTCGTCTCCTCTTCTCTCCCTTCGCCTCAACGTTTCTACCCCGGTGTACGCGTGCATGATCCTTTCCTCCCTATCTGCCAGTTCGAGCACCTCTGTTCCTCTCTCGTTCCATCGTGCCGATCATTCGATGCCTCCTCTCTGTCCTCTTCCCGTTCGATTCCCGTCTCTTTATCCCACTGCCTGATCCCTCCACATTTCAGCGTGGCCCGGCGAATTTATACGTTCGATTTACTATCGGTGTGTTGCGCGGCTGTCATTGTTTTATCGGTGAATCCTGGCTTTATAATGAAGCTCTACCGCTTCTTTTCTCTCTCTATCTCTTCGTTTCCTCTCGCCATTCGTTAAATTATGACGAATTCGTGTCAAACGTAGGTATTTTACGACCGAACGGATCGGACAGACTTCAAAAGCCGATCGGGGGTTTGGCCGGGCTTTTGTCGCCGTTCGAGGTGACTTAGAGGCTGGAGAATGGAAAGCGGCAAGGAAAACGCGGTCTCGTCAAGCCCGGCGATATTTCTGTCTCAGCTTTACGTTCGTCGACGTTCCCGTTCACGCGCCGCTCTCTTCGATACGACACACGAATGAATGAATCTATACGTTGGCAGAAATAGGAAGGCAAGCGGGCAGGAACACGTATACACGGATGCATGCGTACTCGTATGGGCAAGGCTGGAAAGAGGGAGGCTGGTTGGTTGGTGAAGCCCAATAAATCTGGTCATCCCGAATTGAGAATGTAAAATACATGCGGTTCGCATCTGCGCGAGCGTGCGCAGAGATTTATCAGTACGGCGCTCTCGATGGGCAGGTACTGCCTCTAATTTATTCGTCTGTTTCATGGACTCGGTCTTGATAGCGCGCCGTCTTAATTCGGCCGATTTTGTCGAGGCGGTACCGGACTCCGGCTACGTTCGCCCCCTCGTACTTTAATAATCTCGTCGGATGATATATCTGGCTACCTACTTTCTCGTATCGTTGCCGTCGCCACCGATAACGACGCGAAACAAGCGATCGTTGCAAGAGAGGAGGAGCCAATACGTTCAATTCGTCGATATTACGATAAACCGACGAGTGGAACCGACGGTGGCGAAATGCATTCTATTTGCAAGTACGCGGTTTCGTAGATGATTCGATGAAATGGAAACAGAATTTTAACGATTATCGCGAAAAAACGATACCTGTTAGGGCGCTCTGTACATCGGTAGGTTTACGCGAAGGTTACAGAAGGCAGCTAGTACCTATAGCAGTAACTTCTGGGCCTCTAAATCAGCCTCCGTGTCGTGATTCATGGAGGGCAACCTCTCGTCTTCCTCTCCTCTCGCTTCTACTCCTCTCTACCTTAACCCGCTTCCCCGCCCGTGTACCTTACTCCACCCCCTTTCCTTGCCCCCTTACGACTCCTTCGGCAGTGACCTCCTGGACGATCCTTTTTCCCCTCCACCTTCTACCCACCTTCTCGCCAATCCACCATCCACACCTACCAGGATTGTGCCACTTTCGGTGTATCTATTTCTCTGTTTTTTTTCTTCTACTACCGAGTTTGCTTCGGGTCAGCGATATTCCGCGCAGATTTCGCGATTCGTCGCGTAATCGCGTTATGCCAGTCTTGGCACGACCCGCTTGTCGCTCGATGCTCGATTAATTTTTATCGAGATTCTCAATGGCTCGCTGAAGAATACATATTCAGAAGCTTGTAATCCATCGTAGGCGCGACGCGTAAGACGAACGAGCCGCGTTTCAACGGCCACGGTCCCCTCGGGATGCTCGATTAATCCCCGCCGTAACGGCTCGCTAAAGAATTACGCGGTTCATTTCGATCGTCAAGACGAACGTCTACGGTGCTTCACAGTCGGCTGTCTGCTACATCAAAGTTGCGACAAAGTTGCGTTAAATCGTAGCGGTTAACGTCTCTTTAACGCGAGAACGTCATATGGCAGGACGGAGGAGTCAGTGGTTGGACGAGTTCCGTCTTCAGAGTTACGATCTGCTTCGTAGATTCTGCCTGGTATGCTCGCGCATAGTTTGAAACGAATCGAACCATAAAGGCGATACGGTGAACGAAGTACCGTGGATAATAGATTTGCCTAAAATTCGGGACAATCGAAGGGTAGAGCCTTTGGATGACGTCCGGTGTCCGTGAATCTGAGTACATCGCGCCCGATATTATTCCCCCTAAAGAATTGCCGTTTAACAATACAGATACGCGGTATTAGAAGTACAGCGGGTCGTGCACCTTCGTAAAATACATCCCGTCCACGGAATCCCCTCGAGATATCTGTTGGAGAAGGCTATTTTCGAGCTCATTGAATAGACAGCCATGATTCTATGACCGCAGACCGTGCCAACTCCATTGTAGCGCCCTCCGTACACTTTATTCCCTCGTTCTCTCTCTTCTGTTGGACCTGCTCGTACATTACGCGACAGTACCTTAACGTCGGGCCCTGCGATCTCCAGCGACACTACCTTGTACGTACTCTCTCGTTCCCATCTTCGCGGTGACTTGGTCGTTCCTCGGTGATTTCGCAATCGTCTTGTCCGATTTTACGCAACGGGCGTAGCGGCGCCAAGCTTTCATAATTTCTCTGGAATTCGATCGGAACGAGTCGCTCGAATAAATGAATTTTAATTCACCGATCGATTCTCCATCACCGTTCCGAGTCATCGGTGCTTCGTCTAACCTTTTCGAGAAAGCGGCGATTTCGAATATGCAAATAAAGCTCGATACGCACGGTGAACACCGCGCGAATAATTCACTCGTCTAAATAATACGTAATCGTTATTAACGACTAGCTGATTTAACGCCGCCGCGTACGCCACACCGTATACAATCCCACCTGGCAATAATACCGGCGACGCGTGGATAACTCTCCTCCGGTCGTTCCAATTAATTATCATAATTAGTATTAATTGAGTAATAAAAAGCTGACCGCCAGGCGAACCCCTAGCGGAGCCGACTAACAACGAGTCCTCCGTCACCATCGTCGTCGCCTTTCGCGTCTCCTATCGGATCGAATCGTCTGTCTCGCAGCTTTCTTTATTATTATTTTACATTATATTATTATTTTTATCGTTTCACGACATTGTAATGTATCCATTGAGATGCGTTTAATTTTGTGCGCTAGATTACATTAGCCGCGTAGTAGTGACACACGTGACAACGAAAAACCGATGAACGCGACTGTTCCCCGAAGACGCTGAGACGCGTGCAAACGCGTATCCACGAAAATCCTGGCAATCGTTTGTTACATAAATCTAAAACTATTTTAATATAAATCCCAAGTGTAACCTTAACGTTCCTTCGCTTTTATTTCGCCGATTAAGATCCACGATTCTCAACAATACCTTGTCACGTACGCCACGACGAATTCGTTTTCTGATCGATGTGATCGGAAATACGAGAGAGAGCAGTTTCCAATTAATGGGTCTACTGCACATTCGAGGGTTGACTCAATTATTGTCGATAGCGAAACAGAGAAACGCAATGAAATACGAATTCACCCACGAAGGGAATCCTTCCTTCTCTCTTGTTTCCTCTTGTTTGTCTTTCCTTCTCTTTGGAAGACGCCTGTTTATGCAAGGCACATGCGCGCGCGCGCGCTCCAGTGTTTCGCTCGCGACTCCTTCGGCGTGTGGGAGAACGCGCGATGCGTATCGCGAGGTTACGTGTGGGCGTACTGTTTCGTGATTGTGTGCGCGGCTATACGTACGTATAAGGATGGAAATACGCAAGGAAGCAGGGCATGAGCAATGGCTGGCAGCGCTCCGTAATAATGTTGTCTTCGTCGGCTCGTTTTATTTGCCGCGGCAAGAATGTACAGTCCGTCTCAAAATTCATGCCCGGCCCTGGGTTGCGCAATCCGATCGAACCGATCGTTCTTCCTGCTCCGCTTCGGCTTAAATTATCGCCCCTGACCGGCTCCCGCGACTTGTCCCGCGAACTTTAATTGACCTGTCGGCCCTTCCCAACGCCCATCTCCGAGCTGCTCGCACAGTTTCGTCGTCAGCCTGTCCAGAATTAAACCTAGCACTTGAAACGATAGCTGAAGGATCGCTAATTAAGGCTCTCTGTTCGCTCGTCAATAACAATTGGATTTATAGTTTGATTACAATAGAATATTCAAATACATGGACTTACGAAGAAGAGTCGATTCACGATGTTTTATTTTATTTTGAAGGGGATCGGTTGATCCCGCTTCCACAGTTGTGTGTTGTTGTCGGCCGATCCTCGTAGATGGTTTCTAAAGAAGAAGGTTCGTCGCGTTTCGTTCCGGGACTACGTCGGTAAGGCTATGCCCGGTAGTCCCTCCCTTAGACGCAGAGGGCGTCTCGCTAATCGCGGTATATATTCTAATGCGGATCCAATTCGACCACTAGCGAGAAAATCGTCCAATCGCTGTTGGCCCTCTGGTGGCGATCGCCAGCTTGGTGTTGCCGCGGGAGGTTTGTGCCGTCGTCGTTTCGTTCCTCGACCGTTTGGCGACCGAGGCTGCTTGATCCGCCACAATTTTTATTCTATTTTTTAGTTTATTATTCCTTAGTATTAGAAAATTAGCAGATTTAACTGATAGAAAATGGGATTTGCAAGGGAACAGTCGTTGCGTCGATTACGACGTTGTAAACACCTCGAGTAACCAGAGCTTGTCACTAAGAGTTTAAAGAGCGTAAAATAGGCTGATTATAAAAAAAAAAGGTCTTTTCTAGCTTGAAGTCATTTTATCTCCGTACGAATCGTCATGCGTATTTGTCCGAACGATTGGAAGAAATTTACATCAATTTGGATCATGAATACGTACCGGGTTATCAGTTTCGTGTTATAAATATCGTCCTTATTATCATACAAAGAGATATCGAATGGCTGCCATTAAACTATGAATTTCTACACTGAGGGATAATGGCAGTTTGAATGCAAATGCGCGACGATTTAATAAATATAAAGTTGTAACGCGCGTCGAAACGCTGTCGAAATGCCGCAAGGTATTATAATATATACAGCGGACTTTCCCAATTAAAAACCAACTAAATCGATCGATTCCAACATCTGTATTCCTTCTCGAACACGCACTTTCGCAACGTTCCGTCATTTCCGTTTGACCAATTCATGTTGCGATCTTTAATCCGCGTTTTAACATTGGCACAGCAGATCGTCGACACGAGACATCGACAAGAATCTCGACGACTTGCCAAAACTGGACAAGAGCGAGATAACGAGAAAGAAATGGAAAGGAAATAAAAAGCGCCGTAAAAGTCCCACCTGTGGGTTATCGGTGCGGCGCGGTGTCGGCGGCCGCTCCTCTTCGCGAGGCAACATTTCACGTAGGTGAAGCAAACGGCGGAGATATCTGACAATCAAAGCGCCGTAACCGTAGATCATAGCCGAGGATAACGATGGGAATTGGCTCTTGCAAATACATTAGGCGGTATAGGCGGTGGGGAGCCGCGCAACTCGGTTCGAGGGAAGGAGACGCGCTCGATGGCACCGGGAAAAACGAAGTAACTGGCAGTCTAAGGGGTAGAGAACGAGAAGAGATCGGTGCACGCGGGGGTAGTTACGATAGCGAGCTGAAGCGAACACGGTTCCGAAGCAACGAGGCAAACGGGAAGCAGATAAAATAGAAAAATCGTCACCAATCTTGAGTTTTGGTCGGACGCGAACGCGAAAGACGGAGGGCCGTGGCTGCCTCCAAAAAAGTATAAATTTCTTTAATGGCGCTAATAATTTCATATCGCGTAATTTACTTACTGCGAAACGTAACGCCAGTAGCTACCAGAGGCATTAACGAGGAGCCTAATATTTATGTTGCTGCTCGGTCGTCCGCCACCCAGATAACACCCTTCCTTCCAGCTTCCACCTCCGCCACCCACCCCTTTCTAACGTTCCCCGCTACCTTCTTCACCCATCTCTCCATTCCATTCCATTCCACCTCCGTGCCGCCTGCCAGAAATTCTCCTTCGGACGAGCCTCCGTAACTAGATAAAAAAAAAGAAAAAGAAAAAGAAAAAGAAAAGAACGGTGGAAGGAACGAAGAGAGAGGAGAGGAGCCTCCCTTCTCTTTCACGAGATAAGTAGGTCCACGCCGCAGCCCGTGCCTCGGCCCACGATCGGCTAAGGACAAAGGGGGGAAGGGCAACGAACGAAGCGTCGGTTGATTTAATACAGGCATTTTTTTTCGAAGGGAGAACTCGCCTCAACCCTCCGCTCCGAGGACTTGTAATACTAAGTTCCAGTTAATTTCGGCCGGGAACACGCCACGTGGACCGATTACTTTCAATTGGAAATGAATTTATAGGAGCGGCGCGCATTATTCTTTCGCTCGTTACCGAGAACAATCATCGATCAAGATATCCCGAGTAGAAATAGCACGTTTCTTTAATCTGCCTCGAATCGAAGAAACCGTTCTCTTGGGAATCTTGTAATCACAGTACCGTGACCTTTTTCAGTAACCGCGATTACGAACGGTGATCAAACAGCAAGCACGTTCGGTTCGTCTCACCATAGAAGACACTTGGAGATGGTAGATTCATTCCGATCGTAAAAATACACACGCGCATCAATCGAAAGCTTCGCACTTATCAATGACATCTATAGAAGATTCCATGGAATCGCGCGATGGTGAGCGAACAAGCGGATACTCCTGTCGCTGCTTTTTATTTTCTCAGTGGACGAATACCAGTAGCATATCATCAACTTGGCGACTACTCCAATGACCTTACAATTCCACTTTAATTCGCTAATTAGCAAACGATAAGAATCCACGGAGTGGACTTTTTATTACGAGGCACCTACAACAACCTGCTGGCGTGCGTGGCGCGATTGAGCGGGGGGCGGCTGGCGGGCGTGAGAGAGCGCGCGATTCCACGTGTAGGAACGCACACGTGGCGCGCCGGTATGCACGGACGGAAACTGAACCGCACATATCTGAATACGAATGAAAAAGCTTAATGCGCCATTATTTACTTGATAGTGGACAACCTGGTTGCAGAGGTACCAGCACGTGTTTACGCGTTTATAACAGACGTGACATAGAGTGGTTATATTCCGGTAGGGCGTATGCGTCAGCCTGCGGGGGTAGGAGACAAGGGGCACCGAAGAGGAGGGTGGGACGCCGTTCGAGAGGGCGTTCGAAAGGGGTGGCGGCGCGCACACTGGTCGGAGGCGCTGTTTTGCGATGCAGTACGCGCATTACCGGACCGTAATGCGGCGTTGGGTTCACCGGTACATATATTTTATTTAACACTGACACGCACGGGGGCGAAATTACGCGGTGTTATTAATGAAACTAAACTATTAATTTAAATTCCATTGTTCCATTATAAATAATTACCTGTTAATTACCGGTGGACCGGGCCGGTCGTGTAATGTGATTGGAGCACAAACGATACGCGCCATTTGTTACGCATTCGCCATCCGAGATTAATGTACCTTTTTCCATGACTCGAACCGTGCTTTTTCTTCTCTTTTTTTATGGCCACGACGCCGCCAATTCGTTCATCGTTCACGTCGGATCACCACGCACTGAGAATCGATCCGATCGACCGCCCTTTCCATGGATCGTCGTTTGTCTCGTACCGAGGCTGTACGCATGGCCGTGGCTCGCAACTGATGTACCAACATTTACAAATGTACAGAAACAAATACTAAATTACAACACGATCGATCTTGCTGGCCTCACCGACGCGGTATCGTCGCCATCCAACTTTCCAAACTAGCCTACCCATAGGCAACGAATGGCGGAGAGGAGCGAGCGCGTTTCCGAAGCGCGATAGCCGCACGATGAAGACAGACGGTAGTCCAGGAAACCCATAAGAAATCGTTCGGGGATATAATTAACCGCGAGCCGAGGCCGGCCACGGGTGCTCGTGAATGAACGGTGGCGATGCGGTGCGTGCGTGCCAGCAGGTATAAAGCCGCGCGCGTCTCTTAGGGCGGATTCAATTAATCAAAGCCGCGTCGGCCCGGCCGCTGCTGATTACTCTTGCGATGCACTTAGTCGCGTACATGCGATTACACGCTGTGAGATAGACAGATGAGGCTACGTGCCCGTAGTTAATCTTCCGCGCGTCAAACGGTACAAACGACACGGAGTGGAAGGTGAGCGAGCTGAGGGAACACGAGGCCAAGAAGCTCGTGCGTCGTGCACGTACACGCTCAGACATCTCGCAGCGGCCACGGGCGACCAAGTGGCCGCGCGCGCGTTCCCGACACTCGCGGCCGGATCGCGCGTCCTCCTCGTGATATAGAGCTTTAATATGCGAATGAATTAACCAAATGGAGCCATAGCCTCTCCGCCGTCTCGTCGCTGCCCTCTCTGAAAAACGCCTCTGCAACCGCGCAGTCAGAGATCGATCCCCTACGCGGATGACGATTTTTTGATCCGCCGCGACATAAACTTGTTTCACCTTCCAGCAAATTTAGCGATATGAATACGTAATAGAATTTGTTCCGCGCTAGAAGCTTCGCGCGACTGAGATATTCGAGCTACGGAAGAAGGCATTGTATTGTGAAACAAAATTCTTCGTACGTTTGAACAATTGCGACCGCTTTGCTCCTTCATGTATTGTAAAATTGCTGAAATATTTGTATTTAAATATCTATAATAAAATTGCAGTCAAATTGGTAATATATTTGCCTTTAGACGAAATATATTAAAGAAGGAAAATAGTAGTCTTGCGTATCTATGCGACGGGTATCCTTCCATGGGGCCCCGAGGTATGGTGACGCTCTTCTTGTTCGAGTTAATTAAATATACGATATTATAAATAGGACATACAACATAAAAATATTAAAAACACATTATACCATACTTTTTACTAATGTATATTCTGGATAATATATTATATTGTTTTACATCGACACACACGATTTTGGACACTTCGAACGATAGTTATAGACTCTCCTCACTTTCAAATATATTTTCAAGCTGTTTACTGAACATTTCGAGGATGAAAGAATCACTCATGTACGTCTGGCGAGTATGCTTCTCGACAAAATGAAAGATCTGCCATGAGATCCCTCGGAATACTCTAGCTGGAAAGCTTATCGCGTTTTCCATTTCAGAAATAAATAATCTTTTCTTTGCCATGAATCGAAACGATAAACGATGAATTCCTTGAACGTGTTAAAGCGTCGACGACTGAAGCTGGAAAAATGTAATTACACGTTGCACTTGTCGCTCGGAAGAGTGAGAATTTCCCAATCGATCGATCGATATTTCAACATCTCCGGTACGAAGGTAATCGAACAAAGGTCCTTTGAAACTTTTAACGAAAAACGGTCGGAGGACGACAAAAGAGGAGGATTTTCAAACTGATGCGACGCTTCTCCCGCTGAATTATTGGCGGAAATGGCGGGAACGACGCGCAACGGTATCTATCGTACGCATTTATTTATTTGCGCGCATCTCACATTAAATGTAGCATTTGCTCTATTCGTTCTGTCTACGGCATCCCAGAGGCCGGTACGTATACAATGTATATATTTTTCAGTCGGTCGATGTCCTCATCAATTAGGGCAATATTTTGATCGGCCAGGAAGCAACGGAAGCCGCGGCGAAATCTATGCGGGATTAATTAATAGCCCACCGTTTATAATTTACGCATTACACACACGGCGAACGATAAATTTTCAACGGCGGTGCGCGCACGAGACACCCGTAACAATTACACGCCCACACTGACGGAACAGTTTAAATCGTCCGCGTGCGCAGACCCTGGGCCGATGCTCGTCTACGCGACGAACATCCAATCCGACGATCGAAAGACGAACCGTACATACTAAAAAGTGTGAACGTGGAACGTGGTAACGTAGGCCTGTCGCACACTCGCTAGTCCGTGCATGGCTGATCAGGAAATCACGATCGGGAATACCTGAGCGAGTTGCGCGTGGTTTCGCTCGTAGCGCCAGCCGAAGGGACCGATCGTCGATCAGCGATCAGATATCGACCCACTCCATACCGATAGCATCGCAACTAAGTGAAAAAACGTGGCGAACCATCAATTTCTGTAATTACACCAGTTATAAACATCGTCGGAGTGTAACGCGGTAGGGTAAATTATGTCTCTCGTTAGCTTTTTGTTTTTCAAATTGTAATCACGTTTTTTGGTGTTCTCGGTTTCTGTGCCACACAAATTTCCCAAAATTCTCCAGCGCTGTAATTCGTTCATCTGCGTGCCGTATTTTAGCCGCGCGATAAAAAGGTTACTCTGTCCATAAAACACGTGGAATGCTGGAAATCGATGTTACAGAAACGTTGGAAATTATCGGTCATCTTCGTTGCGTAAGAGTCGTGCTGTCTTTCAAGCGCAAAGAAAAGACGATTCGACGTGAAATAAGCAGAAGGGTCGGTGACTATGAGAAAGAAACGAGCGAGGAAGATGACACAACGAAGACACAGTGGTGGACGTTGCGATAGAGGCATCGGAGCGCACCGGCGCCCTGCCTTGGCTCCGTTCAGGCGCCGGCGTCACTTCCGCCCTCGCTCCTACTCCGACTTCCTTCAGCGAGCCGGTTCGCGAACGTTTCGTTGCCGGTTTCAGCAACGATGGCAAAGCTACGTCGTGGGACTGGCGTGGAGAAACAAACGGTCGGAAAAGAACGAAAGCCAGAGAAGCAGAAAAGAAAAGGGGAGAGAGGCTGATTTTCGCGTGCACGCGCTGAAATCGCGCGAGAGCGGTTCCAGCCACCGATAAATAAATATGAGACGCATCGGCTAAACAGCTCTCCGGTTGTTGATCCTGCCCACTCGTATAAATCAGCGTGGCCAGCGCTTCGGGATTCGACTCGCGCGACCCCGAGACTCGAGCTTCACAGCCTGATGCGCCTCTCGCTGGTGCTCGTGCGTCCCGTCCCATCGATTCCAGAGCCGCGCTTTCGAATTCCACGCGATGTCGCACAACCGGATGATCGGAACACGTCCACGGACCCTTGGGATTCCGATTTCGTGCGCCCGCTGAAACTTTCCATCGTGCGTTTCGAATACGTCCGAATCGCTTCAACTTTCTTGCCGACGTGTCGATGGCGAACAGGAATTTCTCGCGGCCAACAAAACGCTTACGTGTAACGTTCCGCGCGATCACGATGGAATCGGTAATCCGGCGTTTCGTGAAAAACAGATCGAATTTCTATGACGCGTGATTAATTGAACTCGCGGAGAAAGAACACGATGTAACTACTTCCAGAAACGCTCTACATCTTTACATTTGTGTATATCCGACACCTTGAATATACATTATGTTTCGGGTCGCAAGGTCTAGCAACAAAGCAACTGATAAATAGATCTTCATTTATGTTCCTTGTAGCTTTTAGTTGTAAGCTCAACTTTTTTGGTAATGTCCCTTTCCTATATATATGTCGGGTCATCGTTAAGATTAGGATTAGGGGTTAACACATATTGGACAAACTCTTCTGTAGACATTGAACTTGATACGATCGTAATTCATGATCATTTCTGATCAATCGTAAATATCGGTGAAATTGAATGAAAAGACGATGGTAATAATTAAAAGTCGATAATCGACGAAGCTCTGTCTACAGAATTCCATCAATCTCGTGACTCACGTAACCCTTTCCCATTGGATGAAGCGGTCGTCAGCCAGCCTCCCCAAAAAAGGGACAATAATCGAGAGGGTTGGCTCTCGAGATATAACGTAGGAGACGGAGAACGAGGGATGACAAGATTCATAATTTCACGCGAGCTTATTGCTGTCGGTTATTTATCCTCTCGACTCATTTCACATGCAGCTCGCGCCTAAGCGCCGCGATTCTCTTCCGCGCACCGGTTTCGTTCTCCCCACCGCATCGACGCGGCAGCGTCCTTTCAACGCGTATCGTGCGCCCGTTTTCTCGCCGGATGACTCACGACCAACGATGTCACGACGTAATTTTCAACGTCCACACGATCTGGCCTCTCGTTCTTGCAATTATCAATCGATTACGATCGTTTGCCAGGAACGGCGTACATATCGTTATTGGCAATTTGCGAATAATTTCATGAGCAAGCGAGAGGTCAGACATTGACCACGGGGTTGCTGAGAAACTAGAGAAACGCAAACCTGTCGCCAACGGTACAACAATCCTGAGAACAACGACAGATTACTGGATTTGGAATTTTCCTACAATTTCACATTTGCCATTTCCTAACCTATTTTTGCAACATGTGCATAACTCCGATCGCACTATGGAAAGCAAACTAGCAGAATTGTGCACGAATTACGACGACAGATCACTGGATTTGGAATTTTGCTACAATTTCACATTTGCCCTTTCCTAAGCTATTCTTGCAACATGTGCATAACTCCGATCGGACTATGGAAAGCAAACTGGCAGAATTGTGCACGAATTACGACGACAGATCACTGGATTTGGAATTTTGCTACAATTTCACATTTGCTATTTCCTAACCTATTTTTGCAACACGTGCATAACTCCGATCGCACTATGGAAAGCGAACTAACGGAATTGTGCACGAATTACGACGACAGATCACTGGATTTGGAATTTTGCTACAATTTCACATTTGCCCTTTCCTAAGCTATTCTTGCAACATGTGCATAACTCCGATCGGACTATGGAAAGCAAACTAACAGAATTGTGCACGAATTACGACGACAGATCACTGGATTTGGAATTTTGCTACAATTTCACATTTGCCCTTTCCTAAGCTATTCTTGCAACATGTGCATAACTCCGATCGCACTATGGAAAGCAAACTAACAGAATTTTGCACGAATTACGAATATACGTAAAGTTTTACAATGCACAGTGAAGTATCGTAGGAAGATTATTATTCTCGGCATGTAACGTTCTAAACGATGAGGAGATAATCGAAGGAAAATGTCAACGAAGGAATAATTCGTAAATAACGTGGATGAAAATTACAGCTGATAAAATGAAAGCAGAAAGGGTATAAAAAGAGAGCGTATTGAGATTGAAATTAGTAAAGATTCGCAACGCCTCGGCGTGAGAAAATAAAGTTCGGATCGTTTGATAAGCAGCAATATCAAGATCATTAGTCCGCGGCGCGATTCTTTGCCGGATAGCGGTTATTTATGGGTGTCCGGCGAAGCGATTCGAACGGTTTCCAGGCAGATTTCGTAGGCCGTATTCGACGACGATACGAATATTCCCGGGCAGTTCAGTGGCCAGATAGGCCCTCCGCTCGCTACGTACTCGCGCTGGAACACGAAGGATAATCCTTGTGGATTATTGCGGTATCACGTGGGTCCATACGTGCTCGCCGGTAGGATGCCCTAGGACGTCGTATTTGTATGCCGTGGAATACACCTACGTGTTTGTATCGTACGGGTTCTCCATGGAAACCCTTGCTAGGGGCCGGGCCTGCTGCGATACCCTAATTCCTAAATCTGTCGCCATAAGTCCTCGTTACAATAAATAACCCGACCGGTGTGTGTCCGGGCTTGCGCCTCCTATTCCTCCGCCGCCTCCTACAGTCTTCTCTTGGGCTACCTTTGGCTAAGCGTACCCCGTACTGCTTACCTATAGTTTGCTCCTCGTAGATCTTTTCTATAAAGAGCGGTACCATGGACACGTTCCCTTTTTACAACGACACGCTACGGGACCGGTCGTTTCGACGAAAACGAAGAAGAACAGAACCGTTCGAATAACGTGACGTCTTTCCGTTCGAATTGTGATTCTTCTCTCTATATATATGGATTGTCGTTTGTTATATTTTTCAACAATTTTCTATACGCTTTATTTTTTACGCAGAGACACGAGAGAGGTTGATTATATAAGAATAAAGAACGAGTACCGAAGGGAATGAAATAATTGATCGGGTCGGGCAGAAAGTCTCGGCGCGCAGACGATGGAACGCGAATACTTGCTCCCGGCCGTGCAACGAGTAGGCTATCGATGAAGACATAAATTTCCGTTCGCCGCGGACGGATGGCTAAGATGATAAACAGTTAGTAACCAGTTGTGGTTATAACCGAAGAATGAAAATGAATGGAGAAATACGTCATTAATAATGGGTGAATGGAATTTATGCCTGTCGTGTCAATTATATCTTCCTCGTGGCTCATAGAGTTTTGCCTCGGCCAGAGATTTATGATTCGTGTTTCTTGCGCGCAACCGCGCGCGATTCATAATTTCTTAATATAATATCGCGGCTGCGATTCTTCTTTTTTCTTTCTTCTTTCGGCGTACGAGCGCAACGCCGGCCGAGGCCATTGGAATTTCGGCGATTTCTTTGTGACCGCGTTCACAACGGTGAAATATTTTCCTTTCGCGGCCGATATCTCCTTTTTCCCGAGGATACTTTTCACGACGATATTTGATTTACAGCGTGCAATTACAGAATCGCGCAGAATAGCAAAATAAATTATCGTCGACGGCGTTGAAACGGAGACGCGCGCGAACCGATTCCATAGCACGCGGCCCAGCGTTGTCTTCTTCTTTCTTCGCGTCGTCGGGTCGCTGATCGTTGCAGCTCATTTAAAAAGCAGCGATAAAAAACACTTGCCAAGCGTGAAATGATCCGTTCTATAAATCCTAATAAACGTCCACCTGTCCGGTGCAGACGAGCATAAATAAAAGAGGTCGAGCCGTTCGAGAGAAGAACAAGCGTGATCGGCCGCGTTACGCCTATGTGCGATCACGTGCGTGCGCGCGCATCACCGACATCGGCGCGGCATCCACAGCGCCTCAGCGCACAGCTTCATCATGGACGCGGAAGAATACAGTGTTTCGTATTTGCTCGGCGGATGCTTCGAGCGAGGCAACGGAGAAATAAATGCGAGGAGATGCAGGCGAAAGATTGATAACCGGATGGAGAATTGCATTTTAAATACGCGATGTAAACAAATCGATAAAACTATTTGTCGAGCGTGCCCGGCACGATGCATTGTTTGGTAAAAGTTCCTCCGTCGGCGGGCTTTTTTTCACCGGCCATATGGCAACAATGCACGAACGAAACTTTCGTCCGTTATCTTCCTTCGCGGCTATAAATTTTTCCTAAGGAACCTCGTGGTAGTCGGATAAATCGTTCGGTAATCGAGCTAAACGACTTTGTTCGAACCATTTTGCTGCTTGATTATACAGACAATCGCGAGATGCGGAATGACGAAGGTTGTAGAAATATACGCGGCATCGGGTCGCGTCGCGAAAGTATCGCAAAAAAATGAACAATGGCTGGCGAGCTCGATATAAAGACGCGGCGGCCGAACAATGAAACCAAAAGAAAAACGCGGACGACTGCAATGGCAAAGGAGAAGCCAAGAAGTAGACTGAAGGAGAAGCGCTGACAAAAAGAGGGATGGAAGGTGGGAGAGAGGGAAAAAAAGGAAGGAAGGAAGGAAGGACGGAAAGAAAGAAAGAAAGGAAAAAATAAAGAAATATAGAAAGGAGCGAAGGAAGAGAGAGATATGTTTCGAAAGTGTATGAGGACGAGCCGTTAAGGGGTGGGAAAGATGGTGCGAGGGGGAATCGTCGGGGTAGAAGTAGAAGGGGGAGTCGGCACAGCGGAGGATGAAGGCAGTGGGGGTGTGCATTGCGGATTTATTCCCGCCAACACATTCATCATGGCGGATTTAGCTGAACCCGTAACGCATTGCCGTGGATATATATCTGCTTCCATCCCCTCCACCCGACACTTTCCTCCGACATCCCTCCTCGCCGTTGCCTCTCATCCCAATTTCGACCCAATCCTCGCCGGTATATCCCGTATTCTGACAAAACCTCTCTTTTTCAATGACTTCCTGACTCTTTTCCTCGATGCGCCCAGGCAAAAGGAACGATCACCCGCCGTTTATGATGTTCCAGTTCCACGTTATGGTCGTGTTGCATATGCCCGTGCGGTAACCGTTGCTCCGATCTCTCCCTCTCGACCTGGAATCCCCGTAAAACACTTCCCAATATTTTCCCTCCCCGTGCGATTCGACGATATAGCGGATTGATGAGACCTGTCCACCGCTCCTGGGTGCTTCGCGATTCGGAAATGATTGATCAACGTGGACGATTTACGAATAGTCCGGGCAAAAACAGTGGCGGCTTTTAAAACGTACGCAATGTCCGCGTCGGACATTGTGCCACATCGTGCGTTCAATCGATAATGTCCGTTGCAACGTCGTTTCGCGGACTGGTAAATCGTCCGATCTTTCGAAAACAAAAAAAAAAAAAAGAAAAAAACAAAATACCTTTGCCATCTATATACCATTTGCGAATGCACAAGCGAATTCTTGCAAATTTTTCTAGAAAATATCGTAAATCCTGCGCGTTCGTAAGAGCGGAAAACATCGAACGAAACATCGTGAAAGATCGAGATTTACAAGCTTCGTAAAAATACTCCGCGAATAGGTTCTTTAATGGATCTTCGATGCGTTATCAGCAGCTGATCGCGATACATCATGACGCAGCGTTGACAAACCCCACCGACCACTCTTCACCCTTCGTTGCTCCCTCTGCTGCGCCGCGTAGATACGATATTACAGGGATCGGTATAAATCTATGGCTCATCCATCTACATTTTATCCCGGCAGAACTAGAATACTCGCGCGGGAAAGCGCGCCGAGACGAGCACAGCCACGCTCTCGAGAGCTTCTCGCGCGCAAACACCGGTCCAGCCATCGGTCTTTTCTCTCTTCCCTGTACCCTCGCGGTCCTCCACGCTCGTCCTTCCTTTCCTCCATCGAGACGGTTCACAAATCCGATCTACGCGACCACCCATCCCTGCACCAACCCCTTCCCACAGCTACTTGGCCGTCTTCAACCACCCCTATCGAGATTCCAATAGCGGCCTTATCGAAGGCTTTGTGCGATGAAGGATCGCAAGCCGACGCTCGGCCACTTTCCACGGACCTCTTCTCGATATTTCACCTTTATTATCATATTTCAGGTATTCGCAATCCATTTTTCATCGTAAGAACGTCCCGTTATTAACGGCGTCGCGGGACGATCTATGCAAGAACGTATTCCCCTGAAGGATGGCACCTTCTTGTGTATGTACGCTGATCCCTTCGTCGCGCAAGAACAGGAATTACTTTGACCCAGTTTCCGTGAAATAGGCGGACACCGTGTCGTTGGAAAAAACGTTTTTCACGGAAGTTTCGTGGAAGCTGGTACGAGACGAGGGTCGAGAGTGCGTACTTACGATCCGTGGCTTACTTCAATTCCATTTTCAAACGGCGCTGGACGATCGGTTCGGTTCAGCTTTGCGTTCATTCGCAAAACTAATGGAAAACGGTGAGCGACGTTTCCGCTATCGTTCTACGAGCACCGTGAACGAAATAAACGTTCGAAGAAAACATCGGCTAACGCCTGGTTTCTCTGGTTTCAGCTCGTTCGTCATTTCCATTCGAGTATTCGACGTGCCCATTGCACGGACGATGCAAGAAACGCGCCGTCGCTCGTTACCATGAACACCTCGTGCCGCAAGAACGCGCGGACACCGGACGAATCGAAGGTGGAAAAATTCCACGACGGCCGAAGAATGGCGGGGGAAGATTGGCTCGCGAGAAAACAATCGGTGAATCGAGTCGTTATCGAATCGAAAAATCGAGAACACGCGCGCGGACGGACGTGCAGGCTCACGATGGACTGACACGTCAGCCTGGAAAAATCCGCAGTTAGAAATGGCCGTAGGGTGGGAATGCCTGTACATAGGAAAAACTTGCTCCGACCTATTCCCCCCGTGCTCGAACAAAGTGCGATTCACCATAGGACAACAGCTGTTCCGAGCAGCTATTGCGCCAAAGACGAGGGGACGAAACGACGCTTCCCCTTCGTTTGTCTGTCTCTGTCCGATGCACGCGGATGGCAAAGATGGCTTTCGATTCCTTCGTTCGAAGGAAAAGATATTTCTACTCGAATTTCGTCGCTGACGAATGCGTTTGTCAGGAAGTTCTAAAATCGTTTCCCTTGTAATGGTGCCACCAACGAGTGTGTTCGTTGACGTTTTAACGCGTTCATAGTTGCTTCCGATATGTGTCCGTTTGGGGTGCTGAATCATGGCTTCGTGGCCGCCATAGCGATTCACCGACGTTCTATGCATTCGGCAGTCCAATTCCTAGTGTAAAGTCAGTTAACTTCTCTAGTGATATTAACGAAAGAAAAATACTCGAAAAAATACTTAAAGCGAAACGAAATGGTGCATCGAGTATTGAAATTTCGTATACTTTCCAAAGTTTGGCTCGAAGTAAACGCCATTACCGAACTTTTTATTATTACGTACATTTTATGTTTGTTATTTGCATCTTGACTTTATTTGTTCGGAACGTTGCTGATGCTTTTCTTTGAATTTTTCATCTGTTCAAATATTTATCTGCTACGTACAATTCTCTTTTGTCTATATATTTATCGTATTGTTATAAATCTGTGTTTAATTTATTCGCAATGTCGCTGATACGCAAGAAAGCGAGACGAATCGCCAACTTTCATATTCGAAGCGAATTTCGTCTAAAATTGTTCGTCTCTTTCGCTCGTGGTTTTTACAAAATTCCGCGACAAATAGTCGCTGATAGAATTTGCAAGAGATCAAACCAAGACTGTCAACCGTATAAGGGCGGTGTCCAACGAGGAAGAAGATTGATCGAGCTGCCTGAAGGTGATCCACAACGGTTTAATAGAAGCAGCACCTCGTTGGTGATTTCGGCGAAAGACGAATTGTCGCGGTGGGATGGCAAGAAAGAGGAGGGTCCGTCTAAATCGCGCTAAAACGCGATGCAAATGCCGGGGGCCGATGAATCATTTGTAAGTGCAATTTGAAATTACATTAGGGAGATGGGTGGATTGGCGCGAGCTCGGGCTTTATACGGAAATACGAAATCCAAGGTTTCTTGCGTGGACGCGGGGCTGATAAGTTATACCAAGTTGCCGAACGCGAGAGATTTCTTTCCTTTCTTTCCGCGAAGTCCGGTTTCTTTTGATGGCACGGAAACGTGGCAACGGTATACACCTCCAGTGCGCCGGGACGCGGCTTCCTACGGCTTCTTAACTTCTGCTTTCGTCATCAAACTTTCATGAGGCACCGAACGATACGTCGACAAAGGAAGAAAAACTTGCCTGGAAATTACCCGCGCGTCCCCGCGACGAACCTCGCAGTCGAAAATCAGCCACTGAAGAAACCAACAGGAAAGAGGTTGAAGGGACGAACCTGGGAGAGGAAGGAGTGGAAGGCTAGAAAAAGAAAGAAGAAGGCGGAGATCCCGACCCAAATCCGAGAGACGAGAAAACTTGGCTCGTCGATCAGTCGGCGGAAGGAAGGAAGTTCCGGTACGAGGACCACCGCTCGCCTTCTTGTGTATCTTTGATACCTCTCTCTCTCCACTATCTCGTGTCTACGTTGCCTTTTCCGCCAGCTCATTTTCTTTATTTGCAAGCCAGCCGAGATTCCTCGCGGTGGAATCGAGACCCGCGTTCGATTGTATCGCCCTTCGCTATAGACGCCACGCTAGCTGGGAAACCATCGAGCCAGACCGATCGAGAAATTTCCGATGAATGGCCAAACTTTCGCCAACAACGAATAATTCTAATATTCCTTTTGCTAACCTGTACTGAGTTCATCGTACGCGCAAACCGCGAATTCCGCCATATGGTTGCCCGTCCCAAGTGAATTCTAAGATCCTAAAACCGGAATTTTTTCATTCCTGTTTGGTTGGGCTTCGTGGTAGGTACCGAGTCTTCATCCGCTCGTGGCAAAGGTGGCGAACGAACGTCGTCCTATATATTCAGAGAGCGACATAGCCGAGATTTGAAAAGTCGTCGCGAGGAATCCGTGGCGCAATACGCCGCGTGGGGATCGTTTAAATCATTTTCCATCGGACAGGACGGAGGAAGGGAGCGGATTCCACGAAGAGGAGCGAAGGTCGGTCGCGCTTAACCGCGTCGGCGACGGGCGTCGCGTCGTATCTCCGTCCGGCCATCAGCATTTTCCAACTTGTCTCACGAATTCCCTACCGCGTGCTCCCTGACGTAAGTAACAACATATATAAAAGTAAGTGACTCGGCTCTCTCGCGAGGCGGTGATGCAGGGTCCTGCTATCTGCGGAGTCTATCGGGCAGTAAACAGCAAGCGGCAGATAAGGCAAGAGATATATTATAGACTCGCTGGTCGTCGTGGCGGCGTACACGGGACGAGGACCGGCTGCTGGGTCTCCCAGCCGGCTAGCTAGCGGAGAGCCGGGGAGCTAGCTCGCCTCTAGGAAACGCGCCACTAGCACCCAACCAGTCGCAGCCTCTAGCTCGAGTTCCATCGTGCTCTATATATTTTTCTTCGCTCTCTTTCTTCCAGCTCTCCACCTGCTCCTTCGCCGATATCTTTTTCCTTTCTTTTCCTTCTTTTTCTTTTCTTTCCTTTTCTTTCTTTTTTTTTTTTTTTTGTCGAGCTTCGCCTCGGTAAAAACGCCAACGGCGTCTGAATAGTCGCGCGGAGGACGGAAGTCAGTTTGCAAGCCAAGCATGGGGCGGCGGCGCCGAGCTACCCCTTATTTTCATCCCTCTTCGTCGCTAGCACGAGTAGCTGCTTTCCTTCTCATCCTCCGACACACACCGTCGAACCATTCCCAACCCCGTTCTTCCTTCTGCCTCTTTCCTCGTTCTCCGCCGTTCTTCCTTCCTTCGAGGGAAGCGACGGCTTTTCTTTCGCTCCTCCGTCGTTTCCTTCTTTCCTCCGCTAAAGTCGCCGCCTCTCGATGCTCGAATGCTCGATGCTACGATACATCACGTACACGTTGTTGCCGGTACACCTTTTTCCTTCCTTTTTCTTTTCTCCCCCGATCCTCTTCAGCCCCGTCTACACGGCCGTCTTCTTCTCGTCCGATGTCGCTTCCTCTTCGTCTACGTTCTCGCCGTCCTTCGTGGTGGCACGGAATCGCGTTGTATTCGCGGCGCGTTCATCCCTCCATCGTGGCAGACGCGGAAACGCGCGCTCCGCCGCCACCGGAAAATTTCTTCGGCTCTCGATTTTTGGCAAACTGCCGCTCTCGCCTCGAGCACCATTCTGAATTCCAAATTCCTCAGATTCTACGTGCGATTACACAATACGAGCGTCGCGTTTATTAAAAGAAAAGAACACCGTGTGGAACGGCAGAGTTTTATCAGCGTCTTTGTGCCGCCTTTCTTTTTCTTCAACTTCAAATACTTGGACATATTTTGGAAAACGAAAGAACGCTAAATAGAATATATGAAGCAACCAGGGCGTTTAATGAATAATTGTTTCTAATCTAGGGGACCTGTTCGATCATAACCAGCGAATAAGAACAGTGAAAATCATCGAACGTGTACCAGCAAGGATATATAACCGCGAAACCTCGAATGAGAGTTGACCGTATGCGCGTTCGATGCCTCGGGTTGCTAGTAAAATGGCCCCGAAAAGCGTTTGAGCGGATGGCCCTTTGTTTTCAAGGAATTAATCGAGAAATTATGTTCCCGATGCAGCATTTCTTCACAGTTTCCATCCCGAACACTGTGAAAATGTGCAGGAGTACTGTGATAAATAAGCGTGATCAAGAATTTATCAAAATTATTTGTACAAGTTTAATATTAGAGAAAAACAATGGTTAAAAATCTAGAGCCATTCAAATGCTCGTGCAATTGTTTTGCCATCAAGCTGAAGCATCAAAATGCGCATACAGCTGACTCGTTGGAGATTTCGCTGTTCTTGCCGTCTCCTTGCGAGCGTTACGTTGTCTCGATCCTTACGACTGACGGTATACTATCGATATAAAAGAATCTGGAGGGTAGAAAATGGTCGTCGCGCGACACCGACGAACCAGGGGCGTGCAGAAGTCGTAGCGTGTCGAAACGTTCGCGTTGTAGTCGCGGGATCGAATTTCGTCACGGTCCGCGGCAGTCGTATCGCTCCGAAATTATTAAACGCGGCCGCGCCGGGGAAGGGTTGGCCTTTATTTCTGCGTTAGCCGAGAAACGGTGGCAGGCGGCGACGAGGCGAGTTATTATACCGTTGTCAGATACCGTAGCACCCTTGGTCGATCTGCATAACCATCACCGCGCGGATGTTTCCCCTGCAGGGCCATCGGCGCGCGCGCGACCTTCGCTCTCACAGCCCTTTTCCACCGTTGGAAACCACTCGATAGAGGCGCGACCATCAGCCAACCACAAAAGCGATTACAAATTAACGTGCCGCTTCTTCGAGTTTATTACGAACGGGCCGCCATATAAAGCCGATTCCCCTTCCGCGTTCTACGGCCGCCTCCCCGGGGGCCGACTACAATTATCGTGCCTTTTGTTTCGCAATCGCCGCGTCTCCTCTTTCTCCCTATCCCGGGGGCGAGTGAAATTCCGCTTATTTTTCAACCTGCTCCCCTGTGTCGAGTTTACCAGGATTGGCCCCGGCGAGGTACCCGTCGCGTCTCATCTGCCATTTTCGCCCCGTGAATCATTGCTCGCGATCGCGCCGCTTGAATGCGAACGAGCTCTTAATCATCAAGACGCGAGAACCTTTTCACAGAGTATTCGATGTAAACGTGGCCTGTTGGCCGCCAGGACTCGAGAGGATGGTAACCATGTTTTGAGAGTTAATTATAGGTTGTGCTACTGCGTGTGCTTGCTCCACGAGCGTATGGGTTTATGGCGTGCATGATTCTTACGACGAACAATCGAAGGTTAATTAGATTGATAATTCCTTTTGATCTTGAACGGTAATAATTCATCTTTGAACGTAGCTCAAGTTGGAAAATTCAAAAAACAAGGAGCTTCGTATCTTTTAAAAGCACCCAGCAACCAGTGGTTAGTTTTTTCACGCATAGAAATTTACAGTGGCAGAGCTGTGAAATTCAAGGACGAACCTAACGAGGACTTTGCTTCAAGAAAATTCTACGCTAAGTCTGTAAGATCATAGAAATCCTCCTATTCCAATCGAAAACTCTAAGATCCCTAATAGATTTTTTTTTTTTTTATTTTATTTGTTAGAATATTTACAAACAATTTTATCGTATCGTGGATACCAACGAAACGATTCATCGCGATCTTAAGATATCCACGATCAAAGAAGAAATTTCAAAGTTCAGAAACGGATATTATATAAGAGTTAACAATCACCAAAACCCATTAGTTACCCAATTAGTAGATACGACGGATCAGATCCGCGGACTAAAAAGGCAATACCCCTTAGATCGAAGCATCGGATTCAACTAGAATCAAACTCACTATAAACTTTTATACGGAACCACGCCAAAACAATTTACTGAAAATTCTGTGAAAGAATTGTTCGTAAATAATCGACTAAATAAAATAAAAAAAAAAAATCTGTAAGATCTATCTTCTATAAGATCCGCAAGACTCTGTTAGCTTCTAGATGATATACCTTCGCTTCGATGAAACTCGATGTTCCTAAAACGTTGAATCGACCAGACGCAGAATTTCTTTCGACGCGTAAAATCTCACGGCAATTAGCAAAGAAATTATACAAGACACGAGGATCGTTTTTCTTTCGAAACTCTTGAAATCTCTAATCGTTGAAATCGAAAGAAGGCGACAAAACGCGTTACGAAGCAACTGCGCTGGCAGCGAGTGGAGCGAAAACTTTGGCTTTGAGCAAATATCAGAAGACACTGTGATTGATTTTGGAAAAACCAAGGGGGCGGAGCGTGGGCGATCGTTGGACAAAGAATTCGGAAAAAAACGAAGGCAAACGTAGAAGTAACCGGCAAAAAGCTACCACCCGCGCCGCTGTAGATTTACGATACCCTTCATTGGTTCCACGCAACGCTGGAAACGAAACGGGGGCCACCGAGTCTCGACCTCTATTTCGCCTTTATTTCGCCTTTATTTCCCAGGGACAATGAGATACCGTATTTTTTTGTCCTTCTTCTTCGCCTGTCCGACACTGAGATAAAGAAGCTAAATGCGTGACGGGACGATCGGCAGCGTTTCCGCAAACATCTTCGGCCAACGTGTACCGTTAGGTCACGAATTGTTACAGTTTCGGGAGCGCCGTGCGTGCCCCGTCTTACCGATCTACGGTTTTTAAGGAATCCCGAACACGAAGGACCGATTTGCGTGCGGCGGAAATGCTTTCGCACTAATAGCCGAGGTCAACCAGGTAAAACGACGTTGGACTCTGTTACCATTGCGTAACAGAGCAGGTAGATCTTGAATTATATACCTTCGTCGACGATCTTTAAATATTCAAACGATAGTTTTTTCTCTACAATTTCAACACCTGAAAGATGCATAGACCTACGTTGACTTTATAATCATCAACAATACTTTACGTGTTACAACCATGTGCAGATTTTATATAACTGTCGTCTCTTTTTTGTGTCGCTCGCAGGTAATAAAACGCGGTATTTTTTACATGGAAACGTAAGAAAAAGTGGTAGAGGTTACCGCGGTGGCAGCAATGATAATTCAAACTGTCGTCGTTTAGCGGAAAATGAGAGAAGTAAAAAAAAAAAAAGCTTGGAGATATCTTGGGAAAATATCGGTGTCATTCAAAATTCAAGGCTCCAGGGAATGCGTCCCATCGGGTGGTGAATCAGGGCGAGATAAAAATACCGCTCTGCGGAATACACGACAGCTCGAGGTCAACTTTTATTGCCAGGTAAATCGCGGGTTGCTCTATTTTCTCTTTGTCACGACCTGGGTCTTCTACCTAGATGTAACAAGTTCAGGAAATTTGAAACGTCGCCAGCGTTGTATTATAACAAGGTTCAAACGTTGAACCTCGAACGTCTCGTAAACGAGACCTTGGGAATTATAACGAAAAATAGCCTCATCTTTATACCGTAAAATCTACAAGGATTATTATCATCTTGTCTTACTAAAAAGGACACCGCTTTACACCTGCTACGTAACTCTGTACGGAACAAACGCTTTATCATGATTTATACGCGTAGCATTAGCCAAGCTGAGCTAAGCGCACGAGCATAAATAAATTTGATTTCCAGAACTACCTTGTCGTTAATGAAAACGACGTACGAAACAACGTAAGTTCCGACGAGCTGTTATTTCCATGATTACGCATTCAAAGCAATCAAACGCAAGCCGCGTAGAAACTACGTCGCTCAACTCCATAAATTGAAAAGTAAAAAGAAAATAGCAATAACGTTACGAGCGCTATTTCTCAAATCTGTCTTACAATTTACCGCTGTTTCTATCATCTATCTTGTAAATAAATTTATCGAAACGTATCGCTTCTTTCGTAGAAGCTGGACGTTAAACATGTACATATGTAACGAAATTAAAAAAAAATGCATAATTAAGTAGTTTAACTTTCGATACGCTCATAGATACGCAAAGTCTTAGCAATTCTTCGAATTTCATTCGTCGGAACGACAATTCGTGTATCGTCTGGCAGCTTAAGGGTTGGGGGGGGGGGGGTAAGGTTAATTCGTAAAAAAAAGCATGTTTTCGTGAATTTTTTGTGACGACACAGTTAAAATCTCTTTAGTAAAACCAACAGTACGTTAAAGTATGAGATTCGAAGAATATCGTGTAAAATTTTCACGAAGAAATATTAAATTATTATTCGGACGTGTCTGGGAAAAAGTAGAATTGCGGTGCCCCTCGTAACTTGGTGCTGGATCATCGGAAATCAAAAAATCAAAGTTCTTTCGTTAGATTATAGTTTTCGCCGGGTAACGCTGGGAGGGTTTCTCGAAATTTCAATTTTTCACTTTTTTGGAACACTTTGAACGATTTTTTTTTGCGAAATTCTCGCGTTTTTCCCTTCAAAGTGTTCCAAAAAAGTGAAAAATTGAAATTTCGAAAAACCCTCCCAGCGTTACCCGGGGAAAACTATGTTCTGACGAACGAACTTTGATTTTTTGATTTCACATGATCCAGCACCAAGTTACGAGGGGCACCGCAATTCTACTTTCTTCCTAGACACGTCCGAATAATTGCTGCCATTGCCGTATTTTTTAATATTTCTTCGTGAAAATTTTACACGATATTCTTCGAATGTCATACTTTAATGTGCTATCGGTTTTAATAAAGATATTGTAACTGCGTCGTCACAAAAAATTCACAAAGACATGCCTTTTTTGTACGAATTAACCTTACCCCCCCCCCCCCTTAAATGAAGAAAATGCACATCGAGGGATTAGCCAACGAACGACGAGCGATATATTTCCCTCTGTTTATTGGCAATATCTCGCGATATTTGCCCGGATCGTGTTCAAAAGCAGAAGCCATCGGTTGCGCTCTGCGGAATAAACGTCGAAGAAAGGGCAATGCATCTCGCGACGCCATTAGCCGATAACTTAATTCATAATTGAGTTCTGGCGGTGTAACGAACACTCTGCGGCCAATATAACGTTCAATAATTCTAATAATTCGCCGGCTTGGATGCGAAGCCAGATCTGTGGGAGGACTCGAGGGAAAACCGAGGCGGGGGTGAAGGGCGGAGGTGGTAGGATCCGTAGGGTGAGAAGGTTTTCTGGAGCCGTGCCGAGCCTCGAAAGTGGGAAGCGGAACCAAGATGAGACGGGAGAAAGAGAAGAGACAGACCACGGGTTGCCGAGGCGAATAGAAGAGAGGACGAAAGGGAAGGAAAGGGTGAGCAAGAGTGTGGCATGAGACGAGGGGAAGCCGAGGAACGGTGGATAGGAAGAGAGGAGAGAGAAGAGAAGAAGGAATAGGTCGAGGGAGGGTACGGGACGAGGAAATGGAGGGAAGGCCAATTAGAGGGCGGGAAGATTTATCTACGGACGACGGGTGTGCGGATAGTAAGGGGTAGGTCGGTCTCCTCTGCCTAGCTCGCTTGTATTATTCCTTAGTTGGACAACCCCGTCCAAGACAACGACGTGGTCCAGCTGCTATCGACTACATCGGTTTCTAGCCGGATTAATAGTCGCTAATTTTTCAACTCCGCCCATGGACTTATCGCGTTCCAGAGATTTTCAAATCACCGGAAAAGGACCGATAGTCGTTGAGCAATTGTTCCATGTTGAACGATTCAGATACAACGTATTACGTTCCAAGTCTAAGTTCTAAGGATCAAGGGTGACGGTAGTGGTCGACACGGTTTTATTGGAAAGTGTCAGGAATTTTAAAGGTGCCGGACAGATTACGGGGGTGGCAGGGATTCAAGAACGGGGATAGGGATGGCGACTCAGCTGTTTAGAGGATAGGAAAGACAGATTTCGAGCGTAATATATTGCAATCTTCCTGACGTATAAATCCTTCACATAAATCCTACATCGATCAACTCCATAAATAAGGAGAATCGATGATATTATAAAAGCTGTCTTTTTTTTTTTGCACCATTATTTATACCACGACGGACCATCTTGTGGAAAAATAAGTCGTCCGTTTCATGAAAATCGAATACCGATCGTACACTCGCGCAACGATGTTGAGACGTTAGCGAAAACTCGAGTCGATCGATTTGACTCGCGAGAGGGTCGCGTGGCGAAAGAGAAATATTAAATTCGATGGTAACGATCGGAAGATGTATCGATAACGACAACGAGGAACATTCGGAATGAGAAAGACGTGATATATCATTGGTTCGTCCTAACGAAAGGTTAGGCTGGTTTGCAACGACGGTGGAATAAAATACGTGGCACGCGTCGTCCGAGTGTCGGAATTTATTCGGTGGAAATCGAAGGGCGACGCTCTCAGAAATAACAAGCCCGACCGGGACGGTGCGCGCCGTGGTACGAGCAGTTATTTAGCCGGGGCGTTAACTAACCGGCCGCGACCAGGGACGAACATTCTTCATCGACGGTTTCGTGCCGCGGACCCTTCCGGCGGCGACACGAAGCGGCGAGATACCGTTCGTGGAACGGCAGTCCCGCTCGTCGTCGCCGCTTAAATTATTTTAATAAGAAGCCTTGACATCTTAACTGCCCGGATAGGCAGATCAAAGAGTCTACCAGGTGATGTCAGTTCCTTTCAGTATTTACACGGAAAACAGAACGGTCCCTGGACGTACACCAGAGGAGAATCGCGTTATCTCGGGTAGACGATACTCGGAACCGAGGCTCGTGCGTCAGCCTCGACACTTTTATAGTCCGCCGTACGAAATTAGAAAGCAGCTCGATAAAAATATATCCCATCGTTGGAAAATACCGACTATCTGCTTCTTCCTGATGATACGCGGAAGACGAAGCAACTTGCGCTGTTGAACGCCACGATGTTTCTCAGGCTGCGTCCTCCGACGCGTTCAGGGAATCCTTTACACAGGGATATCTGTATCGGATAGACGTATAAGATACGCCTACGACGATAAGACGCTGGTGCGATATTTCCTTGTTCGTTTCTTGCGTAGCAAACTCAGCTACATCGCACGAACCGTGTAAGTGCTTCGTTACCATGCTGCGTGGCCTGACGTGGACCGAGGATATCGAAAATCAATATCATCGCATCTCGCGAGAATGAACGCTGCCACGAACGACGATGTAAGTATAAAGAGGTATTCGTCATTCGTTTCGAGGAACCTGGAGGACCGTTACAAGAGCGAATGCGTCTTCGGACGAGCTCGATACGTCGAAGCAGCTAAATAGATCCTTGTAGTGGCTTTCGTTCGACGCTTCATTCGTCAGAAATGTCTGGACATGTAACCGTACCCTGAAATGTTCTGCACCTTCACCCATCATCCGAAGAAGAGAAGAAAAGAGACGTACGTTCGTGATACCTGGCGGTACATGGAAGCGAACTAAGTTGGAAAATCTGCGCTGCTTACAGGGGAATAATACGGAATAGAGCGAGAGTTACGAGCTACGAACGCTTATTTCGAACGCGCCTGTGTTGTTAGCGCACCGTGTAATATCAGCGGCTGCAGAAGCAGCAGCGGGGCTAACAACGGAACAGCGGCAGGCGGCGGCAACAACAGCGGAACAACGACACACAGCTCGGCTCTCGGTTGGTCTCGTCTCTCGGTGGCTCTCTCGCCGACCGACCGACCGACCGGGCCGCAGTTCGTTTCCGTGTTGTTACATAATACACGCTGCGGTGCGGTTACGCGGATGAGGGATGAGGTGTTGCGTTGCCTAATAACCCCCCCTTCCGCAACCATAGCCCCGTGCATCCCCTGGCCGTGCAACCTATTCTCACACCCCTTCGAGCGAGCAAGACACGCTCACGGCCGCAACACGCGGAGAAAGAGCGAGGGCAGCCTGCGAGATCACACCGACCCGCCTCGGCCCGCGCCACGAGCACGCTGGCGGAATACGCTTAAGCCGAAAGAGGGAGTCGGCCACCGCCAGCTCTTCGTGTGCGCGTCAGGACACAGCGAGCTTCTCTCTTGCTCTGCTTCGTGCTTCCAAATGCACATACACGTGGATACGTACACACAGGCAGGAACGGAGGAGCGCGAAGTAATTATATGAGGGCGGAGCACGCTACGACTCGTCTACACCTAGCACATCCGTATCGCTCGGTCGGAACGGCTAACGCGTCTGCTAGGAACGTGAGAATCGTGCATCAGTATTTTGCCCTTCAAGAACCGAATGTTCGTTGCCGGAGAATCTTCTGGGATGTCTCGCGTGCGAGCGAGATTAGGGCGAGGGAGATTTAAGGATGGAGGGTGTTTTGGAAATTTCTGTTACGGTGGAAGCAAAAATTTCTATCGACGGAGAATCTTCCGTTCGTGTAGCTTGCATGCCACGTATCGATTCGTTGATACAGTTGCGGAGTAGAGGAAGATTTCTTACGCCATAATTTTCCAAATAACGAGTTCTGGGTTATACAGACGTTCCTTTTATAGTTTCCTAACTGTTCGTCAAATGGAATAATCAGATAGCTGCCTGTTCTGGTACACGCTGCTCTTCCCCCATCTCTATCGGTTCTGAAAGTCCTGCGCCTCTAGGAGGATATTTGTTATCCGCGAGTTCTATAGAAAGTAATCTAAACGATTCCAAAGATTCTGATTTAACGTCGGTATCGTGTGACTCCGTTTTTCTCTTCCATTAACAGGTATCTCGTTATCGTTGCTATTATCCACGGTTTTGACTTAGGATCTTCTTCAGGATTTTTGTGTTACGGAGACGAGATTTACAACAACAAGCTAGTATTTCTTAACGCTGTCTCCATCAGACTGCTCTCAACATTTCCGACAATAACAAACAGAGCTTTTTGTTACTTCGTCGTTAGATATATAAGGAAAACAGAATTCCTAATGCTTCGCTCATAGGAACGCGTATTTTTCCTCGCTTCTCGGAACACGTTCGCGTCAGACGATGCGTATAATGGAAATTTTCTATTGCGCGTGCAGTATGTCGCGCCATGGTATTACGTAAATTGAGATCGAGAGGATTTGTCGCGATTCAACGATGCAACGAAGCTTGTATTTATATCTCAAAAACTGTCTGTCTACGTTAAAAATGAATGAAAAAAGAAGTTGCTCGTTTCTTTGTTTATAACTTTCTTCAAATCGCGTGGACGATCGATAAAATCTTTTATCGAATCTTCCCTGATTACGAGAAACGACTTTCGTCTGAAAGCTTCCTCCCTATCGCTTGTGGACTAACTTTGCGAGTTACAACAGAAGATCGAGAGATGGTCGAATTTTCAGGGATCAATTTTAACCCCCTTGGGGTGAATTTTTCATAATCTTTCCTTTCTTCCTTTGTGACACAAATTTCACTAATCTTCATCCTGATAGTTATTTCAATTACTTTTTAATCGTTCCACATTGCCAGGACGATCCGTCCTTCTCCGAGAATCCATCATTTCGCGGCGGAATACGAGAACGACGAAGAAGAAAGAAGATCGGCCAAAAGGGGAGAAGTTATACGTTTAAGCGGCTACATCTATATAAAGGGATGGGGGCTTACTGGGATTCAATTACCGCAACGTTTGCGAAGCACGCTATTCCCACACCATGGAAGGAAGGCGCTACCCTTCGAGCTACGCGCAGCCTCGCCGCCACCTTTCCATTTCTTCAAGAACGAACAGGTGCTCTCGCGTCTGCTGTAAATTGCGCCCCTGTAATCCGAAGTAAAGCGGTCGTTTTATCCGCGCCAAGCCGAGATGGATGCGCGCTACGTCTTTCGGTAATAGGTCGCGCTTACGCAGACGAGGCTTTCCATCTTTGATGGAAATCTCGAGGGTCCTTAAACCTCGCCCAGCCACCGTATCCATCGTTCCAACTGTCTTGTCTTCTCGCTGTCTTATTTACTCGAAATCGTTCTTCGACGAAATCTGACTTTGCGGGTAACTTATATGGAATTTCTTTAGAACAGAGAAAAATTATTCTTGACATTTCCTAAGTCCTTGGAAAAATAGAAAAGCCTAAAGAACTGCCGAGGGAATTATTCGACTAATAAACGTGTGGCGGATCAAGCAGCCTCGGTCGCTAAACGGTCGAGGAACGAAAACGCGGCAACACCAAGCTGGCGATCACTACCAGAGGGCCAACGGCGATTGGACGATTTTCTCGCTAGTGGTCGAATTGGGTCCGCGTTACAATATATACCGCAATTGGCGAGACGCTCTTTGCGTCTAAGGCAGGGACTACCGGTCGGTAGTCCCGGGACGAAACGCGACGAGCGAACTTTCTTCTTTAGGAACCATCTACGAGGATCGGCCGACGACAACTGTGGAAGCGGGATCAACCGATCCCCTTCAAGCGAAATTAAAAGATCTGTAGTTTGAGCGATTTTTTATCGTAACCCAAGCGAGATACAGCGCGTATTTGGCATTCACAAAGAATTGTACCACACGGTTATCGAAATCAACGATTCACAAAGTTCCCAAATTTCGGTAATATCGACAGATCGGCGACAAGGTACAAGCAGGACTGGCACTTCAAACAGAAAAATTGACCCTGCAAACGCGAGGATTTTTCGACGTTAGTTGACAAGCCACCCTTCGCATTCTCATCGAAATATCTATTCCATCTTGACCTATCGCTCCCGTGCACTGCCATAGAAAAGAACCTGCCCTGAATTATTACAAAAGAGACCGAAGGAAACACGGGGTGGAATGCCTTCTACGTTCTCATCAGCCCCTAACTTTCATCGGTAAATCCCATAGTAGAACACGGAAGAAGCAAGAGGCCGGAAAACGATTCGCGTTATCGGACGACGAGGAACACGGGGATGGCTGGACGCGATTAAGAGAGCGGCGAAGCAAGGAGGGCGCGATGCGTGAGGTCACTGGCAAAGTAGAGGCGAGCGGATCGACGCTGGCCGGCGTTTCGTTCGGGTTCGAACGTAGGTACATAATTCATCGAGCGTGCACCATTGTCGGCAGCTTCATTAATACAAATGGCGTCTGGTGAATTCTACCCCGACCACACCCCGCGCCGTGCACGATAGTAACAAGGGCGTGTGGGTGTATAAGGCTAGCGAGCAGGCAGTGTAGCAGCCGGCGGCGGTGGCTCTCGCTACCGCGGTATCATCCCCCCGAGCGTATAGCCGAACACACGCTCTCTTGCTCCGTGGCCGTCGCCACCCCCGAGAGCCAGGACGACGTCGGGACGCGCGGACATATTTTTCCAGCGCTTGTCGACTTTCATGAGGGCGTCTTTCCGCAATAACATATTAATATCCCGGAGCATCGCGAGACTTATGGGCTGCCGTAGAAAGCTCGACCCTGGATCAACGCAACGCCCGTTAAGGCGGTTCCACGGAGAAGCCGGGGACACCGGGAGGACGTCTCGAAGCGCGGCTTAAGCGTCGTAAAGCAACCGTTGCACGTTCAGCCCGGGCGGACACTGGCGGGTTATCGGCCAGGAATTGACAACGATTCCAACAGCGAAATATCTTCCTCGTTTTACCAACTACCCTTAAGTCGTGTCCCGAATTTATCGCCGGGATCGCGGTCGATCTTCCTCTTTCTTTCTTTCTTTCTTTCTTTCTGCCTGCTCTCTCTCTCTCTTTCTCTCTTTTATGGCGTTATGTAACCGCGGAAGCGTCGTTACGTAATCGAAAAAGATGAGACCACAGTATGTGTACGGTATAGACGATCCTCGTTCAGAGAGTTTTCGCGTTTAGAGTTTTAATGTTATATTTGCAATGATAATGAAAACGTAAATAGTCGATCGCAGAGCTAGCGATTCTTTGTCCCTGTTTCGGATAAAAGTTTCGATCGATGATCGAGTGTTCGAAAGTGGCGCGTATACACATATATACGTATGCAATGTATGTATATATATTGTACATTCAGTGGGGAAAAATAAAAAAAAAAAAAAGAAAGCCACCGGAAATAAAGCTGTTAGTTTTCTGTGGACGACAATGGAACGGCGCATACGGTCATGGGGGCGGGAAATATTACGGGAAACACGGATCGCCGGAAGGAGGAATGCAGGAGATTCACAGATGGATTGGTGGTACACGGCCAGGGCCGCGGGCAAAAAAGCGAAAAGACGCATGATCAAGTTTACATCGCATTTATTTTGTTCCTTTTTTTTCCTTAGTAATCGTATAATCAAGGTAATATTACAATAGCGTTCAGAACAGCAACCGCCCCTACGAAAAAGTCTCCGTTTCTTCGTTTACAACACGTTTCACGCATAGGCAGCAGGTGCGGCCCTGGTCGCTCTCGCGGATTACAATACAATCAGGATCCAAAAATTGGTAAAACAATCGATATCCCTAATATGTTACAAAAGAGGATGCTGCGTGTTTTGCCTTGTGCGTTCTCCGTTTCCTTTCTTTCTTCTCGCAACCATCGGAAAAAGAAATTAAGTTTACAGAAAAAATGACGACGACGACGACGACGACGACGACGACGATGATGATGATTGCGGCTACCACACTACGCATGGACAACGCCTACCCCTATAAGATATAGGCCTACTCGCCTAAAGAAAAGAGAAGTCCGTTATTTTAAAACGTTACAGCACAGCAGAGCGACGAATGCATTCTTTCTATATTCGTATATATAATATATATAATTTTTTTTTTTGTTTTGTTTTATTACTCGTTTCAACGCTCCTCGTTTCGCGTTTCCTTCTTTTTTTGTCCTTTTTTAATCGTTATTTTATTTTTTCCATTCTTCCCGTTTTCACCGAGATCCACAAAATAAATAATTATTAACATTACATTCCTCTTAGAAATACTGCGTTTACCTATTACTCTTGCGTGTCTCTTAGCGGCTATTCGTATACATTCATTAACTAGAATAGTTGTTTTACTTGCTTAGGATAGCGCCACGCACACTTCGTGTCTGGGTAGGCGTCTATAGGTACTAGGTAGGTACGTACAATGTAATAATCTTGTTCGTTAGAGTCTATCGGAGTTTCGTTCGATTCTGTTGCTTGAACCGAGAGTCAGGAGTCGAAGCGATATCGAGTATAGGTGAGGGAAGGCAAAGAAAGAGACAGAGAGAGAGAGAGAGAAAGAGGAAGAGAAAAAGAGAGAGAGAGGGAGAAATTACAAAAGAACGCAAGTAAAGAAAAAGGAATAGTACGAATATGAAGGAGTCTGTTTCGTATCTTCAACTTCTCATTCGTGTTCTTTTTTTCTCTTTTCTCTCTTAAATTGATAATCGACGTATAGAGGGAAAGAGCTACATTCGACTCGTGAGACGAACGCGCGTGCCTCGTACGTATATCGTCGTAGGTATCCGGCACGCGCGCATATCGCATAAACGTTTCTATATATAATATTTAACAAAATTATCGAACATCAACATATATATTTTGTACCGATCGAAAGAAACACGTTTCTATCGCGCGTCGTGCCCGACGGGATCGTCGGGACCAGGACGACGGTTATCATCCGTCGGATGTGATTGTCATCCCCTGTTTCTCATCGAAATGGGCGACGAGCTGCGCTCGAAGAACGACGAGACGCACGGCGACGGTAGAAACGTTGTTCTCGTGTCGTTTCGCAGACGATTAAAAAAAAAAAAAAAAAAAATTAACAAAAACATAACATCAACAGCAGTCGTAGCATAACACGCTGCGGAAGGGATCGCGTATCGTGGAGCGTGCGCGATCAAAAAGCGAAACAAACGGAGGAACGCTAAGTAAACGAAAAACGGGGGGGAGGAGGAGGAGGAAAGAAGCATTCGCGAAATATATAGCACTTTTCTTTCTCGTTCTTTTCTGTACAATCGACATTCGCGAGAATTCTCTTCTCGTCACTGGGAAACGCGTCGATAGAATCGACAAATTCACCGACACAACCCCCCCGATCCTTCGAGAACATCGTCGATCGCCACGTGGATGACACTCGGGGATACTTTGTCCACCTTCCTAAGCGTTAACTTACTAATTACCTCGTAGGCTTTTCGTTACGTATTTAGATTTCAGAGAATTACGCGCGCCCCAGCGCGCCTCCTTTATCGTAATTATATGATAAACCGAGACAATGAGACGACGAGAGACGTCCGATAGACCTTCGACAGACGCACACGCGATGTTCGCCCATCCTTCTCTTCCTCTTCGCCTCTTTCGACGCGTTCACGCGCGGTTGTATCGTCGTCTCTCGGTCGACCTTTCACGCTCGAAAACGAGAGACGGACGGAGATCGGTTGTTTCAACGAACGGAACTACTCCGTATAACTCACCCCCTCTATCTACACACTACTGCGCCAAAGCAGGGACTACAGATAGAGAGGCTAGAAAAGGGGACAGGGGCAAACGGGGGGACTACGACAATACTAGGCTTGTACGGACGTCACTGTGCACTTGGATACTGATTGGTCTGCGGGATTATTGGTCAAAGTGAGCTACAGGAGGTTCCATAGAGGGTTGGTTGTTGCGGTGGTGGTGGTGATGGTGCTGGCGCGCGGGGGAGCGAGAGGCGGGTTCGTCACTCACCGGGTGCAGCATCCGATTCGCCGCAACCGATAAATTGACGATCGACAGATACGCACATCGACCATCTATTTGGCATTACAGAGACAGTGGATGCAGCCTGCCACTCACCTGAAACAGAAATCAGAACGTGCCGTGTTAGGTGACGAGCAGTGTTTCGCCCACGCGTTTCTTCCCACCCACGCTGGTCAGGAGTAGCTGTTTTTTCTTTGCAAAATAAGCGACAAAGCGGGCAGAAAATTAATACATAAATTGCTCTGATAACTGTATCGTATAAAATACAATTACGCGTACATATCGTACGATTCCACGAAGATACATCGTGTACCCGTTGCAAGAAGAAAACGAAGAAACGGAGTATCGTTGACAAACGGGAAAAATACGTGGGATCTCTCCCATACTAATCGGCTCTCGCATCAACGTTCTCGTAGAATCCCTAAACATTCCTCGTCAGACCGTTCGTCGATCGCGTCGACGATCTTCCTAACATCCTCGCGTTCTACGAATCCGACTTCTACGAGATCTCCGCGTGATATTTTACGCATCGACCGCGTCGATTCTCTTCGAAGAAAAATAAAGATTTAGACAAAAAATCGCCATTATTCCGGAGGTGGCGAGTCGTTCCACCGCGTGGTCTATAGGTTCATACGTCGAACGCGTCGAGGACACGACGGGTAGGGTCGTCCGGCGCTGGTTCAGCTTCTTTTGTAATGGGATGAATGCACGTGGTGCCTTGTCCGGCCACACGCACGTTGAGCCCGGTCTTTCGTGGTGTTTGTATCTCGGGGATATCGATAGCGAAAGGGGTTGGGTCGAGAAGGTCTTAGGGAGGAAGAGGGCACCACAACGGAGGCAGTGCGCGTTGCCAATCCGTCGCTGCCGTTCTCTGCCTTTTCTTCCGCGTGCCGTCGCCGCCCCTTTATCTTCCTTTTTATAACCAGCTGCTACTTTCCACTCGCTGATTCTTCCTTGCCACCCTTTGACGCTCTCTCGATTCCACGTCGTTCGCGTCGGTCCTCGCGATTCGTGAAACTACCCCCTTTTCTTTCCTACGACTACCGCTTTCCATCTACGACTCTTTCTTTTTCTCGTCGAATCCGATCGTTCCGGCTGAAAGATTATAAACTTAACGAAAGAACTTCTTTATTTTTGTCTTCTTCCCTCTTGGTCGTGGCTTCGGAATAGCACGGAGAATTCTCGCAGTTACGAGATTGAAGAAGGAAGAAGATCGTACCCGTAAGGACTTCGATAAAGTTGTTTGCCCTGGCTGCATCGGCCGTCGTGACAAAGGCGGATGAAGAAAACGGAAAGGTGGAGAGGATGTTCTCGAGCACTTGGCAAGGTCGGCACATTTTACAGCCGCAAACTCGCGCCAACTGTTCAATCTATCCGCTTATACGACCCGCTTCTTTCGCTTCCCCAACGAATATCCTCGGTCTGAATTCACCGACGCTGGCTCCGGTTATTCCTTTCAATCCTATCGACCGATTCTCCTCCCGTTTTAATAGTTCTCCTCGTATTTTTACGTTTCACGTGCTATATAATTTCTTCGATACACAGACAACTTGCTTCCATGCGCGTATTATATACGATTCTCGCTTAAATTCTACTAAATCGACGATTCGCATTATCATTCGCGGGGAATCGCGTGGCAATACGCTCTTCAGCGCTCTCATGAGACAAGTCTATTCCTATCGATTTTCTAACTTCGATGCTGCTTCTATATTTGTCCTTACGTGGCTGAGAAGAAGATTGGTTGAATTGAAAGACGCGAAGATTTAAAAAATTGCAAGATAGACCTAAGGAACTTTCGTACCATAAGAATACCAATACCAGTACCATAACGCGACGGCGTGAATTTTTTGAAATATTTTGAAACCGGAGAAATTCTATAAAATCGACCGACAAAATATCGAATTCTGAAATCAAGTTCTTCTTTAAAATATGAAAGTTGTAGCTTATCGTGAGTTTCTGCCGTGATTTTCGTTCGATGGGAAATGAAATGGACGGGAAGGAAGAAACGGGAGTAAAATGACGCGAGAAGAAGCTGGCTAGGAACAGCGTAGCGAGAACAGGCTTGTTTGTTCGTGGCTGTATTTCATTTTTGCCGTAAGTTTGCCTTTCGGCCTAGAGTCGCTGCGTAACGAGTTTAAACGTACGTATATACACGAAGGCGTTGCTCCTTCGCGCATTTATCAGGATTTCCGAAGGAAGCCGGAGTTTTTAAGCCGCAATAAATTCCCGTTCCCGCGTGCCTTTGCGTCGCGCGAGTCTAACGTTGCTTAAAGCTCGCAAAAACCGAAAGCACGAATCTCGAACGCGACGAGGGCGATACGAGCTTCGCTACGCGCCCGAAAAGAGAGTTTCAGGTTGTTCGAAGGGAATTTGCCTCGGAAGAGCTTCGGAATTTGAGTAAGGGCTCTGCAAAATCCTCGATTAATTCGTAGAATCGGAGAGAGGGGTGAAATATGTGTTCCCGCGAATGTATATAAATTATTATAATTAAAATGCTATGATGAGAATAACATAGATATAATATGTTTCGATTGCGTTAATATCGACGTTAATATCGTAGTATGATTAGATACGATTGGTTTATTTACAATAAATGGATCAAACGGATGTTGATCGAACAGGAAACGATGGTCGTTTAACGTGGACTAATCGCAATAACGTATTATAATTAAGACGACTACCTCTCAACTCGCGATGCTGTTAATTCGTTTATGTCAATTAGCAACCCCTTGTTCTTTGTCTTAGCCTCGTATCTTTTGTCTTAGACCCTGCGATTAGATACTACGATATTCTGAAGAAGTATCTATATATTCTTAGCATTTGTCGAAGTAACTGCTTCCAGAAAAACTCTACAACTTTATTTATGTAGAAATATAATATGCAGAAATATTCTAAATAAGGAGAGGGGCATATTATCGTGCCCTTAAATATACATTATGTTTTGGGTTGCAAGGTCTAGGAACAGAGGAACTAATAAACAGATTTCTATTTATGTTCCTTGTGGTCTCTAGTTGAAGCTATAGGTTTAACTTTTTTGGTAATGTCCTTTTGCTATAAATATACGAACGTGCTTCCTGTCATTCCATTGTATTGTAACCCTAAGAGAGCAATGATCTGAATCAGCATAAACTTATAAAGGTACAACTTACTCTCTTAGTGCAGTAATAATAGTATTAGTATGGTAATAATTAAAGGTGATTATTTCAATATACTTTCCTATTACAAACTCGTTCTTCGATCGATCAACCTCAACGGTATTTGCAAGGAAAAAGGAGGCTGAAACTGTTGGAATACAACGATGTTACAATCGTAGACACAAACGCTCTTATACAGACACCTACACGGGCATTTGAACAGGACACTTGCACAGGTCATACTCATTACTGTATAGAGAGGAGGGTTCAAAATCTTCAAGGGATCATGGGTCGCTACCTACAGTCAGTCCCAGAGTAACTAGCCAACTGTCAACAATCCATAAATTCTTTACCTGCATACTTTGTTAATCACTCGCTTATACGTTAAATACATTTGTTTCTGTAGTTTTGTTTAATAAATATCACCGAATATTATTTCAACATAAACATCGTGGCGTGCACAGATTATTTTATCTTAATTTTAAGATTAAATTCTAACAGAAACTAATGTAATGAAATTCTAATGTAAAGTACTACAATCTTCTCGATAAGAATACTAGTTGCAGATGGACAAACAATTATCTGACGGTAATATTCTTTGATTTCTACAATTATAACCGTAGATTAATTGTCTTTCTTCTATCAACTTCTTTACAATTCGTCCACTCGTTCTTCGATCAATCAACCTCAACAGTATTTGCTAAGAAAAAGACTGAAACCTCTCATTTTCCATGGATAGTTCTAATGGCAAAGTGCTACAATTTTCTCGATAGGAATATTAATTGCAGATGGACGAACAATTATCTGACGGTAATATTCTTTGATTTCTACAA
>JACXIT010000185.1:1002038-1080250 GCA_014737525.1 Bombus difficillimus | reverse complement strand
ATCAACTTCTTTACAATTCGTCCACTCGTTCTTCGATCAATCAACCTCAACAGCATTTGCTAAAAAAAAGACTGAAACCTCTCATTTTCCATGGATAGTTCTAATGGCAAAGTGCTACAATTTTCTCGATAGGAATATTAATTGCAGATGGACGAACAATTATCTGACGGTAACTATTCTTTGATTTCTACAATTATAAGCGTAGATTAGTTGTCATTCTCCTATCAACTTCTTTGTTCCTCGTTTCTGTTTATGATAACTAGTTCAGCAATTGTAAATTCAACTCTCAGCAGAACCGCATCAGTTACGTCTAATACCAAAGTTTACATTAGAAACTTACCCTTCTTCTATAAAAGAAATTCCCGATACGTGGAGCAATCGAGTCGTATATTTTACGGTCGTAAATCGAATCTCACGGCGTCGGTTCCCAACGAGCGTTTAAGAAATTCAAGCGCGCGAATCGAGAAAAAATAACCGAGGGTAATATCCATGTGCAAGAGCAGCGTTGCCCGCTAGAACAAGAAACGTACGGAAGGGTGCAAGGGAGAGACAGAGAGAGAATGGAAGAGGACGAGAAAAGGGATGGGGTTGAGCACGGAGCGGTTATTATCTATCGCTCTCGTTACCACAGGTTGCTCGTAAACCGGCCGCATCAAGAGGATGGGGCGTTTGGGTTGGAGAGCAGAAGCATAGGTAGGTAGATACCGGTACTCATATCGTTGTCGTCGTCCCGTACCCTCGTGCCACCACGGCTAAGCCCCGTTTTCCTTCCCATTCTCTTTCTCTTTCGCGCGTTCTTGCTATTTTATTCGGTTACCCATGCAGGGTATCGCATACAGTGCGAATGGACGGTTGCGTCGAGGGGACACTTGAAAAATCTCCACTTACGAGTGCCTTTCCTTCCTTCCAACGATCCGCCATCGATGCCGATTGCTTTTTACCCCCCTTACCTCTTGCTCTTGCTCTTGTCTCTCGTGCATCGAGCAAGGCAGTTCTTTGTTTGAAGGAGATACTATCTAGCCCTCTTCTCGCTCAAGGATCGCTCCATCAAATGACTTCATCCTGCAAGCGATCGCATCTGCGATTTTTCCTACGTTCTACGATTCTCAGTTCGATTAGGAGATCGCAGTTTTTACTAATTTAGTAGGACTAACGAGTGGTTTGCTCGTCATATGACGGGTCTTTATTTTCCTCAACCCCCCAGCGGTAGTTTTAGAGTCGAGAGTAACGGATTGAGTTGGAGTATTTCATTTTATTGAAAAATTTATGTAACGGTAAAGAGCAATAGTTTCTGTCTGTATAAGAATATAAGATAAAATTCGTAAATTACCTACGATTGAACATCATTTAACGGTTAAGACGAAAAACCACGGTTATCCAACGATAATAATGTTGAGATATGTCTAATTTTCTGTGCTAGACTAGGTTAAATGCGCGATAGAAATACTTGTATGCGAGTATCAGCGTGTGAAAGTACGTGTGCGCGGCGTCTCGAAAACAGACGAATGTAAACAGTTCAGTTGGTTAACCGTCGGGTATAGAAGAAAGTGCCGAGACGCGTGCAAATGTGTATCGACGAATATCTTAGAAATCGTTCGTTAAATAAATGTATAACTATTTCGATATTAATTAAAAATGTAAATTCTGTGTTACCGTAACGTTATTTCGGAGATCCATAATTCTCAACAAATAAATACCGTTCTTCCAATTCGCACTTACTTGTAACTAAAAAAAGAAAAGGTACACCCACACAGTCTGAGTGTTCAACGCGACGGAACAATCCCGGACGATACAGAAACGCATCGGCGTCGCCCCATAATTTCAATGCGTTCGCAGTCTATAAACGCGTAGGAAACACAATGATGATCGATATTTCAAGTCCGAGCGACGAGCGAGAGGAAACGAGACGGCGCGACGCTGTGTGTAGTCGCAAGAAGTGTACGCGCGTGCGAGAGAGAGAGAGATTTCTAGGTCCGCCGATGGCGGAGCGAACGGCGAAGGGCGCGAGACGGCGCGGAGGAAGTTCGCAGAAGCATCGGATTGAGATCGAGTCGCAAGTTTTTTATCAGAGCGACGTTGCACGAGCGCGAATTGCGCGTAACCCCCGCGGGGCAACAGCACGCCCGTCGCGACAGGGGGCAGCACCAACACCGTACCGGACCCGATACTGCGTGGTGTGTAGTTGCTGCGAGCAGCCGCTGCACCAGGAACTCATAAATCTCCGGGGATATAGATGGCTCTAGTGTCGCGTGAGGTTGCAAGCTACCCCATGCAGGGTGCCGTGGAACGCCCTCCCGCCCCTACTCTATCCCCCATACCCAACCCATTTCTCTCTCTCTCTTTGCTTCTCTCTGCCCCTCTTCGTCCATCTTTGCCCCTCGGTCTTTGTCGTTTTCTCTCACGCGACGTCCTTTTCGTCCGTCGAAGTCAGGTCAAGTTCCATCGGTCTTCCTCCGTTCCCGAATACGTCGAATTACCGAAATCCCACCTTCGAAACCAAAAGGTGGTCCCCCCTTCTAAGCGAACCTCTCCTCCCACTCTCCTTTTCTCTCTTTCTACTGCCGTGATATTTCACACCGGGTCGTATAGCTTCACCCAGGTACACGAGATCCTCGCGGACCATCGCTTATCGAGCGACTATCAATTTAGATACACGCGAAATTGTCGAACGATCGAAGAGTAGAAAAATCGTGTTGACCCGTGGCACGCAGCATTTCCTTCGAACGAGCTGACTGTTGTACACCCACATAGGGAAGATTGAGGAAGATTAGACGTAAGTCGGAACATTGTCCCGTGTCCTCGCATAATTGACTCGTTGGTTGTATGAAGAAGAGAAGATATACGAGGAAAAGTATCGTGGGTATTCGATGACGAGGGAACATCAGCCGGAAATAAGAGGGGATTCTCGCGCAGACGGCGATCCCCGGTGTGCCCCCGCAGTGTTTACACCGGCAACATTTTCAAGCGTACCCGGGCGAAATATTACCGTATCGCCTCGTGCCGGAGAGTGATATCGCCGGGTAATATATCGCTTCGCGTGTTTTATAGCGACGCGTATTCTCCCTTATAGTGGGTGTACCTAACTGAGCGGATATCTTGGCCGGGTGCGATGCGACCCAGGGATATATCGGACACCGTGGAACAGGCACGGGATCCTCCTTAAACCCACGGCGAAACAGAATGCTCCGATGCTGGGATATAGCACGCACGAGAAAATGATAGTCGAGAGAAATAATGAAGAAATCACATTTACTAAGAATAACGTAAATACCGTGCGGACTTGCGACGAGTGTTGGTCCGATTGATTATGTGGCGGATCAAGCAGCCTCGGTCGCCAAACGGTCGAGCAACGAAACGACGACGGCACGCACAAACCTCCCGCGGCAACGCCAGGCTGGCGATCGCCACCAGAGGGCCAACAGCGATTGGACGATTTTCTCGCTAGTGGTCGAATTGGCTCCGCGTTAGAATATATGCCGCAATTAACGAGACGTCCTCTGCGTCTAAGGCAGGGACTACCGGACATAGCCTTACCGACGAGTCCGTCGGTAGTCCCGGGACGAAACGCGACGAACCTTCTTCTTTAGGAACCATCTACGAGGATCGGCCGACAACAACAACACAACTGTGGAAGTGGGATCAACCGCGATCCCCTTCAGTTATTTCTTACGCGTTCATTGGGTTAGGGATTCATTCCACATACGTTCTCATGTAGGAATACAAACATGTAGCAGCACGTAACATCGGGAATAATCTGACTGTTTTAGGATCTGTATAGGAAATCAGATTAAAAGCTAAGTTCCGGTAATGGAGCAAAAATAGGGAGCAAAAGTTACACGATCATTGAAATATCGAACGAAGATTGGGGATTGTAGACGCAGGTGTAAATCGAGCAAATTGAACGTGGTAAGATTTTTGAGATACTAGCGGAACCATCTCTCCTCTCGTAGGCTCCAGGATGTGCCAGGAGAAATGCGGGAATACCTATAAGCCAACAGCGCGAAAGAGCGCCCTGCCGAGCCAGAACTGCATGTTGGTACGACTCCAGTGTAGGAGTAAAACGAGTACATAGAAGTCTGAGAAGCGGCAGAAAGAAGAAGGAGGAGGAGGAAGAGGAAGAAGAGCGAGTAATAGAGGAGAGGTAGAGGAAGAGAGAAGGAGCGAAAGAGACGAGGAGGTACGCGGGTCCAGGGGCCAGAAAGCCAGAAACCAAGCAAGCCAGCGAGCCAGCCAGTCAGACCAGCCAGCCAGCCAGCCAGCCAAGCCAGAGAAAGGAGAGAGGACGACGCCGATGATGAATCACCCACCAGGAGTGAGCAGGAGTAAAGGAGAGAGGAGGGCAATAAGAGGACGAGCTACGCAAAAAAGGCTGCACGTTGGAACGCGCTAGAGCGAGTCGCTAACTGACTTATCTACACATCGGAGTATCAAGCCATCCTCGACGCCCCAGTGTAATGAGCCGTGTGCCGGTATTTCGGTTGTTCGAGTTGAATAAAGAATAAGCGAAGATTATTACGGGTAATTTTAATCGTTACCAAAACGAAGAGAATCAACCATGAAATAGAAAAAAAAAGAAAAAAAGAAATTGGGTAAAAGTGAGGGAACAGTGTGAAGGAATTGCGAAGGGAGAAATCGCGAAAGAGAAGCGGTATACGGTTTGTAATTGGTATCGGGGAAAACTGAATCCTTCCCGTGGGCACGTGAACGAAGAAAATCCGAGGGGTGGAATTCCCGTCGCCGAGGAAATTGGGTTCGTCGTCGCGAAGCAGCTAGAGGGTAGAACGAAGAAGCGAAAGAAGTTCCAGTATCATCAAAGACCGCGTAGATCGCTGCGACTGTGGATGTGTACACACCGATGCGCTTTATATAGAAGTTGCGTTCGCTCGGTCACGGGTAATGGTTTTACGAGCGTCAAGGGTGATATAAAGAAAATGAAAAACACACCAGAGCTACTGCCAACATGCGCGGGATATAACTACGCTCCGTCGTCCCTTCCTTTTCGTCTCCGCTGCTTCTTCTTAAGTTTATATACAGCCGAGTGGAGAGAAAAGGAGAGAGTGGGGAGAGTCAACTCAAAATTCTAACCATCCTTTCCCACCTCCTTATGATTTAACTCCCCGCGGAGTGCGTCGCAATTAGTTCTCATATTTCGCTACCGCTCCATACCGTTGGCTGAACTTTTAAAGCGCCTTCGCGCGCGCTCGCACGCTCCAGCGTGGATATGATTTATTCGATCAAGAAGCGTAAACTTTTCTCCAAACTTTTATTCCATTGTCCGTTTTTAGTCGAAAACGAATAATTTACCGCGGCCGCGGTCTGATGCGAGAATAATCTCCCGAGGGATCGAGCGAGACCACCGAGAGAGTCCCTCCGACTTGTTCCACCCCTTGCCATAATTTGCAAAGATGCGCAACTTTTTCAGGCATTAGAATAACGAAGGAGGCACCGGCTAAAAGTGGCGTCAATTTTTTCTCGCTTCGTATCGTCGGATAGGGATTACGCTTACGTAATACGGCTGTTATCTCTTCCACCCCTTTCGCCTGTACAACTCCAGTTTTATGAAGTCTCGTCGCATTTCTCTCTGCGTACTTCTATCTCGTACAAAAGAATATTTATATATTTGTAACGTCGCTATACTATTTAAATATCTAAATATCGTTTTATTTTAAGCATTTAAATATCAAGAAGTCGGAGAAGGTTAGTTTATAATTTAATAGAAAAATTAGGAAAGTTTAGAAACTAAAAAAAAAAAAAAAAAATATGGAGAGTATGTAAAGTTGCTGCAAGAACGAAAGAAAGGATGCATTCCCTGTTTTTTTCCAACTTCCACCGCGATCCAGAAGTGTATCTTCCTGAAGGGTAAGCGTCCCGTCGAGTGTATGGCAATTAGGCAGCCCGTTCACCCTGCCGCGGCATCCTCGTAAACTTGCTCGCCTTTATGCGCGGCCCGCGAGCGCGAAGAAGTTTTCGAGAACTTCAACGGGACTCGAGGAAGGTTACTTCGATACTACGATGTGTGTAAGTGGGTTGCGAACGAGGGAGAGAAGTTGACGCGACCGAGGGTTCCGGTCGCGTACAATGAACGCATTACACGAGGAATCTTTGTAACTCGAGGACAGAGTGGAGAAAGAAACGCGTTAACGCCGCCTATAACTCATACTTCGAACATCTGCACGACCAATAAAACGTTTCCAACTTCTTCGCTACTTCTTTCTATCGATCCTGATTCCTTGTTACAAAATTCTTTGAAATTTATATACGAACGCAAACGTGACGAGAACGTGCAAAGCGAAAGACGATCGATAGGTAAAATCGTGAAGATAGGAAATCGACGGAAGTCGGTCACACACCACGGATAAAGACATTAATCTCGTTCCGCGATAAAGTAATGCGAACAATGATAAATTCCACGCGGGGATATTTATTACGTGCGCGCGGGCGCTCGTGGTCAAGGAACATTTAGCTCGTACCACTTTATTTCAACGCGATCTCGCTCCCGGGTGGTCTGTATAAATAAGCAGCCGTCCGAAACTGGAAACGTTCGAGTCGAGAGTAGAGAGAGAGAGAGAGAGAGAGAGAGAGAGCCGGACGATATCCCTATTTCGAATCGTTGGAACGATTTTCACGCGTTTCTTTTTAATTAAGTTACCGGCCGCGTTGGCGTTGCGTTATCGGGTGCAATTATTCGCTGCTGGACATGGCACGGCATATGAACACCGGGGACTTCCCCACTGCCCGCGATTGATGGACAACGCGGACGCGCGCGCACGGTCATTCTTGCCGCGTTAAACGAACCGTGTAATCGCGCACACGAGACACGTAGAGAAATGCAGCGCGCCGCGAGCACCGAGAGACTGTCCGTTTGCTTTTTCAGCCACGACGAAGAAGGCGTAAAACTACTCGTGAAACGTTTGTCGCGGCTCTTTTGCCGCGCGACAACTCGTGAAACGGTTAACACGCGTCCACCTCGTTGTTCTCGACCTGTTTTTCTGTATAGCGATACAATCGATTTCTGAACATCAACATCTGGAAATTTCTACTATTTAAGTATTAGTACAATTTTAACGAACAAGCAGCACCCAATGAAGTTCATGTGCTGCAAGTATCGTTATGTACGCAAATTTTGCGGCGAGAAACAACATTTTGTTTCGAAATTTTGATTTTATTTACTGATAAAATATGCTTTCACGAACCGTACCGAATATAGACATGTTTTAAACAAGCATAGAACGAGAAAAATAACACGAAGAGATCGAATTTATGTTATCGATGGTGCCTAGAAAAATTAAGTAGTTATGTAAGATAATTTGGCAACGTCGCAGCAGCCATCATGCTGTAGTCCGAAAAGAGTAGGATGGGAGGGGAGAGAGAGAGACGAAGGGCGAGGATGTGGCGTGTATCGTATGTGTTAGAAATATCCAGGCAGACGGAGCGAAGCGTATGCCATGCTCTCTCTGTGGCTAGCCAAGACCCGAAAAGAAAAACAACGAAAAAAACGGCTATGGAAGCCTTAGGTTTTGTGTTGCAAGAGGTTCTAGTCGGAGGCTGTGTGCCGTTGCCTCCTCTATCCCGTTCTATGACCCACAGCACCCTAACCTCAAAACCGAAATGGAAGAGGATGAGGAGAAGCAGCAGGGAGGGTGAGACACGAGGGAATTGAGGAGGAAGGGAGAGGAAGTAAAGAAAAGATCGAGATGGCGTTACGATTCTCCGTTTCTCTTTCTTTTTCGTCCAACGTCTCCGCTGCTCTTTCCACCGCGTTCGCTTCGGAGCCCGGGGATTCTGGGAGTTTTTAGAGTGCGGCCCCTCATTGTTGTGTAAATGCGGGCCAATGGCGCCGGCAGACGGGGCGCGCGCAACTTACTTTTAAATGCTAATACCGTTGTACAAAACCGGGTTTTACGAAATTCGCGGCTTCCTTCGGGCTGCGGATCAGCGGCTACATTTATTAAGCTATCAAGCCGCGCGAAAAAGCCTTTGTTTATGCCTGTTCGCGCGCGCTGTGTAGCGCTGCACGGTGCTCAACCGCCGCACCGTACGAAAATTTCACGTAAATTAAAGCGCGATCCCTGATCCGGAACCTTTGTGCTCGAATTCTGAACGTTATTAAGTGCGAGACACACGAGAAAAATATTTTCGTGTCCGGAATTATTTCGGCCCGTTCGAAAATGGAAAGATGAACTCGCGCGACAAGCAAGTAAACCCACGAGTTAAACAACCCGTTGTCGTCCGTTCGGGCATCGTCAAGGAAATATCTACGACGCAAATTAAAATACGATCTTGACTTTCGAATTCCGTACTCATAAATCTAAAAACGTGACTAAAAAAAAAAAAAAAAAAAAAAAAAAAAAAAAAAAAAAAAAAAAAAAAAAAAAAAAAAAAAAAAAAAAAAAAAAAAAAAAAAAAAAAAAAAAAAAAAAAAAAAAAAAAAAAAAAAAAAAAAAAAAAGAAAGAAAGAAATAAAAAGGTATAAAAAGGAAAGAAAGAAACATAGGTGTTTTTTAATGTCCAATTATCCGTTCGTCGAGTGACAAATAAATTTCCTCGACACCTTGAATTTACACCGAAATCATCAAGATGCTCCGATACCGCGCCGCCGGTCGTCATGGCAGAATTTACGACGGAAAGTAAGCGCACGCGAAATGAAAGCAAAGATAATAAGCAAGAGATGAGTAGAACGGGAGTGCGAGAGAGTAAGAAAAAAATGAAGAAAGAAGGCGTTGGAGAGCCGAGGCAATCGTTTCAAGCCTAAGGCTATGATGATTCGTCGTGAAGAGATAAGAGGAGGAAGAAAGGCCTCGATAAATGAAGTATGACATTAAGACGTAGAACGAACTGCAAGGACGCGATCTGCCGGACGATCCGGCAACTCATAAGTCTCCCCACTCCAGACAACCACCCTTTGGCCGGGAATCCCCCACCCCCAACGTGCTGTTGGCCAGCGTGCAAGCGGATGTCCCGGACGCACGGGCGTAGACTTTACGAGAGTTCAAGTGGTATCAGCTAATAATGACGGTCGTAAACGTCGCGATAGAATCAACAACGAAGAGTTATTGCCAGCCAGTTACGTGGCAGCGAAAGGCGTAAAATGGTAATGAAGTGTAATCAAAACAAATCATAAAACAGCGGATAGAACAGTCCGCACCCGACTCTCTCGTAAGACACGGCCAAGAGCACGTTCCTGGTATCTGAATTCGTACGCACCTGCTGCACACGAACTTATCTCCGGTGGCCTTGCGAACATATCCTCTCCCCCTAATGTACAGATTAATCGTCGATCAAAAAGGATGGATATTGACTTGCAAATGGATGAACCTGATGCACAATCACGTTTCACGAGAATTTCGAGAAATAATAATTTTCTTTTTTTTTTTTTTTATAATATCGGAAGAAATGCATGGAGTATTCGATCGGACGATTATTTTTTTAAAAATGGTGGAAGGAAAGGGCAATGAAATTTATAGTAAATTCTCGAATAGGATAATAGGGGAAGATAAATTGCGGCGGTGAAAAAGTGGTAAATGTTGAAAGGGAGATGAAGAGACAGTGGTTTCACGGACAGTGGTCACGCTCAAATTTTTCTAGGACGTCTGCTCGAGAGGTAGGTCAGGGTCTGATTGCAGGAAGGAAGCAGTTAGGCCCGGTTAAAGTCGTTAAGCCAAGTTTACGAGGTGTTACCGGGAGCGTAACCTGTAAATCTCAAAGGCAGCGGAGAGAGCGCGTGCCAGTGGCCGCCCTTGGAAAGGCCGCGGAAGGGGTAATGGATATAACCGGGGTGTAAGAACCGAGGTAAGACTGCTCGAGCGCTATAAACGCTTTTATGGATCGTAAAATGTCTTCCTTTACAGCCAATAAAGATCCCCGACCTACCGTTTGACGAGCAGGCGGTTGAATGTATGCGCGCGAAAGAACGAAAGAGCCGAACGAGAAATAGAAAGGCGGCGAGAGGAAGAGGGAGGAAAGATCGTGCATCAATCTGTCGGAATCACGCTTTACTGCGCAATAAAATCACACGCTGTCGGTACTTTATTCCGTCTTCATGAGGCCGCTAGTCGCGCGGCTTTATTGGATTATTGACGAATAGCCATGAGAATGCGTTCGCCGGGAAAATGCAAGCGGTCCAGTCGAGTCAGCGCAACAGCGTATACACGTACAATGTACACGGATTCACAGGCACGACTCCCGATCGTATACATACAGTTGCCTTGGGTACGGAGCACGGATCCCGACGTTGAGAGCCAGAACCATCAACGTAAGTTACTGTACGACCGCGTCGATAAAAACAACCATAAAATGCATTACCGGCCATCATTGGACTACCGTGGAATAGCGTTAAGCTGGGTAAGTAGGAGCGAGTTCTAAATTAAACGGCGTACCGATTGAGCCGTCGGTAAAGCAGAATCGCTGCTTTATCAACCGAGAATGTGTCGACCCGTGCTGCCATCTACGACGGAAACGAGCAATTAACGAAAAATAGTGCCGCGCATTACTACAGAATTTTCCACCTCGAAGATTTTCTCGCATCCCTCGCCACCAACGAAACGTCAGGCGATTTCCACGATAGTGTTCACCAGAAAAATTCCGGGGAATAAATCCTTCCTGGCAATAGGTAGATTTATATCGACGAACATGGAGACGAACGATGAAGAGTGACGAGCCAATACGACGAAATATACATCGCCGTTAGTCTCCGCCTTAACCACGCCCTCGGAAGCAGGAGTGAGGCGGCCATAATTAAGCTCGATGTCGTTAAAGCCACTAGATGGCATCGCAATGCCATAGACCAAATAACAGTTCGTGCAAAGCCGCTTATACTACTTACTATACTCGCGGTACCTCCTAGCATCGTTAAACATACCTTATCGAGTTCCTGTGACACGACCGTGTACAATTCATATTTCAGACAAATATCGACGAAGCAAAGATCATCGTTTCATCGTGCACCGTCAAAACCGATACAGACTTAACGACTCTCCGTGTATCAACGATAGTATTATCCACGTAAAAGAACGGCAAAAGTTGCGATCTGAGAAATCGACGCTTCTACCGCGGCGAAATAAAATCTGTCTATAATAGATCTGCGGCTCCGGGAACACGATTTCGGGATCGAGATACCTTTAAATATTTCTAGCTTTCAGACTCGGGCCCCAGTGGCGCGATTTATCGCCTATACAGGGCAAACTTTCCTATAAAAGTAGATCGCCGGAATTCCTCTAAATTGCCTTTTCTTGTTCACTGTCAAAATTTATCTTCGCGTATATCTGTGCCATGGCACCGGGTCGGCCCGCGAACAAGCGATCGACACAGGGAATTCTCGATGCCTCGTTCTTTATTTAGGCGACGAAAAAGGCTGACGTATGGACGGATACACCACCAGAGGTCCGTCAAATTCTTGCACCGTGACTGCTACTCGTACGATAGCACGCCGCGAGAGTGCACTTTCTTAATTGGACGTAGTCTCTGTTCGTCCGGGTGCTCGCGAAGCGGACAAAAACTGGCGGTCAATCGTCGCCGACAATGAAATGTAAATTTCACGGAAATTCGACGACGAGGTCCGAAAAAGAAACGACCCTAAAATATGTATATCTCATTATATTATCGAAGCGTGGCACGATCGCGAATTTAACGATGCAGCCCCTCTGCTATCAATGCTGGATTTAATGAGCCCGCGAAACAATGCAACAGAAACGCGCATGTACGGGTGAGCGCGCGCGCGCGCGCAACCATGTCTACTCTAATAAATAACATCGTAAATATGTAATTAATATGGTAATATAATTCAAATCGTAATTTATCGTGCCGCTAATCGATTTCGCGTCTCGATACGATGACGTTGCCTCCACCACCGCTGCCGCCGCCGCCGCCGCCGCCACTGCGCTACTGTTCCAGCGTAACGCGATTATAGTTGCTGGCATAATTCCATGCACCCAACCTAACGATCTACTTTGCGTCGTAAAAACGCGGCCGGCACGTGGTTACGCTGATAAAGGAGCACAGCAACGATAAAGAAGAAGTCGGATAATAATCGCTGGGATAAAAGAAACGTCACTGAATAATAAACCGATCGTTTCTGCTTCTAATCGATCAATGAATTCGTTGCAGTTTGGTCGCGTGGTAGGTAGAGATATTTATTTATTAATTTTAGACTTAGGCCATTTCAAAATTTAAAACAACATGTACATTTAATTGTCAACTTTATTTCGTTATAATTACAAGATCCATTTACATCCTATCGCACAAGATGTCGCGTAACTTACGATAATTTATAATATGCTTGATTTGTCAGAACTATTTTTAAATTCTCTCCAAAATACTCAAAATTTGATCGTAAAGAAAAAAGATTCAGAGAGGAAAAAAAAAGAAGACAGGGGTTGTTTTCGAAATGTCGCTGCATTAAATCTTTCGAGTCTGCATTCCACGGAGACTTTGATGCGGGATACGACTAGCAATGCATGCATCATGCATGCACTATGCTTGTGGCTATTTGCAAGGCTAAAATACTATTTTAAGGCTGGCTAACAACACGGCGAACCGATTTCAGGCAGTTGAGAAACGAAATTCAAGTTTCACGAAAACGCGCGCCTCAACGACAACCGAACGAACCAACCAGTCCATCGATTAAACATCGCACACGCTGGATCGGTATCGTCAAATCTGCACGCTCGGCCACAGCCTACAATTACGACGCGGTTCGTGGAGTTAATTGGCGAATTCCTCTGTCGGCAGAATGTCGACAAAAGGAACTTTATAAAGTTTTCCGTTTATCTGGAAAACCACAAGCGGAGGGGTACGATTTGCAACCGGCTGCGAATTATCGCGCGAATTTCTCTTCTTTCGCGCCGTTTGATAACGAGATTCTGAATAAGGTTCGTAGAAAATTGTTCGTTAGAACTGTTATTGTCCGAGCGAATATCGCTGTTCGAATGAAAATATTCAGAGAACACTCGGGAAATTGTATACTTTTCACCGAGTTCCATCATCCGTACAAGTTTTATCAGCGACTGTTTCAACAAATATAATTTTCTAGATCGTTGGAATGGAAATATTCAGAGAATATTTTTGGCAAGTTTTATACTTTTCACCGAGTTCCATCACCCGTGCAAGTTTTATCAGCGACTGCTTCGACGAATATAATTTTTTACATCGTTGAAAATCTTACGTGGAAAAGAGATACGTAAGTAAGAAAGAAGTTAGAGGTTCAACGTCAAAGGAAGATACGTAACAATGACCGATGTGTAATGCTGCAAACCACCCCCTTATACGTCTTCTGAGGCAAAAGAAATCTATAGGAGAAACCAGATGAGCGAAGTAACGATCAAGTTGCGACGAGAACAATTAATTTCGTAGTAACAACGACAGAGGAAGCTGACGAGTGTGGCAAACACGAGAGCAAAGAGGGTGGGAGAGGGAACGAACGTAATAACGAGTGAAAACGAAGGCGGCATGTCGGCTGGTCGACACAAAGCGTCCACCACGGCCAACATTTCCCGGGAATCCTTTTTTTCCAGCCAAACATGGAAAGAGTCATAAAAGCCGGGTAGAGAACCCGGCGAAGCAGCGCAGGCTTTCGTGAAAGCAGAGAAAAAGCGGAGACCTTTTTTTTACAACCGATATTGGCTTCGGCCAAGCAATTCGAAGGGTCGTTCGTTTTCTGGGAACGAATGGCCGCCCCCTGGACTAAAGTACAAATTATACCGGAGGACGCTGCGAGGCAGATAGCGTTTCAACGACAGAAGTTGCCATCTCTTTTGGCGGATCGGTTTCCTGTTTTTTCCTTTACCTGGTCAAAAACTTTCTACTTTCCTTTTTTTTTTCTTTTTTAGTCACCCTCTTGCAACCGTACGATTTCACTTTTTCTTCTCCTCGGTCTCTTTTTACAGCCTTGTATGGCTGAAGAGAGAAATTGGCGAAACTTTCGAATATATCGTCCACTGAATTTTCCTTAACATGGACGATAATCTGAACAACGGTGGAACGAAGAAACTGCAGGGAATCGAGAAAATTGCAGCCGTTTCATTATCGTCGAGCCACGCAGTTATCCGCGGAATATAGAAGAATATGAAAATCACGATGGGGCAACATTTCACGCGAGCCAGTTGCTGCGGCAACAACAACAACCCCTTGAGATGCAGAAGCCCGTGAGACGGCAGAGTTAAATGCACGCAAACAGAATAACTTAGGAAATTATGAAGGCACGCTCGCAGGTGGTTTATCCTCATTAAGTGTACCGGATAAACTTAATTTTAAAGGCGCGGGAGCTGGCTAAAAGCCCCCATACCACCCCTCCAACACCATTTGTAACGCTCTCTAGCCGACATTTTCTTCGGGATCCCGTAACTTTCGCCGATGATATATCAAGCTTAATGCGCGCTAGAGGTCTCGCGAAACCGTTGTTCAACGCCGTCGGCAAATCCATTACCATCGAGTCGGCTCACCCCTCGCGAATTCGCCCAACGCAAGGGTTAAGCTACCGTTACTTGGAAGATTTATCAGAACCTGGAGGGTTCTACAAGAAACGTAAGCTTTCTATGATCGCAGGTAATTTGTTTTTCAAAGGACGAAACTTCCTTCTCGAAAGGGACCATTCCGGACATCTTTCTCAATAAGAATTCTCAACCGCTAGGAAGTTGACTGTTCGCCAAGATTCCGTAGCGATGTTCATGCGAAAAGATCTTAAAATCGAGATTCTGTTTGACGATCTGTGTAATTGTATATTTTCCACGACATTTCTCGTCCCTACGAATTCACCGAGAAAGCACGTCGAATATTTCGTCCACGTTTTCTTTACCGGTGACTTTCTCGTCCGAAGGATACGCTAATTCGTTCAACTCGATTCTAATCGCGTCACGATCTATCGGAACGGCCAACGTAGAACAGTCTGCGAAAGCGTTAAAACATCGGCAACCCGATTGCCGCGCACAGGAGGTGTTTTCGATCAAGTCAGAAATTGGCCGTTTACGAGGAGTATGGAGGAACGGGGGGAGACCGATAGAAGCGCGAATGCGAACAAGCGAGAAGCGAGAAGGGTGAAAAAAGACGAGAGAAGAAAGAAAAAAAGGTAAGAGGACGATAAAAAAGAAAATAAAGGTAGAGAAGGGCAAAGAAGGCAAAAGAAAAAAAAAAGAGAAAAATAAAAAAGGATCGGTATCGAAGAAGTCACTCACCTTTAATATAGCTGTGTACATTGCGGTGCTAGCAGAGGGTGGTGTGGATTGGTGGTGGGGTGGTCAGGGGGGCTCCGGTGCAGGGCGTACCCCTAGTTGGCCCCCTCCGGTCCCCCACCGGCCGCTTGCTGCTGATGCGCAGCCGCGGCCGCTGCTGCCGCTGCCTTCTGCGCCTGCGCCTGCTTCTCCTGTTCGTTCAGCTCCTTGATCGCCTGTATCTCCTTCTTCAGCTTCATCCGCCGATTCTGGAACCAGATCTTGATCTGCCGTTCCGTCAGGCAGAGCGAGTGTGCCATCTCGATCCGCCTCCGCCTGGTGAGGTAGTGGTTCGTGTGGAATTCCTTCTCCAGCTCGAGCGTCTGGTAGCGCGTGTAGGTCTGTCGGCCGCGCCTGCGCATTCCGTTCGCTCCTGCAACCAACAAAACCATAGCCGAACGTTCAAACGAGCTCTCTAGAGGGAAAGATCGCGTGTCTTTCCGTGGACTTCATTTCGGCGATCCCGATGGGAACCCGGCTCTTCCATCGAAATAATACGTTTACGCACGTCAGCAACGTTCGCCTACTTCTCTTCTCGCTTTTTCCCTCAAGCTTCCAGCCAGCTACGAACGTTGTTGGCATCGTTAGAGATAGTAGAACGTTGTTTACGAGCAGTTGAACGATTGCAAGCGAATGTTGCCCCGGTATAGTATACAGAACGTTTGCAACACCGATCATGCGTATCCTTGTAAACGATAGTCCTAACTGTAAGTAACAGCAATCTTCGACTATTCTCACCTCGTCTAATATGTCAGCACATTGGACGATAAACCAGCCTATCGTTGAATCATAAAGTTTTTCGTCTCGTTACAATTTCGAACGAACCACGAGATCTTTTAATCCGATCTTTGTCCCTGCGACCGTCTGGCTACAAATAACCGCACTGGAGACGCGGAAGACGTTGAACGAGTCGGAAGACGCTCGGAAAATCCCGGCAACATTCTCGATAACGCCGAGACACCGGGATAACTTCTAAGCGGCAGTTGATAAAAAGAACAGGTAGGAGACAAAAAGGAGAAAAAAGGGGGCGCGTAAACGGTTTCAGATAGAGCGTGGCGAAGTCGCAGCAAGCCACCGAGGGAAAGTAGGAGAGCGTACGACAGCGGGATGGGTACACTGTCGAACAGCCGCTTGGGTACAGTACCTAGCGGAATAAACCCGTCTGTGGGGGCTCAAGCTCACCTTATCGGCCGTTACTGCCTCGTAAAAACCCTCCCGTTTCACCTCTGCCAGCAGCGAGGTCCAAAGCAACCCCCGGCGCTCACCCGTAAGCAGCCGGTCTCTCTGCCTTTTGCTCTCCGTTCGCATACGCTTTATATCGAAGTACATAAAGGACTGTCCCACGTAATACGATTTCCTGCGTTCGACGACTCCCTTTTACCATCCCCTGGAGCTGTTCCGAGTCTGCCGACTCGTTCGGCCGGAACAATTAATTTCGGTTAAACGCTACTCGCCATTTTCCCGCGTATCGCTCGGTTATTACGCGATAAACCGAGAAATTAATTTCACTCGAAGGGTTTAATTGTTATGAATAATTAATCCGCCTGCACGCGTCCCACGGCTAGTCCCCGGAAGATAGGTGACGTGGCGATATCGAGTCCCGTGGTGAAATTAATAACGCCGCCAATTGGTGGAGTCGCGAGTATACGCGAAGAAATTTCATCCGGTAATTCGTCGAGTCTCTGAACGTAATTTTTCGCCGATTAAACCTGGTTCAGGGGGCGGGAGGGAAGCTTATGGATGGCTTCCGGCGGATGAAACAAATTTCAAATTTCGCGACGAAATTCGAATCGGATTCGCGCGCAAAACGGCTCGTCCTTCGATAGATATCGGCCAGTCATCGGTTGTATATACACACTTTTCCGAACAAACGAAACGAGCAATAAACGCGTCATATTTACAATCGTATCTGTGCCGATCTATTATCTACGAGCCATGCGCGCGCGAGGGCCACGTCGAACAGCCGCCACCACGCACTGGAACATTTCCAGTTGGCCATTATACTACAATATCGCGCGCAGACGAGCAACAACAGGCCGCGGCAGAGTTCATATCGGCATCATGTATATTATCGCAACGTAATCAAGTGTTTCGGCGTGCACCCCTAGCCGCCGTCGCCGCCTCCGCCGCTTCTGCCGTCTCTCTTCACGCGCTTCTCTCCCTCCACGAGCTCTCACAGCGGCGCAACATCCCCATGATTTTCATTTCAGCTTGTCAAGCAGGGCTCGCGGAGGGCCACAGAGTTATGGCGAACCGTTTATAAGGGTTATTTGTCACGCGGACCCCGCGCCTCTTCCAGTGTGTTGCCAGTGTCTGCTTTCCACCCCCGAAGAACGTCCCTACCTACGACGTGCCGGTGTTATATCGTTCCCTTGGCCCGCGCTGTTCCTCAGCAGAAGCAGGAGGGGTGCTTCTCAGTCGATAGACTCGTTCGAACTTATAAATAAAACCAGGGCCTCGGCCAATTAAGCCAGCCTCGTACGTCTCCGCAAAGTAGAAAATGTGACAAGCTCTACCGCCTTCTCTTTTACGACGCGTTTCCCCTTCTCAGCTTCGCGTCTCTCCTCCCTGAGGCTTTTTTAATTTTCTATCGATCGCTTTTCCTGTAAAACTCCTTCTCCCCTCTGTATCTTCTGCTCGCCTCTTTCCACTCGATTCTATTTCCTTCGACGTATTACTACGGACGCATCGCCAATGGAGTTAAACTTTCTTCTTCGAAACGTCCGGCGATTCGTTGTGTTCTCAAAGATGAGCGGAGAGATATAGTACAAAGGAATAGAGAGAGGGATATATATATAGAAAATCTTGGAACGTTCTCGTCTGATTTTTGGTGGCCGTGATCGAGTCTTCTACGACTCGTGTCTTCCCTCGAACTCGGTCAGCCATCGTACACTTTCTCGCCCCAACTCACGCACGCACGCCCCGTGGGATGTCGTAGGCGAAACGAAATTGGGGAGAAAAAATTCCAAGGCTGCCACGCTCTCGGAAAAGTAAGAAGAGGCGTGCGTGGCTGTTTAACCAAGGGGATGGATAAATTTTATGCTGAGACCGTGAAACGTGTTTCATCCGGGGGAACGAGAAGGAACGTCTCGCTGGATGCCGACCGGGGTCAGAGGGGTATAGCCTGTATTTGGAGAGGAGGAACGATCCCGAGAAGAGTAGCACGCTTAGACCGAGTGAAAATATTTCCATCGTAACTCACGCTTTTCTAGAAGAAAAAAAAAAAAAAACGTTTCCATGTATATCGTTGGAAATTCCCTTTCCCCGGCAAGAGCCTTTAGCCGAAGGTCTTCTACATCGTTCGAGAAAAACGGAAGCCTCGAGCGGTGGTTGTTTCACGTGGAAAACGATTGATTCCTCCGATCGCCCTAAGTAAAAACGATAGAGGGAAAATTCGAAGGAGCGTGGAGAATTTCGTGAAACTAATCCCGAGCTATCCTCACGGCTCGTTTAGAGCCGCCCAGTAATGGGGTTAGGGATTCCCTCGATTGGAAGCAAGTTTCGACATGGCCAAGCATAAACAGGGAGACGGAAAGGGAGAGACTTTGGATGTTGCCAACTCTAATAAGAACAACCAATACGTTGATTGCTACCCGGAATACGCCAGTATAACTCTCGACCCATGGCAAAACACGAGCTGCCAAGCGCCACCCTTCGTTTCCCTCTCGTGAAGATCGTGTACGCGGATCATACGCGGGGTCGATCAAATCAAAGTAAGTGAATTGGCTGGCAGCATGAAGGATTTCCGCGAAATTCCCCATGGTCGGGAGAAATTTCTCCCATAGGCTCGCCACCCAATCCCACTTTCGTAGCTTCGAATATCTCTCTTCTACCCATCCAGCTTCTTCTTACCGATGAGTCTGATGAACTAACATCGATCGAGGCTCTCGCTGCTTTTTGTTGCCTACGTTCGACTACCAACACCGACGGAGGTGAACTTAAAGGCGAACAATTTGGCCGTGCGTAAATCACCACCGAAGAACGGTGATGCAATACCAATTACGCTCGGTTTGCTTCGTCCCTCTATATCACTCAGCGACTTTTGTCTGTGACCCGTAAGGTCGGTCTAGACTGCTAAGTCTAGCTCGTTTCGCAAGTTCGTGCAACTTGGAAACATCAGGCGCGGCGTTCTACTATCCAGGAATTCTTGCCGGCCAAATGGAGGGCAAGTTAGCCGCATAAATCGTGAACGTAATTAGAGGACCTTTCGCTGTCCGGTTGTTGGGAACACGAGACACGGGAAGGTCAGTTAGCTTCGTTCGGAGGAACGTGGACGTTGTGTGTTGGCTTTGCTGGCGTTGGTGTCGTAAGTTGTCGCGCTTCCGGTGTGTCCGCGTCCCTCCCGAAACGCGAACGTTCACGGCCGCAACGAACTCTGCTTGCGAGGCACGAGAGTCCCGCAGACACTCGGTATGAGAAACGCGTAGCTACGCAGCAAGATCGTAGCTCAACGTGGGGTACACCCTCCTCCAGAGGCTTGCCAAGGTAGGTAATCCTCTCGGGGGCGTGAGTTACTGCCTAGCGTCCCTCGCGCTGTACTCTCTTCCGTCCCACCTTCTTCTTCTTCTTCGCCCCATCGGCCTTCCATGCGTCCCTTTTCCTCCCGCCCCGTCCTAGCTTGTCTTCCGTCTTTCTCGTCACGCCGACCTTTCCTATCCCGTTTCTCGTCCCGCCCGTTACTATTATATTCTTGCAGCTCTCTTTCGCCCTCGGTTAGGGGCTGCTGAGAAAATGCCGGGAGAAAGTTGGAGGACCGCCGGTGGTGCGCGCTACGACGAGGAAAGAAGGGAGGAAGAGCTACGCTGGTGGCACGGAGAGCGTACGGTGCTCGCTGTGCCACAGCTGGAGAGCATTAGTCAACTGTAATTAATAAGTTATGTACAGGACAGGCTAACGAACAGCACCGCGACGCGGAGGTGTTGTTGTCTCTCTTTCCAGCCGGCAGAAAGAGCGGCGGAGATCGCTTTTCACTACGGCGCGACGACGGAAGCCTCCGGGATCGTAAATACGCGCGTGGTAAACCCTTGTAACGTGAATAAACTGGGGGTGCCCGCTCGGAAATAAGCGACACCCGGAACGTGTACGACTCTCTACGTGCTCGTTACAACGCTTTTTCCTACCCGATCATCGACGCTCTCCTCCAAGATTTATATCTCTTTCGCCTTGGATGGGTATTCTCTTTATTCCACAAGGCCATCACACGTAGAGAGGAAAGAAGATAAAATAGATTCGGCTTGACAAGCGGAATATATATTTTTTCCTTCCTTATATTTTCTACCTGCTTGCGTAATAAACGTTGCTCATAATCCTTAAATTAAAAAGATCCTCTTTCGCGCGATAACGAAAAGCCGATCAGCCATCGAAAGGTCGAAGAACTCGTCTAGTTTAACGAGACTCGGAAGGGAACAGTCGTCAGCGAAGATCGGGGAATCTGTCGGATATCGAGAACAGGACATGCAACGACGTTCGTCCCGAGCAAGAGGCTCCCACGGCTGAAAGGGGGATCGTTATTCCGCGTGGTTCTCGGCGTACGTTCTAGCCTATCGAGGTAAACTCGTCGTTACCGCGGCGCAATCGCGATCGGTCGAAACGGTGCAGCAGGATACGGAAAAGGGGGAGGAGGCGGCGGAGGGTGGGAGGCAAGGTGGCCGGGAGAAGTTACGCGACGCGGACAAGAATGTCGCCGGCAGCCAGCAGGATATACCATAAGAAGAACGAATGGAGCATTCGAGAATAAGATATCGGCTTTACGTGCAGCCACTTTTGAATAAGCGTGGTGCCGCGCCGCGGGCAAGGTGGCGACTTTGCTCCCACGCGCGAAACGCCGCCATCCAACGGCGAACTGGCGGGATAAAGGAGTTCATCCCAGTCCGGTGATTCTACTCTAGTCCTTCGTGCGATATTTACTTGTCCCCGTGATTACCTGGCATGTTTCGTCGTTGCCGTGTAACTCGGTGCCTCGTATCTGTCCCGACATCGATGTAATAATTCGTTGAAAAACGATGGGCGTGAACGCGTGCATCGCGTTCGAGATCGTTCAGACGAGAAACGAAGAGCAACCAGAACGGTTTCACGTGAACGACGCAGGTCGTTGCGACGAGCTGGAAATTACGTTGCCCCGGTAATCGTCCGTCCTTTGTAATTTTGTAACGATACACTTGCCCTGCACGATGTTCGTTCTTCGTTCGAGAATGCGGTTGGTCTTTTTGCTCCTTCGAACGTAGAACGTACAGCGAAGTATAATAATGCTGTAAGAACGATTAGCCGGGCCGCAATTAGTAGTCCGACTGGATACGCCGGCTGGTACGTTGACGAAATCGCGCGAAGGTCGCCCATAACTCACGTCCTCGTTCATCAATCAGTAGTCAAGACTAACTATTCCGTGCTATGGTATTGGCGCGGAGAGGGAGGCGGCTCATTTAAATGTACAGCATTATTTGCTGCGTCGCGTTGAATGATATCTCGCAGAGGTCGAGGCACGCGAGAAAAGGAAACGACCGGCTGCGCCTCGAACTTGGCGTTTCAACAAGCAGGCGATACAAGACCATCGAAAATAACGTTCAACGGTTGTAGGCTGCTTTAATACTCGAATCTAATAACGCGACCTTTCTTGTCTCGCAAGTTCGACCGAAACCCTATATACCTTTCAACGAGGCATCCTGGAAAAAAGCTGAATAGATTGGAAAAGCACGTCGTTATACGGCGTCCACGAGCAGCTTGGTCATTGCTATAATTAATATAAAACCGTTCGATCGAATTCGAAGAGGAATCGCGAAGACCAGATATAATCGCGTATCTCGTGGAAATTTAATTAACGCGTACGCGCGAATGGAATGGGCGCTCGTAGCGGACGTGTTCGTCTCTGGCGAGTAGCCTATCCGTTGCGAGAAGACAACGTCTACCGGGTAGTGGCAGAGGCTACAGAGACAAGGTGACTCTTCTACAAGCCAGCTGCTACTCGCGGTAACTGTAATAATTATGCAAAGACCGAATGCAACGGTGCATCGCGAGCAAGCGAACAGGCGGACCAGCGACCGAAGGAGCCAAAGGGAAGACGAAGGAGGACGTTCGAAGGAACGGAGCGTAAAAGGAAGAACGCGAGTCAAGATGGTGGAGGAGATGGCATGCAAAAGAGGCTTCGTAGGTAAGCGAACTGAGCCGGTTGTAAGGCGACACCTCGTGGCTCCATATATCTTTCTCTTTCTTTCTCCCCTGATCTCTCTTGCCCGAACAGTCGATGCCACCACGGTCTCCTTCTTCCTTCTTGTTGTTCTCTTCCGTCCAACATTTCCACCTCTCCCCTCTCTCTGACTCACTTTCGGCCTCCATCGGTCTCTTTTTCGCGATAAACCGATAACGTTTCTACAGCTTTCCTCCCTTCGACTCGACAATTTCGGAGATGACTGGTTGGTTTCCAAGAAGGATGCAATTTCCATTTTCCAGATCATCTCGACCGATCTTTCGAAACACGCTCGCGAAGCATCGCAGGAACGACGTACGATCGATTCCAGGGGCAACACGAGCGCGAACTTGGAATTTTAAGTACGCAGCATCCTATAGAGCAATCCCTCGATGTTGTATTTTTCGACGATTCATATCCGTTAAATCTATCCGCAGTTCTCTCGGTTTTCACTAAACAAATTTCCAATTACTTACACCCGGAGAATACTCGAGAAATATACATCGTCTGAAGAGCATGAAAAACAGAGTTACGTGAACAGCAATTACGTTGCCGCTGAAGAAGTTGCAAAAAATACACCCATTCAAAGGGGTCGTTCCATCCGACGAAAGATTTCCCTCCGCGTTTGTCGTCGTTTATCCAAGTGATACGAAAAACTAGGCTGTTATACGTCGTACATACAACTCGTAATCTGGTAGGGTCGATGCAAATGGGCCGGGGTATAAAAATGGCCGTGGAAAAACAAGAAAGAAGCTCGGCGAAGACGAACTGAAAGACGAAAAAAGACGATGGACTCGGGTCGGCGTGGAAGATGGTGGTAGAGTTTGATACAGGTGGGTAACCCCGCGACACCCTCTAACGAAACGGATCGTCTGTCTTACTTACATCGGCTCGCATCTATAAACTCACGCGGTTGGTACACGCATACGAAGGCCAGCACGCGTGTATATCCCTCGTTGGACGTGCAAGGGGGACGCGGTTACCAGCGGGCAACCGACCCACCAACCACCCATATATCTGCGTCCTAAAAGGAATTCCAGAATATATTTTACATATGCTTTATTGCCGCCTTATTTCCAACTCTATGGGCACAGACCTCGAGCACGGACGGACGAACACACAGAGAAAGAGAAAGAGTGTAAGAGAGACGGAGAGGCAGCGGTGCACGCGCGCACTTTCTGCCTCACAAAGAACGATTCGACTTGCCACACCGCAACCGTCTTTCTGCACGTTTTCGTGCATCTTTGGAATCACCCTCGTTAGTCGATTCGTTTGAATTGCGAATAGAAACACATTTGACGCGAGAATTTCTGCTTTCCAGAATCGTCTGTTCGATCCTTGGGATAAAAATGACGAACGAGAAGATGTAAAGAGGATAATTTGAAGGAAGCTGTTCCCGTAGCTGCTTCAAACGAGGTCTCTCTGTTTCCTTGTTGTCCTAATTCTTCGTTGTCCGAATTTTAATACAATACGACGTAACAAAAAAATTGCCATCGGAATGTCCGATTCGATGTATTGTATCGTTATGGACGTTCTTATGAATTATGCGAATGCCGAAGCAGCGAAGAAGAAAACCTGTCAGAGAACAATGGAGCGTCGGAGGGTGAAGAAAATCGGCTGGAAGAGAAGCGCGTGTAAGTTGGCGAGGTGTGCGCGTTGCACAAACCCCTGGCACGAGATAATTTTTAGAAGGGTTGGAACCGTATCGACGGATCATCGGGCAGGCCACGAGCACCATAGGTCGGCTAGTTCCACGGTAGCGCGTCGTAGACTTATAATAGGATCGGATAAATGTATAATGCATGCTCCTGCACGACTGCATTCCGCAGTAATGACTTAACTTGTACCAGTTAACAAGTACCGGACTAGATGATTCGATAATTTGCAAGTGGTCGACGTGGATGGCCGTTCGTTTCGTCAAGCCCGTGGCTTGCAACGGTGAATCGTCGAATGTAAATCGCCTATTTCTGCCCCCATCGATTACATCGTTGCACGACATCGTCGCATCTCAGCGTCGTCCTTTTTGCGTTCACCACGATCTCCGGTTAACCAGGATCGCTTGGTTAACCGAAGGAGCAGTGAACTTCACCGATCCTCTCCGCATGACATCAAACTTTATCCAGCTGGCCGCCATCCAGACGAGATGAATTTCCCATTATTTCTAAAGATTCGGCGAACCGCTTATGGCTTATTCCGTGCTAATAATAACAGGGACAAAAAGATGCAGATGAGAACACGTCGATCGGCCGGTTACGTTCCCTAACGTAGCTTGTACGAGTCTGTCCGTCTCTCTAGGTCCCGGTGAGAAGAGAAAGGTGAGCGCAGTAGGACAGAATTGGATTATTCGATAATTTGCAGGGAAATACGGATTACGAAACTGGCTGTACGCGGAACGAACGGAGGGAGGCTACGGGGGAGGGTGGCGCAGAGAGCGCTGGGACCCTGAGCGTGCTTCCTTCGGCTACTCCAAGTTCGACGGGCCCCGACGGGGGGCCCCCCACCAGCAAGTGTACCACGGCAAAACGGTGAGACGGTGGGGAGAGCCGGTTTCGACGACCAAGTCGCCATCACGCTTAACGGCAAGAAACTATGATTACCGAAGCCCTCGAATGCCCGGTGCTCTCCCAACGAGGAGTTGCGCACGGTCTTTCCCCTTGAAAAATCAGTCTCCGCGACTTGCAGCCGTTCAATTACCGTACGGTCCACCCCGTTAACCGGCCGAGGCAGAAATTTTGGGACCCGCGAGCCGCAAATTCTACCTGATCCTACGTATTCCGGGTAATAGTGGGAATAAGGGGTGGAGCGAAATGATGGCGCGGCGTGGAGCTCACCGAGTCCGACGCTCGATGCATAAAAAATGCATGCAAAAATCAGCCGAGCGGTGAGAGGATGATGGCCGGAGTCGAAAAACCTGCGGGCCGCTTGAATAAATTAAACAGTAACTTTTGATTCGTTTCACTTGGAACGGCCGGGGAATTGCACGTTCCGAGAGGACGCCAGGGACGATGCTGCACCGGCGGTGGTAGGCGCGCGCTTTTAATGCGTCACGTTGGCCCGTCCTGACGACCGTGCACCGACGTCGATCGATAAAAGATCACGCGAACCCTTTTTCTTCGAGCTCCTTGTATATCTCATGGAGAGCTCTGTAACTGCCATTAATAACCGAGAATGGACGAGGAGGTGGTGACGGGGGTGGCGGAAAAAAGGAAGTAGAACTCCATTATTCATTGGACGCGGTCTCGTGCTAGTGGTTCTGGATTCTCGCGAGTAGCGAGACTAGGCTAAGGGGCGTGATCATTCCGTCGCATGAAAATAATAATGAACTCGCATAAATCATGGAAAGTTGGAGGCAACTAGTCCTATCGTTCTCTCTCTTTCTTTAAGAGCACACCGCCATTCACGATATCCGGCCACCGCGTGCCGCCACGATGTGCTAGCCGGCTGCCAAAACTGTTCCTGGACCGGCAACTTTTCTGGCGCGCTCGAAAATGCAGGGGAATCCGGTGTGCGCCGCGACCGATTAGTCTCCGGTTCGTCGGTGCCGTGTTTCCGCTCCCGCAGCCTCGTTTTTCCCGATTTTCTCTAGCGCACCGACCATCCACGACGCCGAACCACCGAACAGCAGAGAGAACACGACGGTGGCTTCGAGACAGCCGGTACGATTGCTCTTTTTTCGGCAGATAGAACACGTTCGGCCGAGGCTTTTCGGGGATCTGGTCGCGTCCGAACGGGTTCAGCCACGATCGTAGAATGGAAGTAGGTAACCTTTGGGATTTTCGACGTGATATATCGCGGCAAGGCGATCTACGATCTACCGTTGGACCGATATAGACGCGCTGGTTGGTGCGGAATGTTCTATGCAAATCGGGAATCAGGAAGCAAAAGGAAGCTTTATGAAAATGAAACTTTTAACCTAGCCAGTTGTAACCCGTGAAAATAGTCGAAATACCGCCACCCTTGTCCCTTACCACCTCCCTTTCGTTCTTTTGTATCTCTTGATCCGCGCGGTAGCTTTCCACCGAATCCAACGTCTTCGCGTTCCCTTTGTCCTCTTTATCCGAACGAATTAAGTTCCCCTGACTAAAAAAAAAAAAAAAAAACAAAGGAACAAGTCTACCTTTCACTGTTGCCAATACGTTTCAAGCGAATTCCGCCCAAAGAATATCGCGACAGCGTGAAACTCGTTCGCGCGATTCCTGGACACAGGAGATGGACACGGAAAGAGGGATCGGCGAGGCGGATGGTTACGTAGTTACAGGTTGGCCAGACTCGCGGTTAAGATGAACGAGGCGGTGCGCAACGAGATCTTATCCGGACGCAGCAGCGGCCACTGAATCATCCGCTTTGAATAGGGCTTCGCTACACTCCCTATATTATACCTATAGGTACTAACCTTCTACCTATGGCCGCGCGCGCTCGCGTTTACCATGTAGCGTCTCCGAAGCGAGAGAAACGAAGGGAGATGGAGCGACAGCACGGGAAAGCCAAGGGAGGCGACAGAGATCGAGCCATAGCCTGTATAAATGCGTTATACGGCAGAAACCTTGGTGCGCACTAAATTACCACGCACGACACTGTGACACCGCGTTGCCGCGGCTTGTAGCCCCAGCCACCTTGCAACTCACAAGTCGCCCTCTACCTGCCCATGACTTACAAGTCGGCGATAACGTTCTCTACCACAGTCTTAATCAGCATAAATCATAGCGACAATGCGCCACTGACCGTCTTTGAATCCGCTACCATCTCTACGAGAATGGCAGTTCGATCCTCCGTGTTCGCCACTATCGTCTCGATTCACGAGAGATCGTTCAGCATTTGGCGATCAGATATGTGGAACGGGGGAATAATTCGAAGTCAGAAATTGCTGGCAATATCGATGAACGAGCGGAAAGTCCACGTTTCAGCGATCGAAACGTACTCGTCGATGGTAGTTTTCAGGGAAACGGCAAACGATCGAGGATTGTTTTTATTCGTATACCGCCTTTGGCATCGTGCAACTCCGATCTTTCAAACGTTCTACGTTTACTCGCCAACTATTTAAGTTTGCAACTCAAACACTGTTCCGCGCAAGTTACCCTTTACCATGGATATCAACAGCGAGGCGAGGCGAGGCGAGGCGTCGTAAATTAGACGCGTTACGCGGAACACCGGAGATGCTTAACTTTGTAAGATCTCGGCGCGCAACAGGGCAAATGGAAGAGAGGTTCGGTAGCGGAATTCAGGCCGGTGCTAGAAACCTTCTGAGAAGTAAATCCAAAATCAGTAGACGTACTTTCAAGTTGCATAAAATACTTGGTATACCGCAGCATGTGATCTTAAGTGTCATGTAATCATAAAATGGCCACAGACGCTCGTGCTCAAGAGAAATGCGACAGGATTAGCACGCGCAGGCCAAACTTATGGTCGCGTCGTACATCTGCAGCAGCGAGATTGCTGGCGCGCCAGCTGCTTCGCTTTTTCCACCGATTTGAAACCTGGCTGGCGCGTTCGAGGATACGCACACGCCGCGAGGTCGCATCGTCTATCTTAACAGCAGCGCCGGTACGGTCATTACGCGTGAAATTCAAACGGTGCAAATAGCCCTGCCTCCTCCCTTCCGCTCTCCTACTCTCGTTATTCGGTTCACGTGGACGCCAACGTGGAATTTTCTGTTTTCTAACTAAATTCAAAATTGTAGCCTTTCGTTGACCAGCGTCCTTCCGCCTTGCCGTCTCGAGGCACGTCTCTGCAACTTGCGATCAATGCAATCTTCAAAGAAGAACCGATTACTTCGCGAAGAACAATCTTCTTGGACGGTGATCGAACGAAGTACAGCCATCGAACAGGGTAATTTTCCTTCCTTCTGATCGATCTTTCGAAGGAGAAAAAAAAAAAAAAAATACGAGACCTTAGCGAGGCTTACGCGATACCGCGTAGAGAAAGAGAAAGGATAGAAGAATCGTTGCACGTACTGGCGTTGATTATTAAAATGCCGCGTTAGAATCGACGAAAGGATTTTAATTCGACGAACGCGCAATACGCGGCAATAAATGGCGCGCGTTTCACGAATTACAGGATACGCTCGTATCGTTAATGCCGCGCCATTACTCATAACAACGTCTTGCGCCGGAGATTAGATCAAAAGCCGCGCGAGCACCGAGCAAAGGCAGCGTCTAGAAAATCATTAATATTGATCAGGCAGATGATTGATAACTTCATTAACACGTTACACGCGCCGATTCAATTAACTCCTCGTAACCGTTGGCTCGGTGAATGTGCGCGCGCCAAGTAATTTACGATTCAAGAGAGCTCCTCGCGTTTTTTTCACGCTCCAGTCAATTAGCGATAACCTTTCCCGTGGACGCGGCCGATTTCTAACGGACAAACTTCTCTCTGCCCCCTTTTCCCTGTCCGTCAACCGTGTACGAGACGGTGATTTACGCCGGCGTTAATTAATCGCGCGAGCATTCTCCCGCGAATTATTATTTTTCCGCATGGACGTTCGCAACAAGCGGGACCGCGAGCCGTCGCGCGGCTCGAAACATCGGGGGATCGTTTGCATTTTTACCCAGGAAACATCGTAAATCCGATGCCTCGACTTAACAACGTCGGAACGGCGAGAGCCGACTACACTATCGCGGAATATTTTTCTTCTGCTTCTTTTCCCCTCTTCCCTGTCCCACTCGCGCGCCCTATCATGCCTTGTCTCCTTTCTTTTTCTCCCTGTGTTCCTCGCTTCTCGTCCCTCTCTCTCTCTCTCTCTCTCTCTCTCTCTCTCCCTTTCTCGTCACGAAAAAATTCTAGCATCTATTCTCCGCTCACGTAGAACGTGACGAGAGGAGAGGAGAGGAGGCCCCGGCAAACCGCCGCGCCTCGTCGCGTCCACCGTCGCCACCGCCCGGAGGCTTGCAGCGTTTCGCCGCTTCGGCCCGAGACAAGAAGAGATCCGTACCCGTAATTGTAAACATTGGATTAATGCAAATGCGCGCTTAAAAGCTTAATTGCTTTGATAAAGTATGGCGGTGCATTAAATTCAAATGCATGTAAATTAATTCAAATTTATGAGAAATAGGTGGACGCGGAGCACTTACAGGAAAAGAGGGAAAATAAAAATTAGTCCCCGCGGGGCCGGCCCCCGCGACGAGACTCTTTTTTCATTCTATCCCTCACCTCCTACCCTCTTCCACCTCCATCCCTCACGCCCTCCCGCCCTGCTCTCTCTCTCTCTCTCTCTCTCTCTTGCTCTTCTACCGTGCCACTCCTCCCCCAGGAGCCCCACCATTCCCTCTTTTTCACGAACGCGCCATGTTGCCAGCCAGATTGGCCTTTATGTGCAGGTTTCGCCAATAAATTCCGCCTTCGGTTCTCTTCCGATACACGTCGAATTTTAACGCAGCGGATCGTTGCCACGCTGATTAACGATGTCAAAATCAACCGCGTGCCAGCACTTTGGGAAAACGCGGTCTTTTAACCACCGCGCGGCCTCGTGGTCGTTAGCAACGGCACATGGTCAGAAGAAAACGATCACGGGTACAGTAAGAAAAAAAAAAAGAAAAAAGGAAGAAAGATACAAGCTCCACCGAACGAGAGAGGCAACGACCGGTTCGCGCCTAAATTCGAACGAAGTGAGCCGTATCGGAGCGTCCATCGAACGCGCCAGGCCTTCGGCATCTTAGCTGCCATTATGAATTTTAAAAGAAAGAGGATTACACGCTAATTTACCATTTTTTAACATATCCGATCCCTTCGTTCGAAGTTCATCGACTCGGTTCTCTGGAAACGAGGGACATAGGAGCGAAAGCTGGTAGATCGTTAGATCGAAACGTCCATTTCAACGCGTGGATATTCGCGGCGGAACGAATGTCGTTCTTCTGCGACGTCTGCGACTCGATGCTGGCTGTATTTCAAACGCGTAAACGCAGCCAGCGTCCCTAAACAAGCTTCTACTTATTGCAACGTGATAGAAGCTGAACGACACGAGCTTCGTTGTTCGTCGTCGACAGCGAAGTGTACGCGCGAGTTACGCGCACGCAGCGCGTAACCACTGGACGAGCGGAAAAACGAGGACGAGAAGTGCATTTTAACGCGATCAAACTTATCGACCGGTGTGTGCGACGCGCAGGGAGCAGGGAGAATCGAATATCGTCCTGGTGGAAGAGAAAGCCCCGGAAAAGCCAGTGACAATAGGAAAATCTTTGGCGCGCAGCGCCACTTCAGCCCGCTGATAGATGCGCGCGTTCCATAACGGCGATAATGGTTGCTGGCCCATCAATTTCGCCCGGGCTTGATTAGATAGGCGCGTTTTATTACGGCAAAAACTCAACTCTCGCCCCGTCGAAAACCAACCGCCGCGACACCCTCCCCGCGTACTACCCTCTCGTGGCCCATACATCTACACGTAGAAAATACACGCGCGTACACTAACACGCTACTCCCACCGAGCAGCGCCGGTGACGCCACAGCGACTTTATCGTAAATAAAATGGAATCGCGAAATACGAGAGCGAGGTGATATTTGCCGGTGCACGAGCAAAAGCAAATACTCTCTCTCACCGCGGGGGTCGTATAAACCAACCGGAAGTATTGTTCTGTCCATGAAGCCGGCCCGATCGACGGTCAAGTGTCGGACCACGGTTGGTGCGCGTTGCGTTCGAGCAGAGCGAAAACTCGTTTGGAAATATCGTCGAGTCTACGAAGGCGACCTCGCAAGAAAGACACCGTGAATCAATTGTCGATAAAACCAGAATAAACAGATATAAATCGACGGATACGAGAGATGGGCATGAATGGCGTCGAATGAGAATCTATATTTTTGGACGGTGCCGCGTGGCTGACAACTATTCCTGGAAATATAATACGCGATAAATAAATTGGAGCGCGTCCGCGAGAAAATGGAACGGGAATGAAGTGTACGGATGACACGGTGGAAAAAACACGCGCGGACATTTGCATTTTTCGTCGTACGAGTTCGGGTCGCGCGATTGACAGAACGTCGTTACACGGCTCACTACGTTTTTCTTCATGGGCATTCGTCGTAGTACGTCATAGTCGGCTCCATAAATTACTTGTTGTTTTTTTTTTTTTTTTACTTTCCAGTCTGGACAAGTATACGTGGATATTTCGCCTATTTATGACTCTATGGATACACGTGAGCGAACATTTTTAGGAATAATTTGCAGAGAAATTGCAGGAAATTAGTGGAAATGAAATTTTCATATCGGCTGAATTTTGATAAACTTTCTCGAAGGAAGAATTAAATATGCATTCTAAAATTCTTTTTAATAACATCCTATCGACTCACGAATATCGTAAATATTTTTCCATATTTACATTTACCGGCATGTAAGAAAATATCAAATTTCCACTTGAAAACGGCACTAAGGAACGAAATATTAGACACGAAGGTACGTTTAAGGTTTATCGTCGCATCGGCGGATCGTCGATACGTCCGCGTTTCATCGAGCTGACGCCGATTATCGATGCGCGCTTGGTTAATAACCGTGTTCGATTTTATTAACGTACAGCTAAGATCGGCTTAATTTGCGCTGCCGTTCCAGCGTCAATAACATCGCCGGTATCTTAATGCATTAAGATTACGCGTGAAAGGCGGTGCTCGTACCGCAGCGTCCAGGATAAGCCGCGAGAGTAAACGCAGAGATGCACGTGCCAATCGCCATCGCGCTCGCGCGTAATTTGTAAAACCGAACAAATTACGCCGCTACGGTTTTATCTGTTCAAAGATGAATCGATTCGGAAGCCGACGCGCGAACCTTGAAGATTTATCTTCGTTTCGAAGCGCCGCAAGGAGATCCCGATGATAAAACTACCCCTTTTGATCTCGAATATCGTGTTTATTATCACGCGAGGGCATTCGTTATTTATACTATACTTCACTTATCGTTACAATTATTATATCATTGTATTTTTCGAATGATTCGACTGTTCGACTAAGTAACTTTCGCAACAGCGATACATCGACGTGATTCTGTACGATCGAGTTAAGAGAAGTTTACGTTCGTTAAAGTTCGCCATCGCTGAAGTTTGCCGGCGTACGATCGTAAAGCAAGAAAAATGTCGGAAGAAAAAAAAGGAAGAAGGCAGAGCGACCGAGTAACTTTCGCGGACGTTCGATCTAAAAAGTAGTTGCGCGTATGGCGCGTTTACGATTTATCTAGAATTTTGCTTGGCGGCGGCAACAGTTTCCACGATAATCGGAGGGAGAACGATATAGTAGGATCGCTCAAGGACGATCGGTACATTTATAGATTGATAATAGTAACATGCACGTGCTACTAGCGCATAAAGGTCGACGCGCAGGTAGTCATTAGGCCGCCCCACGCCCAATACATTAAGTCGTTATGAAGATATCTTTAGCCTTTTCTCACCGACAGTAGGGTCTCTAAACACGTTCGGGCTCACTGGAATAATAGCCGGTATAGCTACACGTTATCTTCGGAGCAAACAAGGTGTTTTTGTTTTCTTCGTTTCTTTTTCTTCCGTTCTCTTTTTTTTATTTTTTATTTTTTTTTTTTTTTTGTTCCCTCTTCTCTCTCTTCTTTTCCCTTCTCGCTCGCTCGATCGATCGATCGATCGCTCGATTCTCGTCGTGGCAGATCGTTATTATCGTTTAAACTTCATTACGTTGGATTGCATGCGAAGGGGGGTATATCACTTTCACGATGTTGTTGCAAAGTATACACCTTCGGCGAGGAAAAATTTCCGCGGAAGGGGGCAGGTCTCTGGGTAAAACGGTTTCTATTCATAGAGCGTTGCTTTTTGCTCGTCTCCGTACACGTATCAACGTGTAGCACGCATAATCATGTACGGGTGTTTTTCAAAAAATCTCGGTAAACAGGATAATAATTTCGCGTACACGAACGCTAAGCGGCAGGGACGAAGGAAACTAATAAAGAAAAACTTGTTTAACGTTGATTCTCAACGTTTTCCGAAGCCAGATCCACTCCTGCTGCTTGCCGCCGCTTCTTCCTCATCCCTCCTTGCCAGCACCCTCCGTGGCGTCTCGGACGACCAGTTTTATATCAGCAACACTGTCGCAAAATCCTGGTAAGACGCGAGCGAACAGCCCCTTCTCATAGCAATTACTCCCATCCCATCGAGAAGAGCGCGACCCACTCCATTCCGCCACTCTCTTCGCTACCCCGTGTTCTTCTCTCTTCTTCGTCTCCCTTCGCCACTCCTCTTCCTACCCCTTTGCTTCGCACACCGGCTCTCCACGAATACCCAAGTACTTACGCGTACTGCCTAACTAAAAGTCCTTCTCGCAAATTGCCAGTTATTACCGACGTTACGTTTATCGATGCAGCGGTTGCGTTTACATCGGACCCGCCATTTTTGCCCCCTTCATCCTCCACCGCCGCTATGTTCACCGCCTCTCCTCCTTTCCACCCGAGACACGCTCTCTTTCTCACTCGCCCGTCCCTCGCAGATTACCCCTGGCAGAACCCCTCTCCACCTTCCAGCATTCGACATACCTTTCTGCCTGTTTTTACCAGAACCAGGCCCCCACCCCCCAACCCCGTGTCTCGTCTTTGATTCGCCTGGCGCGAGTCCCCTCGGCCCGGCTCTCGCGAATCCATCAACGAACACGGGTAGCTATTAATTCCGGCGGATTCGGAATCGAGGCTCGTTTCGTTCAAATTACGAGATCGCGACTTCCTCCGGACTTGTCCGCGCCCGCCTGATTGGATGCGTTTAACGCAGACCAAATTAGGATTCGGAAGTCGTCGTAAACAGAAAAAACGTGATTACAGGGGGACCTTCGATCGGGTATAATTATCCATACGAAGTTGAAGTATGTTCGCGTTTCCAGCAACTTCCAAGCAGTTGGAATTTATCGTAATAATAATAACGATAAAAGAAGAAACGTTTAAAATAAATATCCTTCGTGTAACTTCTCTGCACGAGAATAATACCACTTGGGGTGGGGAAAAAATAAATTCAATAACAGCAGGCTATTGAATTTTTCTCGTCGTGAAATACGATGAATTTCTTCTGGAAAACGAGTCGAAGATACACGTGGTGTCCGTTTGGAAGTTGAGGAAACGGTGGGAACAAAATGTTCGAGTCGGAGGAACGATCGCGCACCGGCTTTATCTTCAGCCGAGTATCGTGTGTATGTGTGTCGCGAGAGGATGAAAACGCCATCCACAGCCGACGACTGCACGTTCCCGGTGTCTTATTTTCTTTTCCATTGCCGATGCAAAAAATATGATCGAAGCTCGTCGATGCTGCTATGGGTATGTCTCGACTATGCCGAGGAAGACGATCGGAGAGAATAGACGTTTAGCTGGCGCGCGGTAGAACACGACGAAACGAAGAGGACGAGGGCGGTGGACGAGGATGCGACGCAGAGGGCGAATCGAGCAACTGGTGAGGAAGATAAAGAGGAAGAGGGATTAGCGAGCCACGGGCACACAAGATGAGAACGCGAACGCGAACGCGAACGTGAACGTGAACTTGAGGGTAGGGGAAAGAGCAAGAAAGAGGGATGGAAGATTCTTGAAGGTAGAGGCAGAGAGGAACCAAAGAGGAAAAGGTAGAAAAGGACGGAGGTGGCCAGAGGGAAGACAAAGGTAGGAAGAAGGAGGGGAAAGAGCGAGTAGAAGGGCCGGGGGAAGTGAAAGAGTGAAGCGTGTACGAAGAAGAAATGGGTGGAAGGCCAAGCGAGGGGATCAAGAGGGGGGATATCAAGAGCGGACCTCCCAAGTTGCGGTGAGATGGCGGATCATCATCGTCGCATCATCCGTGAGCCGAATATCTTCTCAGGGCTTCGTTATTAAGCATACGATATACTGCGTATGCGGCTCGTATTCGCGTCAAAAAATTACCGATCGGAGTATCGAAAATTCCTACTTGCGCACCGATCGACTTTTAGATGCAATTTGCCGGCAAACCGTTCGTTTTGCACGTTTTTCACCGGAGTCCCGGTCGGCCGAGACGGCAGATTGCTCGATTCCGAGACGAGAATCGCGTCGTTCGTATAATTAGTTGGTAAAAGGAAGCGGTTCGATGTGCCGTTGCTCGTCGATCGTGGCCAACATTACTCTTTATCCTTCCGACGACCGGTACAGGAATGCCTTTCAAACGTTCCATTTTTCTTCCATATCTTTTCTTCTTTTGCTTCGCTTCTATTCATAGAAGGCGAAGATTAACGAGCTTTTTTGAGTTGCTCTTAATCCCCTTGAACGAACGATCGGTAGGCTGCTTTTTCCACGGAGAAAGATCGTCAGCAGTGAGACGTACGCGGTCTAACGATCATCGATGATCCCTCATCCGCGAAACGATTCTATCGGGCACAAGCCGGGGGATGTAAAAGCTGTCGGGGAGGAAAATACGTAGGAAAAACCAGGCAAGGGAAATAATGGACAAAATCGTTCAGAACGTTCCGTTTAATAAAGCAATTCTGTAATTCCCAGGCAAAGCTTCAAGAGTCGCGCGCGTACGACGGATGATATTGGACCAACAGATATTAATTTCGGGGATGTACGAGACATTTAAAGACCGTGGGGATCCTGATCCCCAGGCGTGTAAGGGGAAGATAAGGCACCGTGTACCCGGCCTGTAATCAATGGCTGGCAAACGAAGTTATAACATAGATGACAAACAAACGTAGCTGGAGTTTGGGTCGGTCGCTGTACTTTGCGCTTGCCAAGTATTTGTTAAAAAAAAAGAAAAAAATATTTCCATGCGGTATTAAATCAGAATCTGTTATAATTAACTCTTTCATTGGTATTGTGAAAAAAATGGACGATTTTTTTAACCGTTTTAATACTCTCTTTCATTTTTATACCTTCGACGATAGTAACACGATGCAATAGTACCTTTACGATCTAAAACAAGTGGAAAAGATCAACGATACGAACGACATTGACACGCATGTATATGAAAACATTGACATCGAACTGAAAGGTGAATTAAAAATTGGAAACAGCCCAAGTTAGCTTTTCATGATATCTACACTTTTTAAAGTATAATTTAAATCACTATTTGCATTAACGTCGAATATGTTTCTATCGCTTTAGAAGTACTTTCTTAATCTGATCTAAAATTTAAAAATTAAAGAATGCAAAGATGAAGGATTTGGCAAATAAGAAAATATACTTCTACGTAGATAATTCGATCGTTACAGGTATTAATTACATCGCTGTATATTAGCTTTTAAAAGTCAATTCAATCGAGATATGATATTTTACCACGCGTAGCTGTAACAACTATAAAGAATAAGATCATTGTAGTTCCATTTATCTGTAATTTTGTAATTAAAATACAAAATAGCGTAGCAAGCCTTTAAAAGATTATAATAATATATTAAATAGTACAATAGGTTATAATAATTCAGTTTTCTACTGGCAAAAGTCGGAAGTTTCATTAACATGAAATTACGACACTGAAAGATGGCAAAAGCTCATCGACAAAAAGGGACGATACCTAATCGAATAAAGTGATATTTTGAAGCAAAAATTTGGAATTTTCCTTCTTATTTAACTGAGTTTCCCACACAATACAAAGAGTTCTATCGCGCATACCATGCAAATAGTTCATCAGAAGATATTGTAATAAAGGTTCGCTCGAAGACAACCATAAAAAAGAAAGAGAGGGAACAAGATGTAAGTACAAAAATGAAAGCGACAGGAAAAATGGTCCTCGATTATTTCCAATAGACAAATAAACTAAAATATAGTTGCATCTTCCAATAATAATAATTGATTAAATAGTACAATAGGTTATAATAATTCAGTTTTCTGCTGGCAAAAGTCGGAAGTTTCATTAACATGAAATTACGACACTGAAAGATGGCAAAAGCTCATCGACAAAAAGGGACGATACCTAATCGAATAAAGTGATATTTTGAAGCAAAAATTTGGAATTTTCCTTCTTATTTAACTGAGTTTCCCACACAATACAAAGAGTTCTATCGCGCATACCATGCAAATAGTTCATCATAAGATATTGTAATAAAGGTTCGCTCGAAGACAACCATGAAAAGAAAGAGAGGGAACAAGATGTAAGTATAAATATTAAAAGTGACAGGAAAAATGGTCCTCGATTATTTCGAATAGAGAAATAAACTAAAATCTAGTTGCATCTTCCATCGATTCATAAGCATCATCTCGCACGGAGATCTCTCGCTTCCCTAAACTCGACATAGATTCGTTGGCTCGTGTTACGCGAGAGGGCCATCGCGCGTCATCCATAGGTCCGATCCGTGGCAGAAAGAAAACGTAGCAGGAAAAACAGGGAGAAGAAAGACGTATGTGACATCTCGTAGGCTGCATATGGCGAGAGAACGCACGTAGGGAACGCACGATGGTAGCCGTGCGACGATACTTTATACGCTTTTGGAGTAAATTGGCAAATTGTAAGCCAGCGGGGAAGTAATCAGGGGAATTGTTACGGATGTGGGAGGTTGTTACAGAGCCGCTGTACAAGAGTAACCTGATATTCGACCATTCGTTTCTCCGGCCGCGGCATTCGCCCTTTTTGTAACGGTAACACGGAGCTTCTAGGGGTGGAACCATTATGGACGTCCTGCCAGAGGTCCCCATGGAACCTGTTTTTCCAATGGAGTCGCCATCGACATCTGCCCTTCGTTTAGAAGAGGAAATCTCGCTTTCTCTGGAATGGACGGGCGCACATTTGGAAGACATAATCTCGTCGTTTTCCCAACGATCGTAATTCTCGCCGTGGTTCGTCCCGTACAATGAACTTTATTTGATTTTTGATTTATGAGATCGAGATGAAATAAACAGGCAGCAATGCGCGCGGCGCTGGCAACAAAAGTAGCTTGAATTGTTCAGCTAAATTTAGAACACGTTTTGAAATTTTTACGACCAGATAACTTTATGCAACTTTTATCGAGCGATTTATTTTGAAAATTCGTTGCTAGAATTTCTTCGAGCTTTTTGCTCCGGCCAATTCACGACCGCGCGGAATTTTCATTGCAAAAACACACCGCGCAAAGGAACGTTGGATTAAAATATGGAGATGGTCGGAGTGGCGGACGTTAAACTTTGCGGACGTTTATTTTTTCGCGGAAAGTTTGAGCGAATCGGAAACACAAACGTAAGAATCCGATTCGTTATGTACGTCGTTCCGGTGTGTATAAAACCGGTACTATACCAATACCTCGCTCGTGCACCTTATGAATAAGCAATAGGCAGTTTCATTGTGGTCTCATCTTTTATTCTTAAATGTTATTCCTGTCGTGACCGACCATTCTATTCCCAAGTGTTATCCCAAAGTCGAATCGCGTTTGCCCTTCCGGCACATCGAGATACACTTGCCAGTCAATATTAATGTCTTTATTAGCGATCGTGCATCTCTCTTTCAATGTCTTTGGACGTCGACAGCGTGGGAGGGTACGGCCATGTCGTTGAATCGACCAACGCGGCTAACGTAAACGGTGGAAAAAGGGAAAGCGGAGTGAAAAAAACTTGTCGGAACTGTTGGAATATTCGGCTTTGGAAAGCGTACTTTTCTATTTCGATCAACTTCACCCTTTTCGACTATCCTTTGCTGGCCTGTGTGTACGTACCGCGTAACTTCTACGAGGTAATATCTCTCTTTATCTCGAATAGTTCCGTAAGTTTTCAGACGCGCATAAAACGGAGCGTTTTCTATAAAAAGGAATCCACCGTGAAATACAGCAGCGTGAAGGGGTGATTCGTACCCTTTAGAAGCGGGATCAGCTTCCTCGAACGAGGGCTGTGAATGGAGTCTTTGTATAGTATGCACTGAACTAGAAGGGAACGATTTAACTTATATCTAATATAACGCGGACTACTGTTTCTCTACGAGGATTTCTTTCTTCTTTTTCGATAAAGAGATATCAGAACAGAAGGTAGGAAAATGTAGTACTAGAAACATAAATTATTCGAAAACAACCTTTAAGAAAGTAGATATAGTTTACCGGGGGGGATTGTCTCGAGCATCTCCTTCGAAACTTCCAAACATTGAAATTCCAAGACAATGATTTAGTTTATAGAATATACGCTACTGTTTGCGCGTAAAATACTCTTTCCTCTTTTTGCTAACGATACATATCGGTAAACACTAGCAAAATGTAACTCTGAAAATATGAATTAACGCAGAACGAAAGAAACGCTCGTAAGAAATACTTCTAAAGTTACACGATGCTTTACCATCGCAGTCGAAACTCGGCAACCTCTTGGAGCTGTACATTTCATCAAAACTGCGGAACTCGAACGCACGAGGCTCGCAGGAGAAGGATACGGAGACGCGTATAAATACGCGAACGTTTCACGTATGATCATATTGCGGCCATTAACATGGCGAAAAGTTGCTCTCGGTGCCTGGAAAGCAAGGGAGCAGCAACCACGAAGCCTTTAAGCCGCGGTACGGGAAGTTTCCCCACTGATCCTCAGTGCGAGGTGAGTTTAAGCCCTGGGATTCCGGAGTTACTGCCATCATGGCACACCATGCACCACCGCCCATAGATATAAGTATAGCCTCTAGCGTAACACCGTCGACTGTACTCGAACCCGGTGTGCCGGTCTACCACCGCCGTCCTCTATTTCGACCAGCTTTCCCTCTTTCTCTATCTCCTTTATTCTATCTCTCTTTCACTGTTGAAACCCACCCCCGTTTCTAACCCCCTCCATGTTAGTCGGCTTCATCCCTCCTCTCGCACGATCCCTGTGTGCAGTCTCTTTCTCTGTCTACCTCACTCCCCACGCCTTCGTTTCATTGTGTTCTCTCTCTCTCTTCTCTGCCGTTGAGTCGTGCAACCGCGATCTAGTGCATCCCTATCGCAACAACGATCGTTCTCCGGGATACGGTAGCTGATATTTATGGCGGTGCCGGCGCGATGCTGAAGTAGTTAAATTGCTGATAATAAATGCGAATCCGCGGTAACTGGTGGCGGAATGACATCCAATCTAAAAGCACGACGTGCGATCCTACACGGATGGTCGGTGTTTTGAGCTTTCAATTCCACAGACCGCGAAAATACAACCTCTGGCGGACGCAATCTTTCGCCACTGCGTTAAACTTCCTCTGACGAACGAGCGGCAAAACCGGGACGCTGGTCTGATTAAAGTCTGCAAACGGAACTTTCATGGACCGGCTCTCTTTGTGTGCAAACTTGTGCAACTTTCTCTCACGATCGCACCCTCTGAAGCTACGGGGCTCTAAAGAGCACGCGTATTTCGATGAACTTCTGACGAATGATACGTCTCGCCACCGATATCGATTCATGCAAATTATAGGATATTTGAAAACGTATTAGGAAAGTGTCTTTCTTTCGCAGACGTCTATTTTTTACAACAGTGCACCTTCGTACAAACGTGAAACCAAGTCGGTGAAATGTCACGGTGTTTGCCTCGACAGAACAAAATAATATAAAACAAAAAACGTTGCGCGTCTATTATTTCCTCGTGAAACTTTTCGAACAACCTAATAAAAAATAAAAAGAAACGTAACGTGATATTTAGCAAGTAACGCAACTTTCTGTCATTTTTTCAACTGTGATCATGTTCGAATTTGCATAAATATCCGCAACCTTCGATACGAAAGACAATTCGTGAAAATTCTCTCGTAACCATAGTCTCAGGATATATCTCGCTGGTGTCTTCCGTGGTTGAGTAAATTTATTGAAAATTTGACGACTCGAGATGGAAGAGAACAAACGAAAAATCGTAGGCGACTTGGCTGCGACTCGATAAGCGGTAGTCATCGAAAGCTACCAGTTACTCGATACCGACAGTCATTACGATATTATTACGCGATTCTTCGCGACGAAGAGAGCCAAAAGGTCACCGTCGAAGGGGGCTGCCATTATCGCGGTCAAACGGGGTCACTCCAATTACACGAAGCAACGTTAGGGTTTCACAGCGGGGCCTGATCGCGTTGCTGGACTTGGCGAGGTTTTCGACCTCCGACCGCTTCGATCGATACAATCCACATTGTATTAGCACGGAAACAGCTCGGAAGACCTTTGAGAAGGCCATGCAGGACAACGCATACACTGGGTTATCATTTTCTTTTTTCCTCCGACTTTTTCTTTCATAAAGATTACGCTTATCATGGAACGTTGGAACAAACGATGAAGTAACGCTACAAATAATCATAAACAGTGACTCATAATCAGAAAGTTATGTACTGGATTTTACGTTACGTCGCGACAAATATTTCCTCGTGACGTTCGCTTGCGCTTTCCTTGTTTTCCATCGAGCAAGGGATGCATAAATTGATTCGTCTATAGGTAAACGAGCGGATGTGGCGATTAAACGCGTGATCGTTCGCGGATATTCGTACGATCCCGTAACATAAAATGATAATCGAAGATGCATGTAGCACGATCACGGTACTAAAATTTATCAGCGATTTTACACGGGACGGCGATCGATTAAGGAATCGAGGCGTTCGTTGCTCGGTATGGAAACGCCAGAACGCATGCGCACCTATTAACGTTACCCTGAAACGGCGTCTACAAAATTTGCCCGGGCAAATGGCAAATAATCTGATTACATTTGCATAAAACCGTGCAGCAAATACAGTGTTGATACGTGAGCCTGGCTGGAATGCGAACGAAGAGAGAACGGGACAGAGAAAGAGAAGGACCGAGAGCCCGCGCAGGAAAAAAGATAATTCAAACGCGAGGGGGTAGTTGGAGGGTGTCGAGCGGCGAGCAGAGTACGATACGGCAAAGGGAGGAAGCAAGGGGGGCACAGGGTTCGAAGAAACAAAAAGTCAATGAAAAGAGAGAAGGCAGGATGGCGTCGCGACGCGTCCAGTTCTTCCTCGTTCTATCGTTCTTCTTACGGTTGAAGATAGCAGAAGAGAGTGGAGAAGACACAGCGGAGAGGCCGGGGTCGGTCCAACGTGTACGCGGTGCAACGAATTTTCAGCGGCGTCGACGGTGGCGGCAGCATCTTAAGCTTCATGCAAGGCAAATCAACCCCTCCGGAAAGCGAAGTGCTATTCCCGGATTGTGCTAGCACAGACCCTTTTACTTATATTTAAATTTGAAGATGGAAAGGTCGCGCGAGAGAACGAAGCCGGGTATACATGGGAAAACGTCGGGACAAATGAACGAACACGATTCGCAGATACAGAGCATAGCGGAGCAGACTAGAGCAGAGCAAGATAGCGAAAGAGAGGACGAGGAATAGAGTTCGGAGGAGGCGCTAGCTCGCCAACCAGTACGAAAAGCTCGACTGCTGCAAATAACCAAAATGGCTGGCTAATCCAAATGGAATCAGGATACACTTAAACGAATTGCACAGGCTGAATAAATCATTGGAAACTGCGGGATTGATTTGCATATCCGGCGAGGCATTATGCCACCGTCAGCCCTGTTCCTGCGGTAACAGAGGGCGAACCGAATCGGAGGAGGGGGATCTAAAGTCAGACAAGAGCATTCTCGAGATTGGCTATATTTCAGGAAGCGCAACCGAAATACCGGGGCGCGTTTGACTGAACGGTCGCGCCCGTTCGATGAAACCTACTAGAAACCGATATATAACGCCTCTCTCTCTCTCTCTCGAATGGCTCGCTCTGGCCGAGGAAACATTCGAGTTCATCGTGGCGGACGTGTGCTTGAGCTAGTGCGAGCAAGACCAGACTAGGATAGAAATTTATGCGGTTGATCGCGACGCTATTGGCCTAATTATGTTAATCGCCGTCGAATTTCCGGCAGGTGAATTTATTCCGTCGGGTATGCTCCCGTGTGCACGCGAGAAACATTACCCGAAGCGGTAATTAGAGCGAAATCAAATTGCGTCGGGGAAAGGTTAAGAGAGAGATGGGAATCCTCTTGGGCGATGGCGTGATATGTGGACCAATAAACTGACGTCGAGTCTAATGGTCCGAGCGTCCGGAAGATCGATGCCGCTATTGGATTACCGACGTCCGCGAGTACGTGCCTGACGTTCCCGAAAGTAACGGCATCTTGAAATTATGAAACGTTCATTTTCGGATCGGCAAAACGTTCCGGGCCTCGTTCGAATTTTAAAACTAATTTATATCCTAACGATAAATACAAGCGTAACGAAAACTTGATTACCAACGTTTCAACAAATGTACGTATCGTATACCGAGGGATCTACTTGGAGGGATGATCTTGGGAAAGAACCGGAGGACACGCGCCGAGGAAACGAAGAACAGGGAGAAACGGAAACGTACTTGCATTCGCGCCCTATCTCCCATAAATAAGATTCCTTTGTACCACGTTTTTTTTTTTTTTTGTCCCTTCGTTTCACGAATTCCTGTGTACCGGCGCGCAGCGTATCGAAAATACGGGAGAAAGTTGCGAAACAATGCAAGGAACGTCGTACTGTAAGGAGAAAGAACGAGGCGAGGATGAAGGAAAAAAGCTATGCGGAACAAAGGAGAAAGCTAGTCATAGAGTCCGCCGGCCGGGAAAATGTAGTGTCAAGAGCCCTGCTCGAACACCGACGACTAAGTCAGGTATTTACCGTACTCTCTGGAATGCCTTTGAACGAATGAAGCTGTTATCGTACGTCCCACTGCACCCAGCCGACGACTAACATGCTGTCTACCGGTCTAGAATCTAATTAATCCTGCGTTGCTAGCGTGGAATCAAAATGAGGCGCATTATTCGTTCGGAATGGCGTGTCCGATTGATCGAGGCAATCGTCAAGATCAAGCTTCGTGTATCATTATACGTCATTGAACGAGACAGAAAAACGTTTCATCGTTCATTGATATCTTTCTTACGGTCGTTCTGCGACCTACAATTTCCAACGCTGAAGTACTTACACATCGAACGTTGCGATCGATGAGTCGAGGATTAATCATTTTTGTACGATCGATATTGTAATAATACGTGTCTCGATAGACCTTTTAACGACAGGGTATTTATCATTCTGTGATTTCGTATTCCTTCAAAAGAACGATAAACGAATAAAGGAGAATAGGAGAGATGAACTGGCAAAGGTCAAGAAGAAGTGGAACATTGGGTATGGTCAAGGTAGGGACACGTTATAGATCATAGAGGGCCGAGGATCGTTCACAAGCGAGTAGAAAGCAGCCCTCTGACTGGGGATTTCATTATATCGCGAGAGTCGCGTCGTGCCGCTATTATTCACGCGACTCTGGTTGCGTGGGCTCACGACCCGCAAGAGCTACCACTGTCAGCCCTGCTGAATTATAAGGGCATTACGACGCGCAACTGTTCGCGGCCGTTAATCGCGAACCTTTTGGAAAAGCTGGAGACATCCGACGACCGACACGTGACTCATATACGCGGCGACGACTTATCGAAAGTTGCAGAACACGCGAGTCACACCAGACAACCTACGATCGTTCCTCGAACGAGAGCGAACGCGTTTCAAGGAAAGCGGTGAAAATTTTTCTCGTCTAGACGAAACGTTTTTGCACCGGCACGTCGACTATAAGCATCAAGGATACGCGATTATAATAATGGCGGGAGCACGCGGGTATATAGTCGGGCTGGAAATAAAAGCAAAAGAATTTCCAGCCGTAGTAAGTAAAGCTGCTGTAGACTGCGATGCCTATCGGTGCACGGGAAACAATCATTGATAATGCGCAGTCAACATTCACGGGCAATTATTTACCCGTTCAACGCGTATTTTGTAATCTACGTAAAGCGGAGTAATTACACGTCTTCCTGTAATTACATGCAAATTATAATAATGTATCGTTGTTGCGATGAAAGTTTCTTTTTTCTTTTCCCCTTCTTTTCCAAGAGCTCCGAGCGGCGACGAGGCAGTTTCGAGAGCAACAACTCGGCGATCAACGCGCCACTTAACATATCGCGCGACGTCCAGCATTATACGCTATAGACTGTCGACCGCTCCGAGCCTACGATTTCTACAGACCGCTTATTTATAGAATTACTGGCCCAGCAGCCAGCGACCGGTCGGTCGACCAACCGGAGCGATCGCAATCCTACAAACGCAACGGTTGTTCCTTATCACGCGAACAAACGAGCTTAGCCCTCGTGCGCGCCCTCCGTATTTGTATTAGATCGACGCGCGTGGATGAATCGGCCGGTACGGCATATAAGTACGATACTTGCAATAAGTATGCCACTACTCACGTAAATGCATACATCTCGAACTTGGGTAGAGGATTCGGGATACGTTTGAAGAACCCAGGGAAATAAATAATTGTGACAAGAGAACAACAGAGAGAAAGGGCACGATACGACTGGACAGAAGCACAGAGAGAGCGGTAACGGCAGAAGCCGTTCCGCCGATCCAGCCGAGGATCCCTTCGAAGCACAGTCGGATGGACGTTCTTTCTGAACGAAACCCAATTAAGAAATGTTTTGTCCGGCTAGCGGGTAGGCAGTGGGTAGTTGAAGCGAAAGGAGGAAGGAAGAGGACGAAGATGGGGAGGATCGGAGGAGATGGCAAAGGATCGTAGGGAAGAATCGAATAAGAGCACGAAAAGCGTAGGCGAGGAAGGCCAGGGGAATGATCGAATATCGCAGCATGAGTCCAAGGGGGATCGAATCCTCGATCGAGGATCGGAGGTAGGATATACCCGAAGAGAAAGAATAAGCCAAAGGGTCCACGCACGGGTCTTTCGCATAGGCGGTAGAACGGCAGCTGTTTGAGTCGAGCAAATTAGTAGCCGGCACGTGATTGGTCTGTTACCGCCCCGTCTATATTGCAATAACCACCGGAGCCACGCCGCAATACTTCCGAGCGTGAAGTGAGAGCCCCGGTCAAACGCTTCTCTTCTCTTCATGGTACCGCTTGTGCGTGCGCGCGTCCACCTTCTTTCATCCTTTCTTTCTTCTCTTTAGACCCGGCTCCTTTTCTCTATCCCTTTCGGTCTTCGTCCCTTGCCCTCACACCCAGTCTCTACCTATACCTATACCCAACCCCTTCGATCTTCGTGTTCCCTGAACTCCTCTTTCGAAACCCTTCCGCGCCAGCTCGCAATTTACTCGCGATATCTTTATGCCGGAATTTACGAGCAGATAATCATCGGAGGGATGTTCCGGCATTTTTCGGCCAAATTATTATTATTTATATTGCGATACCCCGCGGACAGAGATCCAACGTCTTCGGCCGGCATTAATTAACTCGGGATCCGCGGTGATGCGCCCGAAGAAAATGTCTTTATTACGTGCCGATCTTCGCACGAATCGTTCCACCACCCTCGTCCGTATTCCACTGTCGTTTCACGTTCCTGCACGTTTCTCAACTTCTTTCCCTATAGGCGTTTCGGTGAAACTCAACATATCGCGTGCACCTTTATGCTCGGATACGAATGATCCGACAACTCGGTTGAACCGATTACGAAAAATAAATTTGCACAAAGTCAACGATAAAATAATCTTAGACACGAGACGCGACCGAACAGACGTTTTCTATAAATTCTACAATAATTAAGAACAAGAAGTAACAACTTGGACACCGTTAAGTTCGAAAGAAACGACAAATCACGAGAAGGCGAAAAGGCTAGCGAACATTAGGCGGACACGATTAAATCACAGCGATGGTTTACACTCGCCCACTGTCGTCTGCCGCCTCTCTTCATTTCGCTCCGACAACGCGACTCCCTTCTCTCTTTCGTTCGCATTGCACACGGCTCTTCCTCTCCTTTGAACAGCATTCGTGTACGTGTACCTGCCTCCCTCGCCTTCCCGCCACTTGCCCGTTATCCCTTCGCCTTCGTGGTGCGCGCGATGCTTCCCGGAATCGAGGGAAAATAAAAGTCAGAGGAGAATACGGCTGAAAGAAGAAGGAACGACCGAGAGGGAATAGCTAGCCGTGGACAGAGAAGCAAGAGAGGGTTGTAAAGGGGATGGGAATGGAGGAGAGGGGCGTCACGGAACTCATGCAACGTGAGTGGGCCTAAGGCACGACCGTTGTTGCTGGTGCTGTTGCTGCTGCCGGTGTGCTGTTGATGCTGATGCTGCCGCTGGTGCAGCGAGAGAGGAGTTCTCGAGAGCGATATCTACCTATCTTGATGCGATACAAGCAGCCACCTTCTATGCGATATAATCCCATTGCCGATGGGATCCGACGTGTTGCGCTGCTCGACGAAACCGTGCTAAGATAGAGGGGATCGTAAATCCTCACTAGCTACCGTCCTGCTGACTCCAACGAGCTAAGTTCCCTTGCGCCTTATAAAGCCTACCCCTCCGACTAAGCGATCCGAACGCTACCGCGAGACGTTTCTTCCTCGTCGAGCTACTATGACTGACGACAATATTCGAACCTTCGTTTCGTCCACTTATTCGCCAGTCATTAAAAATCGCAAACGGCGAAGTTGACGAGTTGTATAGTATCCGGATGATAAAACGCGATCGAGCATTACTATAGAAATTTGGAAAAGCGTAGACGGTGTTGCTACTTACTCATACCGTGACAACGTTCGCTTCTTCGTTCTTTTCGCTACGATCTAGCGGAACGCTTACCTGCAACAAAATAAAATAGTATCGGATTAGAGTGACAAGTAGTATTCGGATCGATTGTTTCGCAATAAATGCTAACGATATTGCCGATCGACAATTTCTCGCGATTTCGTTTCACCTCTATGGTGTAATTTATACACGTATATGTAGGTATTGCCGAGAGTGGAGCTTCGTAATCAGCCGTAACAGCAGGAGGGTAACGATTAGTGAAACGCTGTGCACAGTTGGACGCCGACTTGTCCAAGTGATTACGCGGCATCGTCGTACGCGTTCTCTGTGTCTTCATTCTCGTCGTGCCGTTTCAAAGATCGTTAAAGTTAATGCGACGTATGCCGAAGTAGGGCAGATTGCTCGGACCGATCGCACGTACGTTCATTACGCGTTCCACGTCGCATAGCTTTATCGCGGCATGCCGTAGGCGGCTCGGCTCGCTCGTCGTCATCGTTAACGAAGAAAATGCGAGCCGAAAGTTGAAACGAAGCAATCCGATTAAATCAACCGGACCTCGAAGCTGGTTGCCTCTTCCTCTCGCCGCCGCGACCGAGAGGCCCGAGCGGTTATCGAGGCGAAACCGCGATCGCCATTTGCGGCACGCGGCCTCTTCGTCAAGCTCTACCCTTGGCATTTCGAGGGAATTTCGGGGAACAAAGTTGTTGAAATATCGGTGGAAAAGAAAATCGCCGCGGGACGAAGAAAAAGATGTACGTGGCCTTCTCGAAGGGGGAGGAACGACACATAGAAGCTGCTAGGAAGACTGATAGTCCTCTGCGTTTCATTACCACCTCGGGAAACCGGTAACACGACCGTTTTCTATTCCCCTCACGATCATCGACGAGTATGATCGTCGGAATTGAACTTCTTCCTCGGGGGAAAAACGCAAGTGGAGCACGCGAAACGAACGCTTCTTGCGTAATTACGAGCGAGGACGGTAGGGCAAGGCAGGACAACGGAGCGAGAGTTTCTTTCGGTAGAGGCGTATAGCCATCTTTAACGAGGAATACGGAGAAAGACGAGCTGTCGAAACGGGCCGGCGTAATTTCAAAAGAGGCCGTTCCGGTTTGATCGACGTTCCGCCCGCGGATTGGAAGATTTCGGGGTAGCATGCGTGGGGTGGCGGTTGCTGATGGTGGTGGACGCACGCAAAACTGCGATGCATGCCGTGGTAGCGGCGCAGCAGTCAGGAAGAAGAAAAGAAAGAGAAAGAAAGAAAAAAAGAAGAGGGAGGAGAATGGGGAGATGGTGGACGGAGAGCCTTTAGGAAACACGGTATTCAGGAACCCGGGTGGAAAAAGTGGTAGGTTGGGCCTGACGAGTCGCCATCTCTGCCGGCGTCACATCACGTAGCGGGCCCCGAATGGCGGGCCCGAGATATAACGAACCGTCGGCTTGCCGGCGAGAAAAAGTTGGACGATGGCCAGTTACGTACCGCGTCACCACTATCCACAACGCTATACCTGCTTCTCGGTGGAAGAAGGACGAGGAGAAAAGCTCGAGGGAGGCAGCAAAGGAACGAGGGACACGTAGTGAGCAAAGACCGAGAGAAAGAGAGAGAGAGAGAGAGAGAGAGAGAGAGGACGAGGGCGAGAAAGAGAAGAGGGAAAGAGTAAAGAACAGAAGGGAACGGTCCAGATCCTCGTTCTTTCAACCAGCCACTTTCGTTCCTGGCCGCATTCAGCGAACGGGAGGCCCCAGGCTGGGGCTAATGGGACGCAATTAAACGATTGGTATCAAAGAGCACCGCCGGTCGCGCTCGCGGGAATGTCGCGAACTAGATGGCAATGCAACCGGGGGCCGTGCAACAGCGGCAGAAGCACACGGAGGCCCACGGTTGATTCGCTGCCGTGGAGAGGACGAGTCTAGAAAAATCTCGGCCGCGTCCAATTCCATCTCATTAGTGGAGGGAAACGGCAGCTGATGCTTGTCTCTCTTGCGGTCTTAGCGCAAGAAGAAGAAGCGTTCGGAAGCCATGTATGGAACCGGTCTCCCTCTGTCTCCCTATCTATACACCCGTATGTACTCGAACGGTGAATATACCGGGTGTCGACCACGTACCTCGTATTTCTTCTCACGATACGGACAGCCGGGCAGACGATCTAGCATTCTTCTCCGTACGATAACCACACGCCGCTCCTGCACACCGGAGGACACAGCCGGCCAGCGAAATAAGGACTGAGAGAAGTTGGCCTAACTGCGAACTTCTGCATAGAGATTCGAGGATAACACGACCCTTCTACTCTCAGGCTGATGCAACCATGAGCGGGAATCGACTCTACCGTGCCTAGTCCCGACACTATACACGTTCTCCGGTCTGATCGACGATCCAGCGTCGCGGGACGATTCCATTCCGTTCGTTCGTTTAACAAGTTCGAGTACGTTTCCCGTTTATGGGGCGAAATAAACGACGGCGAGCCTCGATCGAACTTCTAAAAACTTGAAACGCCTAAAACGTTGAAGGTTTTCGAAGGAACGACATCTGGACTTTTTAAGTGCACCCCAGATATATATTGTAACGTCCTTGGTAATCGTACCGACCGGATGACGGATCGCGCGAAATACATGTTACAGAAAATTAGCGGCGTTTGGACAGGACACCCTGTACATGTGGACCGCGCTTATATTCCGTATGTGCATATATTCTACACGTATATACCGCGCACAGGCCATACCTGCATGTAGCATGCACATGCATGCGCCGCAAAACAAAGCGAGCTCGTTAAGAGGTGCATTGCAACGACTGCACTCTTTGCTCTCCGGTACATCCTGCTGGCGGTCTGAGTCCGCCGACTTCGGCCTCCGGCCGACTCGCTTCTCTTTGCCCGTTTCTCGCCATTACGAACAAACTCATACTCGAACACGCTTTGGCTTTGTTCGTGGTTCGGTACCAGTCGCCAAGGAAAGGGTAATTGCCTCCAGTCTCTCCCGGCAATGTTCGAGAGATCCCTTTGGCAAACCGTGGAATTGCGTATCGTACCGTGAGATCGATCGTGTAAACTGCGCGCCAGTCGGCGAACGAGTCCCTGATTTATGGTCGTATCGAGCAGCCCAGTCCACCTAGGATTTCAGAGATAAGACGGCTACTACTTTCGCGTACGCGCCACGCTAAGACCGATTGCCAACGTGTCGCTTGGAAAAGACCATCGATTAGAAAATACCACCAGAGCTAGGGTTCGATAACGAGGGAAACATGTTTCTGGAGAAGTTTACCATTTTTCTTTTTTTTTTTTTGATCGCTTCCGGAGACGCGATACTCGTGCACAGCCGATGGTACGCGTCGTAAAGGATAACGGGCAAGAGAGACCGGTAGCCTTAAGGTCGAGATAAAAGCCGAACAGTGAAATATCACCTTATTAATGCCAACCGCTTCATTAACGTCAAGCGTTAACACGTGCAGCGCAGTCGGTCAGAAGGCAATCCGTATCCGAAGCGAAATTATTACGCGATGCGCTCTGTTGCGCTACGGTACAGGGTGGAACGTGGCCGAACGCTTTGCTTGTCGATAAAGAGCGGATCCTTCATAAGCGCGGCAAACCGCATAACTCTAGCGCGCGGCAGACAAGCAGAATAAGAGGAAATATGGGAGGTGATCGGCCTCTCTTCGAGGTGGAGTCATGCGAGCACGGCCGTGTAGCCCTGACTGCAAAGAGGAAGACGGAGAAAAAAAGATCACGCGGGTGAAAGAGAGAAGGCGGTTGGTCCCAAGAGAAAGAGACTGCACTGGCAAGAGAAAGAGCGGACGAGAGAGTGTAAGAGAGCGAAAAAGAGCGGGAGAGAGGCTCCGAGCGAGCGCCAACTGGGCCGACATAGCTCTCGACTCTCCAGGACGAGTTTATGCGATTTTTACACTCGATCTGATTTTTTGGCGGCGCGCCTCGCTCTCGCGAGACAGATATATGTCCCACAACCATACAAGAGCCGCGCGTATAAAGACATCGAAGCGAAAGCCAACGAGAATTCCTCATCCCATCCTCTCGGCTCACCCTGCTGTTCCCTCTTCGGCCTCGCTTACTCTCTCCTTCGCGAGCCTCGGTACCCCATCATCCTCTTTGCCACCATACTTGGTATACCCCTCTACCTTCTCGACCGTCTCCCTTCTCCCAACTACCACCATCTTCCCTCCCTTCTTCCCTTCCCTTCACAAAGCCCAGCAACGGGAACAAGAATACGAAGAGTCGAAGGGCCTCGCCCATAACCGGTTCAGTCTCTCTCGTCATCGCGCTCTCCTCTACTCCGCCTCGACAAACCGGCAACCGACTAACTTACCTACCTGATCCACATAGATATGCCCACGATCGGATACCCAATAAACTGCTGCTTAATCGCGCCACCGTGTTCTGTGACATACATTTTCGCCAGCTATTTCGCGAAACGCCGATGATGACCTATTCGCCACGGTTCGACTAGCCTGTTCTTTAACGCGACCTCACGGTCACTTTTGGCCGAGTGAATTGTCACGTACGCTAGCGTTAATTCCAGCACGTTAAATTACATCGCGCTTCGGTATTGGTTAATGCTAGGTTTACTACAACCCTTCTAGTCGTTTGGTCGATACGCTGTAATAACGAACGCAATGCTCGCTGTTACCTCGGTCTGCCTTTGAGAAAATAGAAAGGTAGAGAGAAAACGAGCGATCGTTAGCGAATAGCGAGCCGGTAATTTCCGCGTATCCCGAGCAGCGGCGAGAAAAAAGTTCCGCTTGACTGGCGACATCGCTCATCGGCCGAAAGAATGGTCCAATTTGCGGGACTCGTTTTGCGTCGCCCTGGCCGCCACAGCGCGCCATGTGCGCGCTTCCAACGACGATCACGACGAGAATAGGACGAAAAAAAGGTGGGCCTGCTTTCGATTAGAAGGTTCGCTGGGACCGTTTTCTTGATGGCAGACACGCGAGCACGCGAGCAACCGACGTACATTCGTGGACGAGAGTAAGGGGGTTGTCGATTCGCCGATCGTAACAGAGGGGGAAAGGGAAAAAATTTCTTAACGCGGGGAAGAGCGGAGAGGCTGCACAGACGGTGTAGCGTGGCACGGCTATCCGCGATCGGGCAGTACTCACGCATACGGGCCTCACTGTGGCTCGTGTACATAAGCAACGACAGGTAAGAGTGCAAAAGCGAGAGCAAAGAGTTAAAAGAAGAAACGCTCGTGGAACAGCGTCCACTCATCACGCGGCGTGTAGCCGGCCTTTACATAAGCGACCATGCCGCCTGGCGGCGAGAGCGAACGAACGCTTTTACAACTCAATGCAGAGCCCTCCCGAAGGCCCCTTCGAGCTATCTTTCTCTCCATTCCTCTCCCCCGTTTTCTCCGCCGCGTTTCTCTTTCGCTTCTCTCCCTTTAACCACTCGCCCTTCTTCGGATCTCGCATGTTTCTCTCCCTTGCGAGAGGACCAGTCGTAGCGGTATATGTACGCGCGCGTACCACTATCTCCTCTCCTCTCCTCTCTTTCCTTTCCTCGCCAAACGGACGCACCGGTCGCGCATTTATATTCCCGCGAAAAAGAGCAGCTTATTCGCGTCTCGTGACATTCGACGCGTATTCGAGCGAAGAAGTACCCAGGGATTCGAAATAGCCGGGCCGGTCTTTCGACGTCCTCGAAACGGTGTCGAGGCCGACGCGTATCTCTCGACGATCGCATTTTTCCTCCACTAGCTCGTCGAAATTTCGTCACGTTTGCAATGAAAGATTTGAAGGGTAAGCACTCGCTGGAAAACCTGACTCGTCGTCTGCTAGCCAAGGCGTGCCAAACATCGATAATTTGTATATTCTCGTTGTCGAGTTGCTTCTGAGAAAGCAACCGAACGAAACAATGTAATCGACGATGGTTAACTTTCCGCGCAACGAGTTCTCGTCGTGGTAACCGCGTCGCGTGAAGAATTGCATACGCGTGATATATCTAGACCATCGCGCGCTTCGGCCGGAAACCGGGTTTTAATTAATACGAATTAATAATTAATAGCGAGACCGTGCTCACGGTCACCGAGTATCGTCTTCGGGCAAAAAACGATCGAAAAGCGGAGTAGAATGGGAGGGTCGAAGAGAAACGGCACGGCAGAAAGAGTTAATTATCGCGTCCGTATGATTTCACCGCGGACACGATAATTAACTCAATCCCCTTCTTTGTCTCTCCCTTTACCCTCATGCGGCTTTTTATTCGATGCGACAGCAGGTATACAAGCCATGAGATATTCAATATCGCGAACGGTTAATGAAGGCTCTCGTCCGCCAAGTGTAACGCAATCATCGCGGCGCCGCGCCGTCGAGAACTCGTGAAAGACACGCTGCCTCGGTCTTTAAACGAGGCATAGAGCGATGATACGTTGCGTCAAAGTAGATGGTGTCTTTTATACGGATCGTTATTGCGCCTGTTACTAAAACCATTGTTCTCCTTCCTCGTCTTTGCCTATTCGCCTCGCTTGGGTGCCCCCGATCATCGACTCCTCCCGCGCATACGCAAGAGAACCACCCCGTATTATCTTTCACTTAAATTTTGTCTCGTTCAACGAGTAAGACATGCTCCTTTTACGCGGATAATTGTTTTTCTGCAATCAGGGGATCCTCATCACGCGTCGTTCCGACTAGAAGACTCTCAGGGCACGCTTCCCATAGTAAACGGCCAGGTGCTCAACATCTCGCCTAGTTTGCCCTAAAGGGATCCCTACGTGGCGTTCTAACGACGCGCGTATGATTTATACCCCCCATGGTCCGATAAATGCGATTCGTTTGGTCGTTGGACGATACAGAAACGCTCATTTTGCGAAAGATCTAAGACGTTTGGGAAAGAAATCGATGATTTCTACGACCGATGTTATCCAGTTATCTCGGGCGTTCTCTAAATTGATTTCCAGGCCTTGTGAACGCCACCCCAATGGAAAAGCCGAACACCCTAGCTCTTATCTGGCAACGTCCCTCGCATTTCTCTTACCCATTACGCGTCTTCGTTTCATTGGACGATATTCGAGTTACGTCGAGGATTTTTAAACGAAATGTACAAATGATAAAGGGAAACGGAAGAGAAAAAGACTACAGATCTTGGTGCTGGAGTTAAACCTAATTAACGATACGCAGGGAACGCGTAACATTTTTGTAGCTTCACCGAGCGCATCAATCTTTGAATTACGCGTGAATTAATGCGCGCCGACGCGGTCGTGCTCTCGTCGAAGCTGTGGAAATGCGACACATTGGGCAAACACACGGTCGGCCGGATTTCCGCCGTTCACCGAGTTCCCGAACTCATCGTGAAGCGTACAATTTCGGACGCGCGGAATTGTAACGACAATCCTCAAATTGGTAACACACCGGGAGCTTGTTAAGTATTCAGCTATGCGCACGCTGGTTTACACGAGCGTCCATTTTCGAATTTGGCCGATGCGAATAAGACAGTGACAAGGGAAAATCTTTCAGGATGATCGATTGTTAGAAATGGCATGGTGATTCGTTCGAAGTAACACTAAATCGAGCACTTAGAACAAGCATCGCGAACAAATTATTAAAATATAATCGATATTAATTACGACGATAACGACATGAAATCAAATGATTTAACGTTTGCTTACAATTTGCCAAAGTTGCTAAGACGATGGAGAATAAAATTAAAATATTGTACAAGATATAATTTCTGTTGATAAATGATAGGAGAAGACATTAGAAAATACTACCTAGTTGCAAAATAATAAAATCACTCAAACAAGCGTATGATTCGTAGGAATAAATAAAAGTCATAAAAAAATCCACCAAATAGTTATAAAATATTACCAGAGTTACTCAAGCTAACCGGTTTTATTTCATTAGTTATTTTATAGCACAGCGATTATACCGCCAACTATCTATCGTCCCGGCTACTTTATTTATACACGACGTGGCTAATTAAGCGCGTAAAACTAGCAAAAAATGTTGCGTTAATCGCATCCGAGCAATCCGACGAAGTCGGTCAAGCGTAAAAGCATATGCGCGATTACTGTGTACGCACGATTACTACAGCTTTTACGTGGCAGTTAATTATTTATCAGTAGAATACGTCATCATGTCGATAAGTTTGAACGTTATCGCGCAGAATTTGCCATATCTTGCACTTTCCATTCATTTTTTTTTTTTTTTTTTTTCGTCCATCCCAGCGATGCACGCCTTCGCGTCGGTAGCCACGACACGGTCGTTAATTTATAATCGAGCTCGTTACCCTCGAATGAAAACGTTTCCTCGTTAATTATCGCCTTTAATTTTTACTCGACACCGGAGCGCGAATATAACCAGCGCTAGTTTCAACGGTGACGAATAGCTCTATTCCAGTGAAAAATAAAAGCGTGGAAAACGAAACAGAGATGAATTAAAGATTATCTCACGATGAAGTTCTAATAATACATTGCCATGTCTGATTATAACGCGTTAGCGATCTCGAGAATTGTATCGTATTGTATAGATAGTCGAGGTATCCGACGGCAACAAATCAATGGCGTCTTTACGACGCGGCGAATCCGATTCGAGGTTAAACTAACGTTTTACGTGTCTTTTTTTATCATTTAAAAACAATAAAGACAATGTTATAAAGATCCGTCTAAGCTATCTTTCATAAAATTTTATAAGAAAGTGATTCGACTTGAATTTTATTCGTTGCGCATTAAAATAATCAGAGGGTTCAATTAATATCATCGTAACCGAAAATTGTTATGTCTTTTTTAAATACCTGCAATTACCTCAATGAACATTACGATACCGGATTTTTACACCGTTCATGTCCTGCGCGCGTATTACTTTTAAAATGCCCGATATCCTTGGACATGAAATGTTGAAATTGCTTTTGCCGAAAGATGGTTTCGTAACGGTTGATTATTATCCAATACACGCTTGCTTAATGGCCTCCGAGGGAAATTATACGATGCGCGGTAAAAATGTCATCGACGAATAATGCGCGAAAGGACAAACAGATCGATTATGATTACCTTTTTGCCGTACCGTGCGTCGTGTCGAATCACGCAAGTGGTCTAATGATTATGAGGAGGAAAAGAAACGGAGAGAAAAGGGAAAAGAGAAAAAGGAATGCGTTGGAATCTTACTTGGCGCGACACCGGTTTCCGTCGAGATAATTTATCGCAAGAACATTTTTCGAGCGACTCCATTGCCGCGATCATTAACCGTACTGTCGTAATTATCGTGCGCGTTTACCATCGCCAGTCTGAAGCAACGCAAAATTGACTTTTACATCTTGATTTATTCACATTTTTTCCTTTTCAATCGAAAACGATGACCTGATAATCTAATGGCGATGACACGCTGTTAACTACTCGTTTTGAACATAGCCGTTGATACTTTTATCGAAGTCAATGTATTACTTTGAAATATCGATATGCCCGCATTTAGACGCGACATCTACGCTTGTAAGATACGAGGTTATGTATCTGTGACAGGTGTGCGTTTGACAAAAATTTTCTGCGTACGTAAACCATTCGCCGAATTATTAAACGAAACGTCGTTTTATTCGCATGGTGAAAATGAATAAAACAGAACGATAGCCATGCAATTAAAATGCTAACCTAGGCGCACATGTAGTTTACAAAGGAAAATAATTAGAATAAGCAATTGCATACACGATGCAAATTAAGGCGGCACGTTTCGAAACTATTTCGTTTTTATTGATCCTATAAAATCGAAAATGAGAAAAATATTTTTCAAGTTACGTGGATCTTTTAATTTTGTAAATGTTACTTTCAACGATGTCGAATAAAGCATACTAACCCAATCAACGATTACCGCTAGACAATGGGCAACTAGTACGACCAAAACAGCAGTACCAATCTCAATTTATTCAATCAAAATTCAATTGCAAAACGGTTTGGAAAATTTGAATAACATTAGCGATTCGTAAAATTGACATTGAAGTTAATGGAACTGCATAAACAGTGCAATAACGCGCACGCAACAGAGGCATTACGCTAAACCGTCCACAATCGGTAAATACCAAAATGATATGCGGTTCACCGCAAATGATCAGGCCGCAAAATTATCAGGTTCACGCGAGAAACGTTAAAGAGGAGCGGTGATTCGATCGAAACAAAAAAACTAAATTCAGAACACAGAATGCACTTGCACATACACGCACGTGCACGTATAGGTGAGCATCACAGGCACACGTGTGAACAATCGTAAGATGGCTCCATCATATCCACTTGGCGTCGAAACGGAAAGCCAACGGGATTTTTGGCGACTTACGTACCAGTGTCGGTGTCCAATCCGCGGTGACATTGCGAGCTGGACAACAATCGTGCAACGATACCGTGAAAAACAATGGAAAAACGGTTAAACCGAAATCGCGGCAGAGAAAAGATAACCGCGACGACACGGTGGCCATGTTGATCTTTCGCCCCACCCGATTCGTCGTGAGCGGTTAGAGCACGCACGATCGTTGCGCCACGGCGCGGCACGTTGTCCACTGTTATAGGCCCGCGCGTTCCCTCATCGACCGGTTTTCATAGCCGTGTGCCAAGCTTCGCTCCATCCCAGCATGCTCCCCGTTGGGTTCTCCCGAGTCGCCATATTGCCATGAGACGAGTTCGAGCCAGATCTGCGCAGGTCGCATGCCGCGGAGGCAACCTTTGCCTCGGATACACCCACGTCGCGTATTTATCTATTAGATTTACATTGGCGATATATCCTTCAATGACCGATTCGACGCCTGACGCGGCCTTAAGTGCGCGATTAACAATATATCGAGTGCCACATGAACATTTAGCTTGGGAATGTTTCACTCTCAAAAGGTAAGCACGTGGATGCGCGAGTTTGCGTCTCTATGTAGGCACGGTTATAGTCGAACGTGACAGAGCGCGCGTATGTGTGCGTGAGCGAGAGAATATGACAGACTGTGTACGGCGGCCATAATGGCATCGATACTAATAAAAGTAAATATTTTGCTTTCGTTTTAAAACGAATTGCCGAAGCAATCAACGAAAGATCACCTTGCAGTTTTGAAATCACACGGTTTCAGTGCATAATGCAGGCTGAGAGAGTCGCCGTTTTACAAGATGCTTTGTTATCATGATAGTACGCGTGCGTGGATTCGCTGGCTCACGCACACAGGCACGCATAAACATTTGGCATTGCAGTCGTGTTTGTGTCTGCGCGGTAAACCGTAAACGTTTATGAACTATTTATAAAAAGTCTGATAAATGTACCGTCCGTCAAGTAGAGGAAAATGTAGTATGTATAATGAAAATGTAAAGTCCGAAAATCGAAACGAAAACGACCGGACTGCCCCGACTATATATGTAGCTCCTAAATACGCGTTGAAATAATTATGAACATTACCGGGGAAATTTCGATTATTAAAGCACACCCCAAATTCTCAATAAAATACAATTATCCGAATTATTAATGAGATTTGTATAAAATATCCGACGGGGCGAAAATTTAAGGATTGGAACGATTCCAACGAACGTTTCACGACCGAATTCCTCATTAACATCCAACGGGTTGCGCTTTCTCAATTCTGCTGGCTGTCTTGTGTCAACAAAAGTGTTGCACACACACAGTGCGCACAGACGGGTCTGGAATCGTAAATAAATCGTCCGGAAACGATACCACCACACGGCATCTACTCGAGTAGAAAAAACAAGTGGGTCCAAGCAGCGCCACATGTTGAAAATAAGTCATCATCTAGAAGCGAGTTTTTTCCTCCCAAGCGGAGAACCCGAAATACACCCGACCCCCCTCCCCCTCCCCACCTCCTTTATGTTATCGCGACTTTTAAAAAAGGAGGAAATAAATCGTTTCAAGTTGGATAATAACTCGTATCAAAAGTTGGTGAAACGAAACTTTTGCAATTACCCCTGGCGCTTTTATAAAAATGGGCAAAAATTACTTCGAGAAGGCCGATATAACTCCCAATGTATTTCCAACCATGATAAGAATCGTACATATTTTTGCCACCGATTCACAGAAGCCTACCTTTACCCTTTCTCGCACGGTCAGAAGTTTTTCGTTCGAAAACGGCTCTCAGCCCCGTTCCAATTACCACTGTGCAAGCCATACGTCTTACGCGTATACTCAAGTATACCGAGCTACGCGAAGCGCTCTATTTTCACCGTGATTACCAAAACGTCCGAGGAACTTCTCCGTATCCCACAAGTATACCTGCTCATCCACTCGCGATACCACCGAGATGCTGTCTCGTCTTCAGAAACTGGTAGCAACAGTCCAGACAGTGGCTGTATACCGCGAATGAAAGCCACCGGATAGTTTCGCGGTGCAGCTAATTTACGCGAAGTCGAGCAATAAACATCGCGTCTCTCGCTAGAGAATACCAGGCGAACGCGCACACAGATGAACGAACGAACGAAGCTGAGACCGAGGAGAACAGAGCGAGAGGGAAAAGCGACAAAGTGCGTTCGTGTGTACGAACGAGAAGCATACGCACGTAGGGCGCAACAGTAGCCGTAGCGCCGGTTAATTAGGGTTTAAGTTTATGAGGTGCAGGCGCGCACGCCCTACCCCCGCCTACCCCATTCCACCTCTCGCCACCCCCACCGACTCAACCCCTCCATCGCTTCCCATGGTCTTTGTCGCTCCCCGTTAAAGCGGTCTGCTTGTTTCTCTGTCTGCAACACCCCCACAAGCCCCCATCCCCATGCGCGCGATTCACCAAACCACCACCAGCACCGGTAACATCGTCCTTTGCATTCTACGCGCATACATATGCTTACACGGGAGGGATTAATATGTGCGTGTGCACACGAGGATATCAAACTTCACACGCGAGAGCAATAACAAATGTTGGACGTTCACAGCTTCACAGGTTTATCGCCGTTACCGCCGATTTACGCGTGGCTGTGATAAAAACAAAAAAAAAAAAAAAAAGAAAGAAAGAGAGGGAGAGAGGAGAACAGATCGAAATAACGGCAGCCGGCTACCGAAAGGATGGTGATTACCGTCGCCTAAATGAAAAACCCGATACATTATGAGCTTTTCAACGGGAACGACCGACACCTATGCTGTATCATGTATGCTTCCGAAGATTCTTTCCCCCGCGGAATTTTTTTGAAGATTTCCTTTTTCATACCGGACACTCGTACACTTTGTAATTTCGATTGGTAATTGCTAATTTGTAAATAGAACTAACGAACAAGAATCCGTTTCAAATTTCGTCGACGTTAGAAAATGTAATGTTGTCGATAAAGAAATATTTGGTGAAAGTGATGTCGAAGCGTTTCTCGAGAAGAGTTAACGGTACGATTAAAGGCACGATACCGTTGAATACGCTCGGTCGTACGTAGCAATATATTTTGGTTTCCAGACAGTAACCTCTGTTCCTCCGAGCTGCTGTCATTGCTCTTCTTCCTTCCTTCTCTTGCTTTCTTTTCCTCTTTCGTGGCAACGTAGATCTGTCTACTGACAGATCCATTAACGTCGTTGATAGGCGTATAAGATTTATGCGCTACAAATACTTAATGGCGCGTTATAACCTGACGGCAAAATTTTAAAATTTACGTGTCTTTCATTTTTCTTTATGCGACTTGAAATAGTACTATCTTTTAATTTGTTCGTTTCCCCGTTACTTCAATGCTCGTAATTATAATCCTCTTCGTTAGTTTACACAATATTTTGCAGACTCGAATGCCACTCCGCTGCAATGGCGGCGATGCACACCGGAAAGGACATGCAAAATCCTTTGTGCAAGAACCAGTGTCGTTATCGGATAAAGTTATACGCTGGTCACTTAATGACTACACAATCTAATCTCGAAGTGAAATCCGCCAGCGGTGTCGATGTGCGTTGGCAAAATAAGCGATCGGTAATCCCGTTATTAATGAGCTTTACTCCGTTCACAATGGATATTAATTCCACACGGTACGCTCGTATAAATTGCATCGAATTAAGATACTTCGTCATACACACTCTCTCTCTCCCTTAGCTATAATATCCTCGATGAAAATTCATAAATGTACGTTCGTTGAAATCGCCAGACTTTTTTTCGGATTTCTTGCGGCCGGCTATCATCCACTCGTACGCTATTCCAGCGAAATTATCATAATACGTTTCCAGACTGGAACTCCCGACGCCATATATCGCTGGCTCGTGATTCTATCGTCCGCTAGCTACCGTCACAGCTCGGATCAGCCGCAGTTACGCTAACTACGAAAAAGCTGCTACAGTGCTAAGCATTTTTTCAATATTTTAACGACGCCCGATATCATCGCGCATATCTGTGCCTGCCCGAGATATCAGAATCACGATCGTCCGCGTCCGTTACTCGTCGTTAATTACGTCCACCGGTACTTCTACTCCCAGATGATCTTAGCGTTTCAACTCTGGCCTGGAACGAAGTGATTTAGGAAGCGACGCAGATATAGGCCCTCGCGTTGACCACGTTTAAGCAAATACACGATACTGAAATTTGTGCTTCTATTAACCTCGTAGTTGAAACGTTCGCGTTACACGTTATTCGTCATTGCAATTGTATATCGTTGAGTTCGACGGTCATGAATAATCGAACGACAGAGTACACCGAGCTCAGAACCGGTGAGTGCACACAGCTCTAGACGCGGGTAAGAATTGAGTCCTCGAGTAGATCGCGTGTCGAGTCACGGTTATTCTATTATTTATCCAGAGCGGTGTGCTCGCTGGCCAGAAGGTGTCGTCAACAGCTCATAAAATCGGATCGGGTTTGGATGCGGGTGTTATCAATCTCGTTCAGTATGGACGGGGGATTCGGTGTGTTCGCGTGCTACGAACGAACGATATCAACCGGAAATCTCCTGTCGCAGGTTGGTCTCGCGCGAAACCTTGCATCGCGTGTTGCCATGCTACTGCGGTCGGACAAAAACCAACCAGAGATAAGGCCACCTCTTGGAAGAAGGGCTGAAACGGGTCGGAAGGAAGGAGGAGAAAAAGGAGGAGGTAGGGTTATTTGAAACACAAGGGAAAAAGAGAGAGGTAAAGAAAAGGAGAGAATCGCCGCCGCCGCGTGATACGGCCAGCTTTCGAATGCGCCGAGTGCAAACGAGTCCACCACTCGACGAAACTCACGCGGCCGTTCCCTCTTTCGTGATCTCTCGCGATATTCTTCAGGCCGACCGCTTCCACGTTGCACACGTTTATGCAGATATCCATGCACACATATCCGGGCGGCATACCGCGCACCACGGAGAGACGCGCGCAAAAACTCGCGTGGGAATGCAAAAATGCGATTCACCGGTGCGGCGAACCACGGCCGGTCTCTTCGCCAGAGTTCTTGTTACATCAGATAAAGACCAGCCGCTGAAAAAAAAACGCGGATTCGTTAACGAGTTCAAGTGCCCATTCTGGAGTACGTCAAACTAATTGCACGCGCGGATATATTTCCACCGTCTCCCTTAGGAATCTTCCTTTATCGGCGTGTCGTGGTGCTCGCCAGTGTTGGGACGAGATTTCAGATTGCCATAAGAAAAATCGATCCTCTTTCTATAATTCATGCGAACAGATGTTCAACATTCCCTTTATTAGCGTTGGCATCTTATTTCATTATTCTATCTTTCCAAAGCGATAAACAAAGCGAGCCGAACAATCAACCAACTTATGTCTGTCGAATGTACATAGAAAATTTGAAATTGGCAAAGTCATACTAAAAGGTAAAGATATTCGCATAAATAATAGAAGCCGTTCCTCGAGTGGAGAAAAAAGAGAGAAAAGAATAGGATGTTCATTTTCATCGTTGCAACGATCTTTACTCGATACTTGAACAAATATACGATCGCGCACACCGCGTGACTTCACTTATTATTACGTATCTGGGAGGCTGGGCGGGACGAGGGGTGAAAGCGAGCGGTATATATGTAACGGGGAAGGGGAGGGTGGTACATAATATATATCTAACTGCGCCGCGCCGCGTAATTAAATCATGCCGACGGTTTTGCAATTAAACTCGATTATTTGCTCGTCGCTAGCCGCCCTGCGCGCACCGGCCTCGATTTAACTCTTTCAAGCGACGCGCGCCCACCCTTCGGCACCCTTCGTCCCATTCGTCCGATGCAATATCCTTCTACTTGATACCGCGGGGCTAGCCACCATCTCCGAGCTCATTTCAAAACGCATTCCTCTCGGCCGTTTAATTGCCGCTGAAATTCAATTAATCTTTCGCCCAAGGTTTTCCCAGGAATCTATCCTCCTTTGTCCTTTAACGATACTCGTCGAGATTAAGAAAGCGTTCTCGACTTTTATGCAGGATTTTGATTTTATGATCGTATTCAGAAATTTTTGCAACGTAAAGTGGACCTTTTTTTTATTGCGGGCTTTTATGGGACCGGTATATCGGCCGACAAAATAAAAACTGCTGAAAATTAAGTCTAAGGTTGACTGAGAATTTGCATTGTAGACGAAGGTTAAGGTGCAGCAGGTAGTTCCGGTACTTTCCTCGTTTATACGACGTGGTTGTTACGGGTAATAAAACGGCATCACCGTGACCATGCTTAAATATCTGTGTACCTGAAGAAATTTAGGCACCGTTTTCATACTATTTCGCGTGTACGCAGTGGCAAACAGACAGCCTTGTGTCATTTTAATTTCAATTACGATGGAAAAGGACAGGATGATACGTAATATGGAAAGAAACGATACTAATAGTAAACGAGTCGTAACAGTTTCCGATTTTATCTCCTTATAAAATGAGTCTTCTATTTTTAACGTTCGAAATTTAGAAAATACTGTTGAGCGGTAAAAAGATCTTATCCGTGCACTGGCTCGAGAAACGTGCGGATCACCGTGCATTATCTCAAACTTTCACCAAACGAAAAGCGTCGTCCTCTTTTTTTCTACCCCTCAAAAAAATAACAAGGCGCCGTGGGGCCCTAACAAGGGAAACGAGCTAACTTTCACCGAGAAAAGTCAGAATCTTCAGTTTCTACAAAGCGTTCTACACTATCGTGGTAAAGGTGCACGAAAAAAGTGAAATTTCAAGGGGCAATAAAAAAGTAAAAGTCGTTTTTTTGTTAGGGGACACGCAACGGCATAAAACATTCTTCGACAAAAAAGGGAAAGCTAGTCCTTAGGTCCTTATTAAGAATTTCTGTTCTTTGCGTGACGAATCTTTCGGAAAACTTTCTCTATTCGTAGGACGTGAAAAAAAGAACAGGTTTGCTGCTTAAAACGTTCGTTGCTACTATGCCTCAACAGAAACTTCACACCTCTTTTATCGAGGATATTCTTAATTTAAATAAAAATTGTTTCAATTTCATTGCTTTTGATACCGTTTGCCTTTCTAATATAATTTTGACTTAACATATAGACCGAAAAAATAAGAATTTTCGACAACAAGAAACCAAAAAAGTAATAACAATTGCGGCAGTAATTATCGTCGAGTATAATAACTATAGTTTAAAATAATTAGATTGATGCGATAACACTGAAATTAAACGTGTATTGCTTATGCCTTTCTAATATAATTTTGACTTAACGTATAGACCGAAAAAATAAGAATTTTCGACAACAAGAAACCAAAAAAGTAATAATAATTGCGGCAGTAATTATTGTCGAGTATAATAACTATAGTTTAAAATAATAAGAATGATGCGATAACGCTGAAATTAAACGTGTATTGCTTATGCCTTTCTAATATAATTTTGACTTAACGTATAGACCGAAAAAATAAGAATTTTCGACAACAAGAAACCAAAAAAGTAATAATAATTGCGGCAGTAATTATTGTCGAGTATAATAACTATAGTTTAAAATAATTAGAATGATGCGATAACGCTAAAATTAAACATGTATTGCTTATGAAAAACCAGTGTTAATTAAACTGAATCTTTTCCATTATCGTAATCATCGATAAACGCGATCGATGAAAAATCGTGCATCTTCCATGGACCTTTGATAACATCTCGTTATCCCCAGATCATTAAAGATCTGTATTTTCTCCGGAGTAGGGCTCTCCCTCGATTTTCCCGGGTTTTGTTCGGCCAGCACGTTTGTGTCTCGCTCTGTACCGTGTAATAGGGAGAGCGAAACGGAGGATGCGACAATATCCGGCGCGCCGGCGTCCGACAACTGATAACGCCAAGGGATGTTTATGTATGTGTTCATAATATGTTTCGAGTTATGCTCAACCCCTTCGAAGCATCGAGGCTATCCGTGGTACCGCTCGAAATTACAGACACGTGAAATTGCTGGAAAACGAACAATACGTGCGATAAATTTCGAAACTCGAAATTTTCATCTCGTTAACGGTTCGTAACCGAACGAAGGAGAGAAGGCGATAGATATCGGCGCAAAAAGAAGTGGCAATTGGAAACTAAAGGATGGATGAGAGACGACGCGAGAAACGCTATAATTCCAGGCAAATTTTATCGATGCCGAATGAATAAACCTATAAAAAGGGAAGTACTTTCGCCGGCGACTCAATGGTTTTCGTATCTATATGTAAATAAAGCGGAGAGAAAGAGAGCAAAGAGAGAGGGAAGCAAAGATAGAGATAGATAGAGAGGGAGGAGCCGAGAGGGGAAAAGAAGAGGCGGCCATTTCTCTCCATGGAGCTGGTGTAATTTACGCGAGGACTGAAGATAGCGAAGGAACTTAATTCACGTCCCGCCGACGAAAAAATAGGATAGAACCACTACCACGAGACGGAACCACCTCGTTCGCTGCTCTTAATTCTCGTTACAACGGAAACGCTGCCCTTATCCGTGGCCAATTACCTAAGCTTATTAACTATTCCGGATAAACGAACTCTCTGCTCTGTCTCATTCTCGCGGAATCTACGATCCGTATAGGATGGTTCTTCCTTCGACCAATCTTATATATATATATATATATATATAGATATATAGATATATTACACATATACGTACGCGTTATTTGTAATATCGCGTGGTTGTCGGCCAAATGACGAAATACCGAAACATCGCGACGTTCGGTATAAAACGAAACGACCGTGTAGACATTTTTGGTTGTCAGGTCAGCCCGTGACATTCCGCTTGCAATTATATCTCGATAGGAAAGAATACGGTCGACACGGTGTCTGAATCGGGTCCGCGCGACTCGCGTCTCGTGGCGTGGCTATACCTCCGTCGAGTGAAATAATAGTTCGGCCTGGATGCCACACCCAGTATTGTGTTCACTCATACTCGTGCCTCTCCGTCGCCTTATGCGCTTGCTTTGGCATTTTACGTAGGTATACATATCGATGATATACATGTTCCAGCTCGGACGTACTCGACACACGGACGCACGCGCGGTACAAGTGTACAAAAGGGGACGCGTATATAAGCGTACAAAGACGACGAACACGTAGGCACGGGGAGACCCGTGGCTGGGTCTCCAAGATAGCGAGATACGAATGTCGAGAGAAAGAGGCTACGGAGAGAGACACGGAGGGACGGAAATAGATGGAAAGAGAGAAAGGGAGGTAAGCAAGGAGCAGGAGAAGCAAGGGAAGAGGGGATAGCGGGGGTTGGTTTGGAAGAAAGGTGGGGTCGTGGATGAACGAAAGGGGGTGGTTGTATGGGATGATGGCGGTGGCTTTCTGTTCGTTCACGTTCGCTTCCACGTCCCTGCAGACGTGCCAACCGCTGATCTACGATTCCCTCGCGCATAGCAGACCGCATAACTCTCGTCTTATACCTCTCGTTGAGATCTGGACGACGATATTGCTTATCCGCGTGTTCGAACCGCGACCCGCTTCAAATCCCCGCTAAACAAAGAAGAAACACGTCGCGGAGGATAGCGAGAGAAAGATTGCCTCGCGTCTTTAGGGTGGCGTTTCGAGGGGTGGACTTGGTAAATCCTCTCGTTCATTCCACGCTGCATGAAATATTCTAACGTGAATTTCAAATGGGATAACATTCCGGTCAATTTATAGTTAATAAACATGAGAACGAGAAGAGGAGATAGTTGGCTGAATGAATTTCACTCGAGAGGGTGCATAAAGTGTCGCGAACCCTTATCCCACGATAGGCGCGGTTGCTTCACACGATCGTATGGAAAAACGTCGATAATCCGATGCAAAGGAGAGAGAAAGCTTGGGATATATAGAGTTTTACAAAGGCAGCAATTTCCAGACGATCGCGATCATTAATAGGATGGTGACTCGTGTCGGTGAACTGGCTATAAAGAGCGGGAGAAAAACTCGAAAGGTATAAATTCTATTATGACCCTCCGGCGCAGTCTGAAGCATGGTATTACTAAACAACGTTGTCTCTGGACGGAAGCCTTTTAAAAGAATGGAATAAGGGAGACGAAGAAGGTGAGAGGTATTTTGTGGAAGAGATAGCGGAGAGCGAAGCGAGAGGAGAAGGTAACGGGGGAGGAGAAAGAGGAGGAAAAGGAAAGCGTCCGCCCCTTTCCTTGTGCTCGGTTCAGGGTTCCAGCTCGTGCAAGCGGTTAACGCAGCCATTTCACGCCTCGAGAAGCATCCAGTTTCCTCATCCAAATTCTAACCAAATTCACGGATATCTCTCCTCGAGCTACGACAAGCTACGAGGATTTCTATTTAGCAGAAGTTGGAACATGGCGGAGACAATTGAGAGAAATCGAGCAAGCGCTTCTTCCCGACCATTGCAGATTAATCCTTCCGTCTATACAATCGTATACGGATCGCGTTATATGAAAACGCTTTACAGTATGAAATGACAGTTCGTTTTACGAATTGCAAAGTGCTTTTCATTCCCTAAGGAAGAAACGAGAAGTTACGAAATAAACGGACGCGCACTGATGAACCAGTCAAAGGGAGGAATGGATAACTCGATAATCGAGACGCTGCATCGCGCAGCCTATCGCCTCGAATAACCCTCCGTCAATGCGATCTTCCCTATCAACCCTTTAGCCATTTAATCCTTCGTCAATCGGTGGAGTTCGATCGGACTAGGGTTATCCCTTAAAACTGCGATTCTTTATGGAATTAAATGGTAATTAACGAGGACGACTTGGTTTTTGGTTCTTCTAACGGAGGGTGAGAATGAGAGGGGACGGGACGATCGTTTCGTCACAAACTGGAAAATCGCGCGGAACGAAATCCCTTGTTGGGGACGCGCAATCAAGGGAATATGCCCATTGAATCCGCGCGTACGTTGTCTGATACCGATACAACATCTATTCCACGGAGAATTTCCATATAGGATTCGGCTTATGGCGGCTGCTGGATGCGCGAAACCGTCGGATGTACATGCTATCGAATTTTTACGGGCAGCCTCCGTTCTATCAGTTTACCTCGTAAAGCCTCGCGACCCTTTCTGCGTTTTTCCTGGCAGAATGGCTTAAAGTGAGTATCGATCAGAAAGTCTGAGGGAATTACGGTCCATGAGCGATTCTCCATTGCCTATACCAAGTGGTTATATCTGCCATACGTCGTGTGCCATAGGAAAGGGGCGGCAACCGCAGCAGCACGACTGTCCTTCCTCTCACCCTCCGTCGCCATACCCGTACTCGGCTACCCCAATTTCACCCCCGAGAGCCAATATTTATTGATCACCCTCGAAGGCATCGTTCTGTATTCTCTCTGCCTCGCTCTCCTTCTCTTACTATCGCGTAGCTAGTCTTCCCTATTCTTCCCCTCAACCCGATTTCCTTCCAACGCGACCTCTGCACGTTCTCTGGTGGCGGAACCTTTTCTTCGTTTTTTTCTTTCTCCCTGGTTCTTCCCTCGTTTTCAAGAAAAAGAGAAACACGGGATCGGTCTCGGTTCCCGTCGCGCTGTCAAGACGCTCGCAGCTGTTCTTCGCGATGCTTCTTTTCCCGGCTGCCTCGCAGAGGGAAAGAGTTCGTCAACGGGGGAAAGGGAAACGGAGTTCGAAAGCAGCAATAGCAACGTCGGGACTCTCGACGCGATGAAAATTCACCCCACGACTCTTTATTCTTGGAAGCCTGCCTCCCGTGCCGTTCAAGAATGCCACAACTCTACACCGAATTCGTGAAATTCGAGGGGGTAGCTCTCTCTCCTCTCCTGTGGTAGCAGCATCTGTGCGAGCACGCCTCGCCCCGAATAAATCTAATCTCTTGACACACGATCCGAATTCGGCACGAAACTTTCGAACGCCCGTTTAAAACGCTCCCGGGACGAACGCGACGTCGACGAACCAGAAGCGTTTCATCGAGTCGAGTCTTCGGCGTCGTTCAATTCCAGACGGTGATTTCAATCGGTCGTATTCCTCGTGTCGCATATCCTTAGCGTTCCCGATTGAAATCATCCTGCTGGAAATCGACGCTGAAACCTGGAGCACGCGAAACGCCTTCTAACTTTAATCATGTTTGAAGAAAGCACAACTCAACTCACCTTGCAACCATGTCCAATGCGGCTTAGCAATATCTTCCTTACCTGTGACAGAGAGAAAAGTCTACGTGAGGATTCAACGTTCTCTGGTTGGTTGGCGTACGCGCGCGCGCTCGCGTATTTGCAACGGCGTGGAACGATCCGAATAAATCTTTTTCGACGATCGAATTCAACGCAACACCGGGTGGATCTGGAGTGGGTCGGGTACGGGACGAGTGAGGGGGTAGAAATCGCCGGGATATCGCGTACATATAATAAGAGGCGTCACTTTTTGAATTATTCGCTGAAAACTGATCACCGCCTGCGCGAAACATCGTAAATCCTGGAAATGTTTAAGCAGCCCGGGCGCGTATAATGCGAGAGCGGCGTGCACGATCGATCGATCGGAACATTTTAAAACCGAGCCAATGAGAATAACTCGTGGCCCGTCATAAATGAAGCCATAAATCGTATTTAGCCATTCGCCAAGCCGGGGCGATATTTCGCGGCATCGGACAACACAATTTTCTATCGGATAGTTCAATTTCTAGATCGAGGATTCATATTTAAAAATATCCGCGCCAATCGGACGGGATTAAACAATTAACGATCCCCAGTGCCCCTTCTCGCCACCGTTACCCCTTCCTTCATCTATGTCACGTTTGTTCGACGAGCAACCCTCTCCTACCCCTCTTTCTCGTCCCTTCCTCTTGTTTTTCATTTCGCCGGCGATTTCGCTGGCGCGTGATGAAACGTCGATCGATGAGCTACTGAATGCATTTTGTACGCGGCCATCGAACGCCGGATTGTGTTCGTTAATATTCTATTAGACATCGACAAATGCGTGCCGTGTTTCAACGACACTCCGCGTTTAATCTCCTTCCCTCATTATACATTCAATCTCTCGTAAAGTGAAAATGACGCTCGGCAGGGATTCGCTCAACCAGCGACTGGGAAAGCGGTCCTTTCCATCCGTTCCGTATACCGCGGAACCAAACACCTGGTGCGATTACCGGCGAACAATGGCGCGTTTTTATAAATCTTCGATTCCAGAAATATGTATATTATAGACAGTTATAAAATTGAAATAGATTACGAGGCACGATACAATAGCGCTACTGATCGTAACAACCGGTGAAACCAACTTCCTCCATCTGTTATGCAAATAGAGCAAAATTAAAATGTAATGCAAAATGCAATCGGTCAACATTAGCAAATAGCAACAGACACGGTGCATGATCATCGTAGCGGAAAGGATTAAGTTAATCGCGCGAAATGGGAAATTTCAATTGTCAAACGACTCGCTTCGGAACACGCGGCAATTATGCGCGCTCGCGCGCCTCACCGCGCCGCTTGTAACTCACCGTAATAACAGAATAGTATAATCAATTTCAATCGCGACTCGAATTACGATGCTTCGGTTACATCAATCATTAACTCGTTTATCGTGTAACCGGGCTAGTTAGTCACGATCGTAAAGCAACCTATTGAAAGTATAATGCAGCCAACGAAAAGGGGTAAGGTAGCCGCGGCGGCAGCGATGGCCGCGCATTAAACCAAACAGAGCCGTTTTACACGCGTATCGGGTACAAACGTACTGGCCATGATAATCTAACATCTAAGAACAACTTCTTTCCTGCCCAGCCGGGCTCTGTCATCCATATTCTAGTTATTTGCGCACGTGCACGGCCTCCAGCTCTCCACTCGTGCGTCGGTGGTACCTCTACTCACACGTGGGTGTACCCGTGTGTTTAACACACGCGCGCGTACCACGTACTTACGTGTGTTCGCACGAGCAAACGCGCCTACTTAAGTCAGATATTATCGGCAGAGGAGGCAATTCGATTGCGTGTACCGAAGCATGGTGCAGCGCTGATATAGAACTACTAAACAGGTCGTAGATCAGCTCGGTTAGTTATAACGCTGCCTCTGCTTTGGCCCCGACCAACACCCCCTTCGACGCTGAACCAATTCCCACCGGTGTTCTGGATCATTTGGCGGCCCGCGGCCGTGAGATGCGCGCATGCACCGCTACCACGCTCTCTCTGTGCGCTATCGCGATCCTGTAATTCGCCCTTCGATGGACTCTATGATTTTTAGAAACGATTTCGAAAAAAAACCACATCAACAGACAACACCAACCACCCCAGGGGAACCGTGCAACTGCACTTTTTTTACGGCTGTGGGATACAATGTTGCGAGATTCGTCGATCCCTGGGAATAAAGCGCTCTGCGATAGCTGGTTCCCGCGTGTTCCATTCACGCCCCGTTCTCTCTCTCTCTTTTTCTGTGTCTTCCTCTCTTCCTCTGCACGTTGAAATCGCGTTTTTCGACTCAATCTCGTCTTATCCAACTACAAGACGATCTTCCCAATATCGACTTCCTTTTCTTCTTGCTTTCTCACTGCGCCATTTCAACAGATTCGAGTCGTAGTTCGACGGCCACAGATCTTGAACGAAACGCGGAGTTGTAAATCAGTGAGAAAATCTCATATCCCCGACGAAAGCCGTGATGGTGCCTCGTTCTTTCGTTCGGCCGGCTACAGCCTCCGTCCGACGAATTGATAATTCAAGAGGGAACGCGTTATTGGCTCCCGAAGTGAAAATCTGCAGACCGGTGACTTACGACACATTGCCGGTGACTGGTTATTAGATTATTGGTCGTATCGACAGCTCATGCGTTCGCTGCCGATATAGGGTGGAAGGCAGGAGTCACAGAGGCAGCCCGAGAGTATGGAGAGAGAGAGAGAGAGAGAAAAGGGGGTAGGTCTGGGGGATGGCGATGGTCGGTGATGGTGTCGCTGCTTGTGGGTCGCGTACGGACCGCGTACAAATATAGAGGGGACCGGGGTGTGAGGGGTGACTGAGGGGCAGAGGAAGAGCAGGGGGGCCAGCGGCGGTGGGACAAAATGGGGAGACCGTGATAACGATAACGTACGATCGGCATTAGCTGGCGGCTTGCAGCGGCTGATGGATGCGCTAATTATCAGCAAGCAGGAGTTACAGTGTTTCGCGTAGCCGTCCGCGCGCGCGGACGATCACTATGCGTTTCCGATAGAGACCATCGTGAAAAAAGAGATTACGCGCGGCACGGTGAAAAAAAAAACACGAAAAATCCGGAATTGCCGAGCATTTCGACGTGACGGTTTTGGCTCGGAAAATTCGAACGAGGATCTCCCCATTTGGAACGGACCCTGTACCTGTACCGGGCGTCGATCTTTCGATCGGCCAAATCCGAGCCTACATCCTGATCGCACCGTGTTGCATAATTTGCAAATTCGCTATTGTTATCACGATGGTGAAAATGGAGATCTGAATGGAATTTAGGAAAAAAAAAACAGAAATTGAAATAAGAGATAAAAAAATAATTTGTCTTGGAAACGAAGCTATTTCTCTGTTTCTTTGATTTTTTCTTTTTTTTTTTTGTTTTGGCGAGTTTAAAAGAAAGTCGACGATAGAAAATCTATTTCGCTGGACGATACAAAAGCGATCCGACCAATTTTCTTCCCTCTTACGTTCAATTTCGAAGAGCGGAATCGTAGTTCTCGCACATCCATGTAAACCTATACGTATCCGGAAACCGCAAGCTGCGGTCTAAGCCCTAGATGCATCTACGTAACATAATCTACGATAGCGGGCGGCGCGTATATAGCGCACGATCGGTCGAGATCCGGTGCCCCGTAATGAACATTGCGCTTGTTTATTTAATGGGAAATTCGGTGGCGCCATAAAGCTCGAAGAAGGGGGTGAAACCTATTAAATTTATGTTTTCGGTTTACCCGCTCTGACGGATCGCAATACCCGCACGCGTCGACCTCTAGCCACCCCCTGTCGTGGTTCAACCTCCCTCCACCCACTTGCACCGCCATTTCTACCACCTACTACTCCCTTCCACCCAGCTTTCCTGTATCTCCTCTACCCTCTTTCTCTTCCTCCCTCATTCAATTTCTCCCGCTCTCTCTCTCTCTTTCTCTCTGTTACTAGCATTTACTCTGTTCCTCCCTTTCCAAACGTTCACTCGAGCACTCATCTCTGTCGCTCTCTCTCTCTCTTTGTTTCCATGTGTTTGTGTTTACCGTATTGGTCCAGTGTAATCCAAACGGAGATATATATTCGTAGCGGCTAGGGGGTTCGGGCAGGGTTCCGTGAACCACGTTGCGGCACCCATCGTGACGGACAGCGCCGCGTCAGCGCGTAAAGCATCATCGCGTTTCTGCGGCTTGCGATCGCTCGCCGTACGTTTCGTTGCTCACAATGGGCCGAAGATCTAAAATTGAACTCGCACACGGTCATCGATCCAGCGCGTACTGCGTGATTTTATTGTGAACGGTCTATCTCGTTCTTCTTCCATTGAAAGTTCAAATTACTGTTAGATCGTTTTATTCGGAAAAAAGTTATCGTTTAATATTTTTAAGAAAATTTATTCCGCGGATTTTCTTTTGTACATTTTAAACGATTACGTCTAATAAAACCTGAATAAATTCGCATCTCAAGTCTGAACTTTCGTACCGTTATCACAGCATCTTCCGACAACCGAGACATTTCCTTCTCGGTAAAAGTTTCTGTTTTAACAGGTCGAGCAGCTAATGTCTAGTAACCCTCGAAGAATCTGGCATAGGAAAAACAGCCATCCTGCAACTTTATCCCTTTTGAATCCCCCTAATTGCCAAATTTTCCTCGCCCTTAATTTAGTGTTATAATTACTTCCTATCCCTTATAAGGGGTTGCCTGCCGGTGCCTCAGTCCCCGTGATACCGCCACCCTTACGCCGTTCCTTATATCCATACCCTCCTCCGCGAAATATCCTTACGCAGCTTGCCTTCTTCGTCCTCGGTGTTCCGTCGTCCCTCTGTCTTTTATCACGGTATTTCCAAATAGCCTAATAAATTTGTACTCGATGCGCATTTAAACGACTCGGTAGGTCCGCCATCGATCGCTGCTCGTTACCACTGACAATCATTGGGCATTAACGAACGATTCCTTTTGCTCCTGCCCCCTTGCTGAATCGCAAAGAAATCGCTTGGAACGATCGATAGATGATATGCAAATCTTGGTATAGATAAATAGCAAAATAATACATAGGGTGTTTTTATAATTTATAGTATAAAATTTAACAATTGGACGACAGTAAAGCTTCATTTATGGGAACGAAATTTTGCCTAGGTGAGGAGGATTGACGAACCATTTGTCTCTCGATAAGTTGCACTTTACGATTTTCTTTCCAAAGGAAAAGATCGCACAAGTGCGCGAATATTTCGCAAGTTCTTAATTGCAATTTCAAGTGCGAGTTAGAAGCACACTCGATACGAGCAATACGCGAATTGACTTTACACGTGCAGCGCGTGCCATTCTGTTTGCCAGGCGGTCACGTCTGCGAGCGTTCATGTTTGTCCAACACAGTGGGCCGCGTATACGGCAGAACACGAAACTTGAATGAGTTTTTATGTCACCGAACACCTCGCAATAATAAAGCGATAATTTTGCCTCGACCAACCCGGGATACGAGCCCCCGCGTCTATTTCCGCAACTTCCACTAAATTTAGCTGTTTACCGCAGACTCTTCGGACGTTTTTCGAGACTACAGCTTTCCGCCTCTGAACCTTTTTATCTTCGGGTCCAATATCTTATAACATCGTAAAATCTATATCTATCACATTTTCGTAGCAAGAAATATGCTACTCAGGGAAAATCTAATGCTAACGATATTCAAGATTCTCGGACCAGATAGGATTTTCCATTTTATATTACAAAAGCGACTTTTAACCAGTGTTATAAAACTATATAAGAAAGTTCACTTGCTACACTGTCTTTTTCATTTATCATAGCCTTCCACACAATCAATTAAAATCTCTATACAAATTGAAAAATCTATTCGATCGATAGCTTCCGCACGGTCCACTAAGTCGAATTAATAGAAACATCGTAAAATCTATACCTATCGCACTTTCATCCATCGTAGCAAGAAATATGCTAGTCAGGGAAAATCTAATGCTAACGATATGCAAGATTTTCGGACCAGATAGGATTTTTCATTTTATATTACAAAAGCGACTTTTAACCAGTGTTATAAAACTATATAAGAACGTTCACTTGCTACACTGTCTTTTTCATTTATCATAGCCTTCCACCCAATCAATTAAAATCTCTATACAAATTGAAAAATCTATTCGATCGATAGCTTCCGTACGGTCCACTAAGTCGAATTAATAGAAACATCGTCTGCTCGTTCCACGGAGATTCCCTTTTCGATGGAACAATGCGAAGGAGAATGTCAAAAGATCGCAATATGTCGAGCAGAGAGGAAATGCACGAGATATAAACGCATCTGACGTGGCAAAGTGCGTTTGGCAGAGTCGATACAATTTCGGCGCGGCACTCGGATGTCGTTGAACGTACATATACATTGAGCCACATCCGGGGCCATATAGACTGTCTGAAGAAACTACTCGAAACGACATAATAACGCCCGAAACATGGCTATGTATGCGTTATGCGTACGCTATACGGTAGATCCTGTACATAAAAGTCAGTTTACTTTCGGTTTACATGGCAGTCTAGGTACGGAGCTAGCTAGTACATATCGCAGAGAGTCGTTCAGCTTGCCGTCTCCATTGCGACCAGCAGCCACACCAATGGATCGACCGTTGGACGTTTCTTTTCGAGGCCCGAGCCTCGTATATATCGCCTCGCGCATACACACAGAGAGCCAAGTCTACGATCGAATGGCTGAAAGTTCTAGCGTCTAGGCAAAAATGTGTCCGGAATCATGGCGTGCTTATTCTCCGCTCTAACGACCCAACCCCCGCGAGATAACTTGTCCAGCGGTGAAATGGCCCACAAATAAGCGACGGATAAATCAACGCGGCGACAAAAATCGTGAACACATTCCCCTGCCATTGTGTATTATCGAAGTCGCCACTTTCTAAACACAGAAATTTTAAAGATGAGAAATTGCCTGCCATTTTACGGAAAATTATCGGCACCGTATTAATTTTCAGCGATGCTTTGTAATGTAATTTTGATAGCAAGTGCTCAAACATTCTCAATAGAATATTCAGTTTGCACAAGGATTATGACTAGAAGGATCTAGTTAGCGGGTCGTTAACAACTTCGAGATACCGTTACCGACTCCCCTCCCCGTTCTCTTTTATTACTCTCGAAAATTCTCGTCGACGACGACGACAACGACAGGATATAAAAACAAACTCGTTTAAAGAAGAATAACGCTCGGTTGTGGTTTGGTCGTCGAAACGAAAGAAGCGGGCGCATAATGCAGGCGACGTGCCGCGCGGGTGGAAAAGAACGAAGGGAAGAAAAAGCGGTCAAAAGAAAAAGATTCGCGCGACAGCACCAAGTTTCTTCGCGCGATGTTTTATTTGGCGGCCGCGAGCGTTGCAAGAGTTAAAGCACGGATCCACCACCGCCGCCGGGGCGAAGATACAGCCAAGTAAAGTGGCGGGCGTTAGACTCAAGGTAGGAGTGTATAAAGGCCCTGCCCAGTCACCGCAAACTTCTATTCCCACCTCCTGCACCCCCGGCACGCTACCCTGTTACCACCCTCCGCAACCCCCCGGCGCATACCGGCTACCAAAGGGTTCGTAAAAGTTGGGGACGCCCGGGATATTTACGCGTCATCGTAAACTCTAGGCGTCTTCTTACTTACCCCAGGATACACTGGCGCGCTACCTCCGGCTATAGCCAGATACAACCCCTTTTCTTCGGCACGCCGCCGTCCGGCCCGAGATTATTATGCCGCTATCAAATGGCTCCGTTATTTCGTCTGGCGTGCTCGAAAAATGCACCGTTTACGCTTATACAGTGACTCATCCAGGCTTTCGTTCTCTCGATTCTTGGCACCGAGGGATTCATTTTTACGACACAGATTTTCAAATCCTTGCGGATGATAACGAACATTGGCATAATTAAATTTATTTGATAATAATATTCCTAGCGATAAGAATTTGAAACATCTTACTATGAACTCTAATTTAGTTCGATATATGTCCTCGATGATGAAAAGTTTGAAACTTGCGCGTATTATTTCACTCTCGATTGTTCGTACTGAAAGATCGATGTGTTTTTAATGACGCAAATTTCCAAATCCTCGTGAATGCTAGTAAATGTTGATATAATTAAATTTAGTTAATAATAATATTCCTAGCGATAATAATTTGAAACATCTTCTTATGAATTCTAGTTTACTTGCGCGTATTATTTCGCTCTTGATTGTTCATACTGAAAGATTGAGATTTTTTTA
>JACXIT010000185.1:856275-1001546 GCA_014737525.1 Bombus difficillimus | reverse complement strand
TTTGAAACATCTTCTTATGAATTCTAATTTAGTTCGATATATGTCCTCGATGATACAAAGTTCGAAACTTGCGCGTATTATTTCACTGTCGATTGTTCATACTGAAGATCGATGTTTTTTTACGACGCAAATTTCCAAATCCTCGTGAATGATAGTAAATGTTGGCATAATTAAATTTAGTTAATAATAATATTCCTAGCGATAAGAATTTGAAACATCTTATTATGAATTCTAATTTCACTCTCGATTGTTCATACCGAAGAATCGATGTGTTTTTTATGACGCAAATTTCCAAATCCTCGTGAATAATAATAAATGTTGGTATAATTAAATTTAGTTAATAATAATATTGTTAGCGATAAGAATTTGAAACATCTTATTATAAATTCTAATTTACTTGCGCGTATCATTTCGCTCTCGATTGTTCATACTGAAAGATCGATGTTTTTTTTACGACGCAAATTTTTAAATCCTCGTGAATAATAGTAAATGTTGGCATAATTAAATTTAGTTGATAATAATATTCCTAGCGATAATAATTTGAAACATCTTATTATGAATTCTAATTTAGTTCGATATATGTCCTTGATGATACAAAGTTCGAAACTTGCGCGTATTATTTTTTGATTTTGTGTGAAATATTAGGAATTTGATCCTTGTGTCGAAACTCGGGTGCTCGTTTCATGGAAAATCAAAATTACCATAGATGCCTATTATTTAAACATCTTTACGTTTGCTTCTAGAATTTTGTTAATTATGAAAGCAAAATTTTGCCAAGTTATTTATACGTCATGCAAAAGTCAAATTAATTTCTAACTACACCATAGTTTGTCATTCGAGCTAAGAAAAGAATACACAGTTTGTGAAAAGAAGAGGATCGAGGAATATTGGAAAAGTATAAAATATTGTAATACCGAAACTGAAATTGTTATAAAAATAGCCATAAGCATTTTTGTTATTGACGTATGGATTAAATATATTTCCAAATGATTCCCATTAGTATCATACAATCTTTCCCAATTTTCATAACGAAGATCCCTTTTCGTTATATTAAATTCACGCGGCTCATTTTCCGCTCTATCATTTTCATGCATCTGCTTCAAATGTCTGTTAATTATTATCCTCCCAGGATCACTTTACAAGCTCTCAAGAATTCATATATCATAAATTAAGAATCACGCGTTTAGATAGCTTTAAATGCACACATAAATTAATCCTGGGAATCTCAACGCGAAGCGTTTGATTCTGTCGCTTGGTCGAATTAATTTTCAAAGATTTCAGATAATCACGATTTTCAGGCAGATATCGCGGTAATGAAGGAATTAAGATCAATTAGCAATTTAATTTGTAACGCAGAAGGATCGGCCGAGTAAATTGCTCTATTCAGACAATCGCCTGTTTCCTTTTTCCTAGCATTAGCATCGGAGAATGGTTAATGCGAATGGCACAGGTATCCTCACAAATATGGCCTCGAGGTAAACGTGAAATTCGAAAGAACGAAGGTATGCGAATACAGTTTTAAACGTATGATTTCGTCAGACATCTGGCTCGATGAATTAAGTTATCCAGCCTGATGGATTCTACCTTGATAAACATAATACTTAAAAATGGCTGCTTAGTCTACCTACCTCCGTGAGACAATAGAAAATATTCAACGTAAATTCTTCGGATTTGTTCTTAACTGATCGAAATGTTACATACAAATATCGTTAAAAAACAGTAGATTATACTAAATCGAAGACTGCGAAGAATTTTAATCTCTTAATTTCTGAATTGAACTATTTCAAGCTAATTCGAATTTGCAAACCGAAATTACAATTTTTCTACCAGCTAAATAACTATTTTCCGATCGAAGTTTCCTCGAACGCATTTAGTATAATATACGCGAGGACTTGCAGACGGAATAAGACGTGGAATCAGCAGATAGTCATGCATAAGGTCAGCGATCGAAACTTCACAATGGTCTATTTCAGTCCGTTCTACGACTTTCTATCATTCGTCATGCACTCCGCCGGAGGAGAGTCGTACACGCGGGAACACATGTTTGCCAAGATTCCTCCGCCCTTCTCGAAACCGCTACGTCCGCACGGAATTGATCCGTATATTTTCGAATTGCCCCGGTGTATTTAACGGACACACGCGTCTGCTGAATTTCATACGCGTTGTTCACAGTTGTGCACAGCGAACCTGCCTCCTATTGCCCGCTCTCGCCGTATTTATAGACGATGTTTTGTCTATTTTCTATGTATTTTACAGGCAGTCGGTGGACGTTCAACCGCGGCGTTTGCATCTCGTTCGATTTTACTCCGCGCGTGACACGCCAGTTACCTCTGCTATCCCCCTGGTTCGAATATTTTTAACCCCTTCTCTGGCCGAAAGGATTTTCCAAAGTTACAGTCGCGCCGGATATTTATGTATCGTAAATTCGGAACGCCTTCCACCCCAAACGCTCCAAGACACGGAGGCTCCTTCTCCTTCCCCGTTCCGAATTACCCCGAAACTAGATACAAGTCACCCCTTCGGAACGCGGTAGCCTTCCTCCGTAATTATCCTACCAAATGGTCGCATTGTTTCGCATGCCTGACCTGCTTAAATTAAGCGAAACTGCGTTTCGTGCGGCTCAAAAAATTACGCTCGATTTAATAGGCCGAGTGATAAGGTCGAATCGAATGCGGAAAAATGCTCGTCAACCTTTGCTTTTCCAGAAGAAGAGTACTCTGGTACCTTTTGTTTCTGTTCCATGTGTTTCAACTTTTCCGAGGGAAATGTTCGTGTATCTTGAACTATATGACAAAAGAACTATATGGAATTGTATAAATTACGACGTGAAGACTTGAGCAACAGTTTGATGCTCGTTAAATAACCGAATCTGTAGATACGTCAGTGATTATTTTATGTTGATATACTCCTAAATAAGTAAGTCGAATTTATAGATGTAAATTGTTCGTTTCGTGAGAAGATACGTGTGTATTGTTTATAATTCTTGGTTCCTCAACTTATTGTGTCAAATAAATACACGCTGTTCGTATACGATAACGTTATGATTAAACAATCGAAGGTTTAATTTTCATTCGAAGTTCATTCAGTAAATCGAAGCATATCATTTTTTACACTATCGATGTACACTATGTTTTGAACTCCTGATTACTATTAGGTTCTTTTTTTTTTTTATTTGGAAGTAATTTATTCTCATTGAGAATATTAAGTAAATTATACTGGCGTGGTACTATAACGAGAATAATAAACGATCATCGTACGTTCGGTTCTAGCCGAATCTAATGTTTCAATCTTCGACTATTAGGTCGTCCGGAAAGTTTCTTTCTTTTTATGAGGAAATAACGGACGCACGATATCTTCCAATTTATATTATTTTATCGAATTACGTACGATCCATTTTGTTCTATCAAAATAAAGATCACGACGTTCGACAGATTAGCTTTCGTGTTTGGACAAAGATGCGTCGTCATAAAACACGTGTCCGTAAAAGAAAGACGCTTTTCCGACAACCTAATAGAATGCGTTATCATCTAAAAGACCGAAAAACTCGACAATCTCGGTCTTTGTCGCGTCCCTCCAATTAACGCGGCAAGTTTATTGATAAGAAAAAAGATTATAAGTATAATCACGACCTCGATCGACCATTTCAAATCTCGCGATTCAAAAGCTATCTGCTGCTCGTTTCACGATCCGGTAGCTTCTTCCTTTACGTGGCTTGCCATGTTCAATGGTATTTCGATATCGTGTCAAAGGGAGAGAGAAAGACACAGCGCGATACGAATCGAAAGTTCCGGAATATCGAGCGACGATCTTAAAAATAAAGCCACACGCTATTTCCGATAGTCCGTCGCATGGAGCACAGATTACGTTCCCATCGAACGGGTATAAAACAACAGAAACGTGCGATTCGAACGTACGACGAATTTACCAACTTCATCCTTCCAGTTTCTCCGTCTATGTTTGCTGGAAGTTTGTCAGGACGGTCTTAAAAATGCAGAGAAGTCGATCTGTAGCAATGGCGAACGGTTGGTTGCGAATGGAAAACGCTAAGCTCGTTCGTTCGTGCATCTAAAGGGAGGGTTTAATTCCCTTGAAGCATTGTCCACGTTAGCCACCATTACACTCACATGGCCGTGCAATTAGCAATGTAAATGCCGGTTAGTTAGTTAGCGTGTTCGTAAAGCAAACGAAGGTGGGCACTGGGACTAGATAACGGACCTCCCAGGCGAGCGATCATCTCAATTAACCTTTGATAACGCCACGGTTATCAATTGCTTTTTGCATACCAATCATTGTCTCCGTTTTTTCCCCCGGATTTACTATGCCGCTAATTCGCTCATCTTTTCGCCAGCTTGCAATTTTCGGTCAATGGTAAAACGTCTCTAGCCTATCGTATTTGCAGTTCAAAGGCAAAGCCACGATTTGCTGGAACTATGTATATTAAGTTACAGCAAGTTCGTCAAATTGAACGCTTTGAATTGGAACGTTCGTAGCGAAACTTTTAGACGTAAATTTTCAAATTCAAGTACTTACTATGGAATTTCTAAATTTCAACGTTTAAAGAGAAACAGTGATCACAAATCCAGTCATTTTATCTGATACGACCCTTCAACGAACAGAATATCTTTTTGCAACGAAATTCAAAGCTGTGGACTATACGTTTCAGGTCGTCCGAAAAGTTTCTTTCGTTTCATAAGATGATAACAGATGAACAATCTCTGTTTCATATTATTTTATCGAATTTCGTTCTATTTCTATTACTATGTTCCTGCATAATTCAATAAATTAATATAAAAGAAAAAACATTGCGCGTCTATTATTTGCGATTTCACGTTTGTACGAAGGTGCACCGTTGTAAAAGACACGTTCGCGAAGGAAAGATACTTTTCGGACAACCTAGTACATGCAACGACCAAAGTATTTCAATATTTATCATAAAAATCTTTGATGTGTGTATCGTACATGCTGCATGTTTGTTTCCTATGTCACACGTACGTCACACATATATACGTTAAAGTGTTGCAACAGTTTCACTCATTTAGGAATATTCATTATAAGCACACGTTGCGATATAATTATACCGCTATACGTAACTGGAATAATACAAATTCATTTTTGATTTTGTATATTTGAAACTGGTTATTCCCTTATTCATATACATTAGGTTGTCCGAAAAGTTTCTTTCGTTTGATAAGGTGATAACAGATGAACAATTTCTGTTTTGTATTATTTTATCGAATTTCGTTCTATTTCTATTATTACGATCCTGCATAATTCAATAAATTAGCTAACTGGAATAATACAAGTTCATTTTTGATTTTGTATATTTGAAACTGGTTATTCGCTTATTCATATACATTAGGTTGTCCGAAAAGTCTCTTTCGTTTGATAAGGTGATAATAGATGAACAATTTCTGTTTTGTATTATTTTATCGAATTTCGTTCTATTTCTATTATTACGATCCTGCATAATTCAATAAATTAGCTAACTGGAATAATACAAGTTCATTTTTGATTTTGTATATTTGAAACTGGTTATTCGCTTATTCATATACATTAGGTTGTCCGAAAAGTCTCTTTCGTTTGATAAGGTGATAACGGATGAACAATTTCTGTTTTGTATTATTTTATTGAATTAGGTGTGACCATTTCGTCCTATTTCTATTACTATGTTCCTGCATAATTCAATAAATTAATATAAAAGAAAAAACATTACACAAGAACAAACAAAAAATAAGGAAACTCTTCCATCGTTATTTTATAACAAAATAATTAATTTATTAGAATGGTTATAAATAAAGTATGCAGTATTCCTTCCACACTTGTAGCATAATAGACAAACAACAATTTCTCTTTTATATTATATTATTTTGTTCTATTTCTATTATTATGTTCCTGCATAATTCAATAAATTAATATAAAAGAAAAAACATTGCGCGTCTATTATTTCCTCATAAAACGAAAGAATCTGATAGAAAAAAAAATGGGGAGCGTCGATAAAAATAAATAAGGAAACTCTTCCATCGTTATTTTATAACAAAATAATTAATTTATTAGAATGGTTATAAATAAAGTATGCAGTATTCCTTCCACACTTGGAGCATAATAGACAAACAACAATTTCTCTTTTATATTATATTATTTTGTTCTATTTCTATTATTATGCTCCTGCATAATTCAATAAATTAATATAAAAGAAAAAACATTGCGCGTCTATTATTTCTTCATAAAACGAAAGAATCTGATGGAAAAAAAAATCGGGAGCGTCGATAAAAATAAATAAGGAAACTCTTCCATCGTTATTTTATAACAGAATAATTAATTTATTAGAATGGTTATAAATAAAGTAAGCAGAATCAAAGTATTCCTTCCACGCTTGGAATATAACGGACGAACAACAATTTCTCTTTTGTATTATTTTATTGAATTACGTGTGATCCATTTCGTCCTATTTCTATTACTATATTCCTGCATAGTTCAATAAATTGTGCGTCTATTATTTCCTTATAAAACGAAAGAAACATTTCGGACAACGTAACATAATCCGCTGATGCATGCAGTACGCTATAAAATCCGGAATACCTCATAGATGCACGGAGAGTCACTGAAACGCACGATCCTCTAATTAGTTCGATCGTTCGTGAGCTTCCATGCCGTCGAACTGTGAAACGCGGCTCACTCGTAAATAACAGCTCATGAATGAAGAGGATACGTTGTGGAAGCCGGGCGAAGGAGACGTGGCGCGCGGATACGGCCCCAAGATCCGCTGTAACGAACGCGCTCGGTAATCGCGACCGAGAGTCGCATGACGACCGTTGAACCTTACTAATGGAACGCTCGCGATAGTCGATCACACCACTTAACATGTACGGGTATAAATCTGGTGTCGTGGCCAGCCGAGGCAAAACAAGCCACCTAACGAAGCGCCGTGTCGATTCCTCGCGTGGCAAGGCGCGACTACCTCTCCTCTCTCACCTCTCTAAAATTCCAACAGTTCCCCGTTCCGTTCCTTTCCGTGTACCTACATTCTCATCCTGCGACCTAGAGCTATCATCATCTTTTCTAAGGCCGCGATTCTGTGTGAGTTGTGCCAGCCAGTGAATACACACAGAGCACGCACAGCCGAAAAAGAACACACCCGAAAAAGGAAGAAGCCATACTGCCATCGGCTATGGCCGCAAGGGTGTTTCCCACGGACGAAAGACCAGCCCCCTGTCCCAAATTTTTCTGCTACTCGCTATGATGACCCCGTTACCAGCCACCATAATGGCCTGGCCCGACCCCTACTTTCTTCCTCAGGGTCCCGTAGTCAGCTGCATCTGTTTCGTAGAAATAGAGCAACCTGATCTGGCAGACGCGAGCCTGAGCGGGGGAACGAGAGAGGGGAACGGGCGACGCAGATTTTCGGACAAAAGTGTAAATAGAGAAAGTGAAATCGTAGGAATACGATGTTGGGCTAAGAGGCGATTTGGAACTTGTTGGAATTCGTATGATATTTGAATTGAAACAGACAGTACTGTTCTTGATCCTTTTTTTTTAAGAGATTATGGGTAATTGTTTTATGCGTTGTTTGTGAGAGATGGGAATAGCGAAAGTGAAGTTGTAGGAACGTAGTTTAAATTTGTCGAAATTTGGTTAAGTAATATTTGAAGTAGTTTGCTAACCGAAATAGAATCGTAAGAATTTTTAATTCCTCTTCAACATGTTCAATAATATTTTTATTCATAAAGACGTTTTATGTAATTATTATTATATTAATTCTGATTAAGAGTGCAGCCCGTTTAAAACGAAATTCTTACGTTTGTTTTACGATATCTAGCTTGGAAAAAGAAATTTGAAATACATCAGAACGTGAACGAAAGGGCTCAGGCATTTTGTCCCCGTTTTCAAATACTGTGTTACAGCGATAGCATACACGATGCGAGCGATTGCGCGCCAACTAATTTTATAGCTTGACGAAAAGCGCGTCAAACGCGTCGTATAACGTTGCCACAAATTTCCGAGGATTTCGTATCGAGCCCATTAAATCTTTCGGTCGAGCACCGGTTGAAAATGAAAATTAAGCGATTCTCGATTGTTTACAGAAACGCCGTGACTATCGCGCATCCCGATCTTTCGCCTCTTTTCGCTCTTTGTTCTCGACACGGGTGGGGTAACCGAGGCGAGCTACGTTACCGACGGACGTACTGGGACATTTAAGCTCGCGCAGTTGCGGTACGTGGTCGAACGATGGCGTTCGCATCTTTATGCCACACCCGAGATCCTTCGCCGCTCGCAGAGAGCGTCGTGGAGAGCCCTTCACGGCTGACAACCAGTAGCCACGTGCCGTTCGTTTCTCGGGTACGGTTAGAACGTGCCTCTCCTTTGCCAAATTCTCTAAATTGTCCCGGACGAAATTTTCAAGCATTATAATATCGGTAAACTCATCGTACTCGGTATACGTGGATTTTTCTAAAGATGCAATATGAAGTCGTCCCTTGGAATTTGGGTATAAAAGTAAACACGTAAGATATATACAAATCAAGTTAATTTATTAACGGGAAAACGTATGCAACGAATTTACAGCGAACGTATAGAATTCCTACGAACATTTATCGGTACGCGGGAACGAATCTGAAACGCTGGGAACAAAGGAATGCTCTTTAAAAGTCGTTGGCGAGAAAGGTCGAGCGATTAACACGCGGAATTTCTATAGTCGAAATTATCGCGATACCTAGCTAACCTCGTCATCCTTTTCAAACGTCAGCCATTTAAAAAACACGGTTAAGGGAAAAGGCGGAGGAGAAAGAAGATGGTCGGACGATTTTCGCTTGCGTCGATCAACCATTACGAAACTCGTTCTATCACGTAAGAGGGCTGCCGCGAGATTCTTCGAACGTCTTCCGGTGGTCGATTACGGTAGCTAGAATCGGGTTAGCGGATGTTGTTAACGGCGATCGGTGGGCTCGTGAAAGCGGCCGCCGATAACAAACTGCCGGTCTCGCGGAGGCCCACCACCTTGCGACGAAATTAGGCTGTCTGTAAAATGTAATATTATTTTTAGTTGGCTGCCCTTCCCTGTTCACCGGCGGCAGTAACCATAATTTTTCGTGGGCCCGCGTGGCGTGACGCCGGCTATCCGCTCGGCCAGAGCTCTCACGCATACCAAACTCCATCCACAACACACTAATTCTCTCCTCTATCCACCCACGTGTTCGTTCTCTCTCTCTCTCTCTTCTGTCCACCCTTCCTTCGTTTCCTTCTCGTTGCTTCGTCCACGGCCTCCTCCCCACCACAAACGATCGCATCTTTTTCGGCCGCTCAGCTCTCTCTAGCGTTCGAATCCGCTTCTTCTTCTATCGCCATCGTCGTTTCGAACGTTCGCCATTCCAGCTGGTCGCCGCGTCTTCTCCTTCGTGTACCGACCTTCAAGGTTGAATCGAAATTCTAGCGGACTATTCCGATCCACCCGAACCAAGGTCCTCGCCCTCGTTCCTGACCTTCCGCACATTTAACTACCGGTTCGAATAATACCCGTGTCGATTTCATTTTCTTCCTTCTGCCCCATCCTACCGATGTCTATCTGTGTCTCCCAATTCCACTTTCCTTTTCTCCCTATGTAGCAATTATTCGAGTAGAGACTGCCATCTAGGTAGCTCGTTCGTCTTAGACTGTGAGCGTTTATCTAATCGCGATCGCGTTGACGCTTCTATGCACAGGGACGTTCTATGATCGTTGTCCTTTTGATCATTCGTTGGAACAAGAAATGGTATAGCAGCGGTTTTGCTTCCTCTTTAAACGCATACGAAAATTCAAACTATTCCAAAAATTACGCCATCGTGTCATAAATATCTATCTGTAATACGATAATTGTAATTCGTTTATTCGCCATTTTTTAAATTTCTAGACGTCCGTGAAAGAGTTGGGGCTGCGTGCAAAATTCCACGCTCTGTATCGAACGATTCGTTTCCCAAAAAGATGCTAAAGATATTTATATTTTTGTAACTAACACCTTTCAATGAAATTATGTTGCAACGCAAAAGAATGCTATAAAGGAAGCTAAAGGAATGAAACGAAACAGGTTAACCAACCCTTCACAAAGGATCAACCTCCGCTTCTACCCGATCTTTATATTTCCCCTCAGCTTTACAATTTTCTTCCACTGACCAGCATGTTCCTGAGACAAATTACGTAAAATACAAAATTCTTCGAGGTTTCTCTGGAATATCCACGAAGCCGCGGAACAGGAGAGAAACGATTCAGGTACGAGGAGGAACTCGACATCGCGTCGGTGGATCAGGGATCCTTCCACTGGCCAGTCCTGGTCTTCCTCCGCGGATTTCACCGCAATATCAGGACCGCGAATCATTTCAACGGCTTTCTCCTCGTGATTTTCTGTCACGCAATTAACGTTCGCGCGCGACCGACCGCGCTCACACCGAAGGGACCCGACCGCGGAGATAAATCGCTCGCTGGCGTTCACACGGGCTCCGGGCAAATTTAAAAACATTGGCGGTCGTCAGATTCCCGATGGTTCGAAAGCGCGTCACATGGGGTCAGCATCGTCGATCCGAAACAGAGATCGCGTCGATTATTCCACTCTCGGATTTATTTCCGTTCGTTTCGATCAATGGTATCGAGCGCTTCTTTCCCACCCTTCTCTTTCTGATTATGTTCTATTTCTGAATAAAATTATATTACTAACCCTTTGCACTGGGAATTTTATTTCAATTTTGTTACCAGTAGCTGCCAACGCTTTTAAGTATTGTATTTGAAATTTGAATTTATTTTGGGTAATTAAATTTCTCCACTATATTTATTACTTTGTTTCCTATTTATTATTCAAATAATTTAGAGAAAATAATAACGTGAAAAATAATTCTATTGTAAAATACTTTTTAACCATTTGCACTGGGAATTTTATTTCAATTTCCTTAGCAGCAGCTGCCAACGCTTTTAAGTGTTTTATTTGAAATTTGAATTTATTTTGAGTAATTAAATTTTTCCATTACATTTATTACTTTGTTTCCTACTTATTATTCAAATAATTTAGAAGAAACGATAACGTGAAAAATAATTCTATTGCAAAATACTTTTTAACCCTTTGCACTGCAAATTTTATTTCAATTTCCTTAGCAGCAGCTGCCAACGCTTTTAAGTGTTTTATTTGAAATTTGAATTTATTTTGGGTAATTAAATTTCTCCATTATATTTATTACTTTGTTTCCTATTTATTATTCAAATAATTTAGAGGGAACGATAACGTGAAAAATAATTCTATTGTAAAATACTTTTTAACCCTTTGCACTGTCAATTTTATTTCAATTTTGTTACCAGTAGCTGCCAACGCTTTTAAGTGTTTTATTTGAAATTTGAATTTATTTTGGGTACTTAAATTTTTCCTTTATATTACTTTGTTTTCTATTTATTATTCAAATAATTTAGAGAAAATGATAACGTGAAAAATAATTCTATTGCAAAATACTTTTTAACCCTTTGCACTGGGAATTTTATTTCAATTTCCTTAGCAGCAGTTACCAACGCTTTTAAGTGTTTTATTTGAAATTTGAATTTATTTCGGGTAATTAAATTTCTCCATTATATTTATTACTTTGTTTCCTATTTATTATTCAAATAATTTAGAGAAAATGATAANCGTGAAAAATAATTCTATTGTAAAATACTTTTTAACCATTTGCACTGGAAATTTTATTTCAATTTCCTTAGCAGCAGCTGCCAAAGCTTTGAAGTGTTGTATTTGAAATTTGAATTTATTTCGGGTAATTAAATTTCTCCATTATATTTATTACTTTGTTTCCTATTTATTATTCAAATAATTTAGAGAAAATGATAACATGAAAAATAATTCTATTGTAAAATACTTTTTAACCCTTTGCACTGTCAATTTTATTTCAATTTTGTTACCAGCAGCTGCCAACGCTTTTAAGCGACTTATTTGAAATTTACTTTAACTAAAAAATAAGATAATTTAAATAAATAAAGGAAGAAACAAATTCTTATTCACATTATTGTATTTTCTAATTTTTAAGCGTATGATATATCTTGAAACAATTTCCAGGTTGCAATTCTGCTTTTCTTTCGCACGTTTCACGAAAAAAGGTGCAGACTGAAAGAATGTCGAGTCACACTCGACACAGGAGTGCAAAGGGTTAATACGAATCAAATTTAACGAATTTCAAGAAAATTCTACATCTTCCTAGAGATCGCTGTTACGAAGAGAATAAAATTGAAAATAAGGAGAAGCCCATATTATTGTGGCCTTGAATGTAAATGTCGTTTTGAGTTGCAAGGTCTACAAACAAAACAGCTATAAGTAGATTTCCGTTGCTGTTTCTTGTAACCTTCAGCTACAGCTACACACCAAGATTATCTTTTTGCTAATGTCCTTTGCAATAAATATATAAACGTGCATCCTATCACATTCTTTTGTATCGTAACACTGAAAGGGCGAGGATCAGGATCAGCATACGCTATACTTATTTCAATATATTTTTCTATTTCAAATTCATCCACTCGTTCCTCTATCAGTCAACCTCAACAAAATTATATCGTTGGAGTGGGTCTAAAACGTTGTTAAAATATATTTCTTTATTTCGAGGAATTGAATCGAAATTATTTCAAATATTGTTATTATTGTGCAGGATAGGGATCTAAGATGATCGCAATGTTTATTGCTCCTTCGCTTATGACCAGATATATTTTTGGTAATTTCTTACGTCTTGTATTCTACGCTACATTCTTCCACAGTTCGGACGTACTGGACGTTCGCTTCGACGTACGAAGCAGCCGACGAAAAGTAGCAATTAGCTGTGGGAGCCAGCCTCTATGGAGCCACGAGTCTTTGCACCTTTTATCCTCCGCCGTCCCACTCGCGGTGGCGATGGGCGTTTCGTTTGACATTTCGCGCGATGCATCATAATACGAACAAAATTGCCAGGCGAACCCTATAATTCTGATAAGCGAAATTCATTCAGCTGATATGCGAAACAATGTCTCCGAATCTGGGCATCTACCACCTATCGCCTACGTGTTGTCTCTCAGCTAGAAACTATCCCGTTGAAAAAGAATCGAACACGATAATATCCTTTTTTTCCCTCACCCTTTTTTTTTTTTTTTTTTAACACCCGCACAAGAAACCGTCACTAACGCTGCAACGAATGCAGCCACGATGGCAAACTCTGTACACACAACAATGGCCACGCGCGCGACAATTAAAGTGATTTACGGAACAGAGACATTTTTCAGTTGGTCGTAAAAGTTTAACACCTGTGTCGGGATTCAAACGGCGCCACCGAAACGGTATCGGTGCCATTAATCCCAGGATCGATTAACGGCGTTTCGTCGGGAATCGACGCTACCCGAGGGTAAACAACAACGCGTCGCGGCCATCCCGACGACATCGTCGGTAATAACTTGCCATTACGGCTAACGATAGGCGCAGGAGCGCGAAGAAAAAGAACTGCCAACCCGGCGCGGTGCGTACCTCGCCTCCGATGCTCCCTGTATACCTGAAATCACTTCTCCACCCGTCGTTTAAAGGAAGAAGAAGAACAGACAGGGTGAAGGAAGTGGAAGAAGACGAGGAAGAAGGACGAAGAGGAAAGACGAAAGAGGGCGAGAGGTGGGTTACGCATCGAAGGCGGCCCTATGGATGGCTCGCAAATCATCCGAATGCATCATACCGCAATTACACGGCGAGAGTTCATTTAAATGCAATAAATAATACGCCACTCATTGTACCGTGCCATCTGGCGAGTACCTTCTCTTCTCTAATGCCCTGTGCGAATACCACGCGTGCTATGTGCACTGGCCCGAACTGGGCCTGCAGCTTTTCTCCCGTGCCAACCAGCTTTTCAACCGTCTCCGTTCCCTTCTTCTTCCCATCGAGACATCGTCGTTCCTCGAACGCGACCCGTTCAAATTTGCCGGCTGTCGGCGCATGCCATCCTTTCAAATTATACATCCGCGGATTCCAACGAACCGCGCAGCCTTTCGGCCGAAACATCTTCCCGAGCTCGCTGTTACCACAGGCTTTACGTGTCTTTTGCTTCTTCGTTAAAAACAGGGTCAATTCGTATTTATGAATAATTCAAAGAAAATTACGTACTTTCGGAACGTACCACTACGGATCCCCTACGCTCGTTTAATTCACGTGATAAACAATAAAACACTTTCCCCTCGAGCACGTCGGTTTTATCTACGGTTCCCTCTGCCACGAGTTCACCGATCAACCAACTATAACGCAAACAGGAAAAAGATGAAGAGAGAGAAATAAAAGAAGAGAATTGAAACGTCAAACTGAAATCGATGCTAGGAATCGAGCGGCGGAAGGAAACGTGGCATACGTTAGACGAATCGCACTGGCTGTAACGATAGTTTGTCCGGCGTATTTATCGTTCTAAATCTCGACTGGCTTAATGCGGCCATAAATCGAAAAGGCGCGGTCCGGCCATCCCATCAAAAAAGAGAAGGTCGCCGTCGCGTCCCGGTGAAATATTTCCAAGTTGCAGTTGGCCGGGGTAAAGGATGCCACCGTGACCACGGGAACGACCAACAGCGACGACGCCACCGTCAACCGCTATCGCGATAATTCGACGTGGAATTTGCACATTCCTCGCAGCGATGTATGTTCGGCGTCAAAAGCCGGTGACAGAAGGACACGGAGACGCGTCTTCGTCCATCGAGATCCGGTTAAAGGCGGACACAAACACGACGCGGCAGAAGAGCATGGCGAGTCCCTTTGATGTCACGACATATCTGCCGGTCGATCGGCCGACGCACCCTTATAAACAAGGGTTACTCGAAAGAAATCGCAATAATTTATACCCTAAGGGCTTGGGCAGCGATCGCGTGTCGTTGGGTTACTACCTACCGGCTTCACCTATGCATACACACGTGTTCGTGGCGCTGTCACGTGACCCGAGCATTTTCGTTCCACGCGAACACGAGGTGTATGTGCTCTGTGTGCCTTCCGCGCTCTGCTTTTGAGGAATCAATCGACCGCGGCTGCCCGCCTCGACCACCGTGTCTCTCTTCCTCTTTGTTCCCCCTTCGACCATCCTGATGCTTGCCAGTTCCTTCGCGATGCGAAGGAAACACCATTGTAATGGTCGACCAAGGTTTCGCTTAATCTCAATATCCTTCGTTTCTTACTTCGATATTTCCATTACCTTCCATATGAAATATGAAATTTATTTTTCTTGAGAATTATGGATCTTTGAAGCCGAAATAATGTTACAGGGACACAGAATTGACACCTTTAATTAATATTGAAATAGTTATACATTTATTTAACGAACGATTTCTAAGATATTCGTCGATACACATTTGCACGCGTCTCGGCACTTTCTTCTACACCCGGCTCTTAACCAACTGAACCGTTTACATTCATCTGTTTTCGAGATACCGCGCACACACAGTCTTTTTTTTATTTTATTTAGTCGATTATTTACAAACAATGCTTTTACAGAATTTTCAGTAAATTGTTTTGGCGTGGTTCCGTAGCTTGCATTATAAAAGTTTATAACGAGTTTGATTCTAGTCGGATCCGATGCTTCGATCTAGGGGGTATTGCCTTTTTAGTCCGCGGATCTGATCCGTCTTATCTAGTAATTGGGTAACTAATGGGTTTTCGTGGTTGTTAACTCTTATGTTGTATCTGTTTCTGAACTTTGAAATTTCTTCTTTGACCGTATCTTAAGATCGCGATGTATCGTTTCGTTGGTAACGTACCAAGGTGCATCTATTAGGAATCTTAGAGATTTTGATTGGAATCGATTTCTATGTTGGAATTACTCGCTGTTCCCCATATTTAAGTGTAGCACAGAAAATTACACATATCTCAACAATTTTATTCTTTTTATTTAATCTATGTTTAAACGCTTCTCCTTTCGCGTACGGAACGTAATAATTCTAGCTATCCACCGTTCGCGGATAAATAATTTTTCTTAGTTTATCTTCAACCCGAACGGACAATGTGTCGACAAGTACAGCTCATCGCGAACTGCGAAAAGTTAATGGGAAACGTAACTCTGTGGCGTTGTGCTTGACCGAAACGCAACGAAGCGAGGCGACAGCGGCGGCGTTGATCCGTGTTCGTTAAAGGGATTTCCCGGGAGTAGTTTGAAATTCCAGCGTTAATAAACGTTAACCGAGTGTCGGCATTAATTACGCGCACAGGTTCGAGACGCGATCGACACCGTGATACGCGTTCGAATGTCCAGTAATTAGCGAAATCTCGCGATCGTAATGCAATAAATATTCTAGTCACGTGAGCCATCTCGCGAGGAAGAACGATGCGCTGCCGGTCGCCAGAGTAAACGTATTAGAATGTAAATGCGATGCGAGCTTGCGTATATCGCCTCTGTTCGATGTAAGATAGAAGGATATTTCTTTTACAACCTCGTGTCCTTCGAAGCGAACCGACACGCGTAAATTAAACGTAGGCAAAAGAATTGGTAAAGAGAACCGTGCGCGTTGTGTAAGTTTATTCGTGTATGTAGATCGAGATAGGTGGCGATAAAGAATCTGTACGCGATTCTGTTTTTTCTTATCGCTGACACGTCTCGATACACCGACTAACGCGATTCCATCGTTCGGCTCGCGATATCTAGCGAACGTAATTAAACGTCTAATGTTACCGTAGCGCATTTCTGTTTCGTTGCTAAATTGCCTTCATCTACGAATCTATGCATAATTGAAATCCCTCCATGCATGGAGAAACCATTGTTATACGGAAGAATCACGAGCAATCCAATTACGTGTCACTTCCGATTTCTCGGCTTCCAAATTTTCTCATAAATCGTAACGTGCGATTTCCCGCGAATAAACTCTGGTTCTTTTTTTTTAGCACAAGGCGAATCTTCGTTGTTAAGTGCTTCAGCCTGTAAACGGCAAGCGGAATTTAAAGTAGAAACGCGGCGTGACAGAAAGGAGAAAGCAACTTGTCGTTTGCTCCTCCTCGGCGCAAAAGTAACGTTTCCGCGTATGGTGAACTGCATTATTTCTTAACATTTGAACTCGTGTTCAACTACCATGTGTTTTTAACGATGTGTAGTATATTGACTCTATACGTAGATAGCTGGCAATGAAATTAGAAATGTGTTTCTCGGGAAGATAGACGTAATCTATGTCACAAATTAAAAAATTTGTGTAATTGTACAAATCCATGATTCGTCTTATATATATAGTTTAATAATGAAACATATTTCAAGCGCGTAATGTTAACATTTTCTCGCTAGAAGTAAATTACGAAGGAAATTAGGAACACTTTGTTTGACAACTGAAAATCATATTTTTTACCCTGTTTGCACGAACATTAATTACAGATCTTCGTTACTCAAAGTAATTATACAAATTGTTCGAAATTAAAAGGCCGATTTAATTTTGGATTAACGCTAAAAATACTTTCTGCGGGCGAAACTTCATCATCTTTCAATTTGGCTAATTTTCAGGTAGAAAAATACACGAAACGTACGGTACGTGCGTGTAGCTGTGTAATATTTAATAGGTGAAACGGATAGGTTCGAGAAATAGGTTTGCTAGCTTCTATTTCTCCAAATGTATTCATAAGTTCGCCATACAGGACTAACTATGCGTCTAGTAGCTGTATCTAATCGTATCTGCAGACGCGCCAATTTACTCGCTCATCTACTCCACTTCCTTTGCGAACTCCTGCTCGTATTTAAGAGACAAGCGAGGAACGTTGCAATTTGCCTGTATTCTCGTCCCATATGCAACTTGCTATTAATCGTTAATTATTTATTCACTCGTATCGATACTTTTCCGTACCAGAGGATGTCACCCGCGTAAGAAATTTTAGGTGCAAAAAATGTTTCTTCCGTCTTATAAGGGAATGATAAACGCAATGTTGTTTGTTTTCTATTAGTTTATTGAATTATGCGCGAATGGATCAAACCTAATTCAATAAAATAATATAAAAGAAATTGTTGTTCGTCTGTCATCGTCTTGCGAAACGAAAGAAACTTTCTTCGATAATTTAATAAATAAACAAATACATAAGAACGTAGATTAGATAAGTAGATCTATCGATATTTTCTAAATATAAATTCAGCGTTTTCGCTGCTTTTATTTCCCGCTTTCTCTACAACTTTGTCAAAGCATCCCGATAAATGTAAAGATCGTTGAAGAGCACGTATGCTTCTGGAATGTATCGCAACGCAAGCATCTCACACTAGCGATAAATTTCCACGTACGAACTCTGCGTCCAAATACGCTAGAAAAATAAAATATAATTTAACGTATACCACGGAAGATTGCACGTTTGCTGCGATCGAACCGTTGGTAATAACCAGGCAAACGATCGTAAAAATGAGACGCAAGCGGAAGTCCGTCCGAACGGCCGCAGACGAATGACATCTTTACGTCAAGCAAATAAACCCTAAATTATAGCGGAATTGGAGTAATTCCAAGTCAGTTGGACTACGTCCAAGGCCCTTGCGCCTCCTCTCCTTCGATCGCGCGATCCTCTCTGCGGGGCGTTCTCGTTGGTCGTTGAAGATCCAAAAGAAGAGGTGTAACGTTTTAAAAAACACATTATCTTGGCGCGGCTGAGGATTGCGGGCACACGCGTGGCCGAGGAAAATGCATATTAAAGCTTATCTGGGCGAATGAAGCGAGTCAGGAACGAGCAACGTGCGGAACCAAGCAACCCGGCGACTAAACTACCGAGTAAGCGGGTTGCACTCGCGATACAACGAAAATACACGTAGAAATAACGCGGACTATTTTCATTTTCTCGTTGGCGTGGATGCTCGTTCGTAGAAATAGGAAATCCAATGGTGGATTATTAATAAATGGAGCAGGCAAGGGCACGCGTTTCATCGTCCAGAAGATGGAAGGAACGGTGTGGAACGAAGGATCCGAAACACCTAAGCAGTCGATAAAAGACGGATGGCAGGCGAGTTAAAGCCCCATGGGTGCCGCGCTAGCCGTACGGTTCAGGGTGGTCCGGCAACTTTCCGTCGCAGGAATGCAACAACATAACAGAAATCGTCCCTCTTCTCTCTAGTCCTCCCTCTATTTTTCCCCCCTTCTTCTGCCAGAGTTTTGCTTTCATAAAAAGATGCCCCTTTGCTTTTTGCTTCCGCCGTTTTATTTTCATCGTTATTATCGTCGTTATTATTTTTCGACGGCTGCGGCTCGATCTTGCGAGGATCCAGGTTTCAAGGTGGAGTCGCACTGATGCCGGATAGCGGAGCGAAAAGGAGGACGACTTGGGACGAAGGGAAGGGGGCAGGGGAGGGCGCAGCAACGGGGCAAACCAAGGGATATACGCGTGTATCGCCATGCATCATCCTTCGTTCGTTGGAGAAACCAAAGGCCACCGCGGGGTGCGTTACCTTTGCTGCTTTGCCTATGGGCGCCTAAAAACGTCCAGGATCCGTTCCTGGCAACCCGCAATATCCACGATAATACATCGAAACGAATTCGACCATTCCAACCAATTTGTACGTTCACCTGACGCGATACACCTTTAAAAACGTCCATCTTTACGAAACGATGTTTCTTACTATCCGTACAAGTAGGCAACTGTAACTGTTTCTGATCCGAGACTCTGACAAAAACGTTCAGACGTTCCTGGATACGTTCGTACGTCGATTGAATTTCACTGGGAACGGTCAGGTATGAAAGCGATGTAATCTATTTAACGATAAATCACGGGCAAAAAGGCATTTTCGACGGGATGGTCGAGCGGTGGAACACGAGTTCCTTCCGGCTGCTCGAGCATGGTCGCACGAGCGTCGTTTGCCGGTTATCGAAACCGTACACACGGACCTATACTTGGAATACGAATATAATGCGAGTCCGACTATAGGGGGGCTTTGCGAGCTCGCAGCGTGGTACCATCGGAGCACGGGTAATGAGACGGCCCCCGACCAAGAGGAGTTGATATGCCCGCGCCCGTTCCGACTATAGTCCCTTTACCATAGAACAACCGTCTTGCCCTATACGTCGTCGACCAACTAACAAACATTCGCCGGTCGACCTCGATGCTCGCGGGCTTATCGATGCGCTCCCCATGCCACGCTCTTTGCCGCGCGACCAGAACACCGGTGCACTTCGCGCACAACATACGTACGTACATATATATATATAGAGAGAGAGAGAGACACAGTGTAACGTGTATGGATAAAAGAGCCTCCTGTAATTTCTCGATTGGCCGGCAACGAAATTATGTAATCGTGCACACACGCGTTTCGTGCTGTTCGCGCGCTATGTAAATTACGCGCGAACCCGCATAATTTCGACAACGACGACGACGATGACCGCGAATAATAATCGCGAGTAATGAGCCGAGCTCGCCAGAATGGCTCAAGCCGAGTGGATGTAAACTCCGTGTAAATTAGGGTGCTCCCGTTTCCATCGGTCTTTAAGAAAATGATTAAAGCCTGTTAAATAGCACGGCTGAATCGATCAACCTATAAAGCGAAAACTAGAAGCCCGTGGCTCGTTTCCGTGCGTGGAAAGGAAACGAGAACGCTGGTGGATTGTGCGTGCACGTACCGAATTCTCGATCGTGATACAAAACCGTGCTGGACCGTTAGCGGACCAACCTGCCTGTTAATTCGACCGATCTAACCATCGTGGGGAATCCAAGCAAATACAACGTTTCCCTGAGGATCGCAGCCTGCGAATCACGCGAACGCTCGGCTTTCCGTGACCGGCCGCCGTATTTCCTCGAAACGGCGATTTTTGCATAGCTGTTAGTGAATTTTCATAAATTATCTGCGCGATAAGACGCGTCTATCCACGGCAAATGCCCAGCCGTGAATTAACGTAATCGACCGACTTAACGGAAATCGCCGAGAAAACCAACTCTGCACAGATCCGGCCAGAGAAAATCGGCGCGAATGAGCTTCGGTTGCCTGCTATTTACGCGATTCCCGATAACCGTTTCTCTCGTTCTCGTCCTACGTATTAACCGCGTCTTTTAAAGGCACCTGTCCACGAGCAAAGGAATTCGGTTTCCACGCAAACGAAGCAACACGCGGCCGATTTTCCAAACGTGGAATATACATGCTTACTGCACGGAGATAATGCAAAGGTTCGCAAAGCCGCTGGCACTCTATAATCATTAAACGATGACTGAATTAAATTATCTGTAATCGGTCGGTCGGATCGGCCCGATCGGTGGCTCGCAATCGAAGAACGTGACCTCGTACGTAAGACTACCTACTTCTCAGTGGGTCTCATCTCGATATTGCTATCGATCACGAATCAGGACAAAAGTCCTGGGAAGGAAGGAGGAGAGAATACGAAAGAAAAAAAGAAAAGGAATCACGCCCTATCCTAGGATTTTTCGTTGGATCGGACAACTGGCTTTTACCAGAGAATTGCCGTCAGCTAATCGAGCAGAACCCGAGTTTCTGTAATTTCTACGCTTCGTAACAGAGAAGAACACAAGCTACGTTGGCGAATAGGAAACGCGGTTTAGACGAATCAAGCATTTACCCATTGGTCTTTCGATGTATTACGCGCGACGTTCGAGGAAAGAACACAGTTTCGAGATGACGGAGATCGTAAGAACGCGCTGCTACGAAGAGAACACAAAGTTAGTCCGAAAAACCGCAGCTCGTGTAGTAATTTCAGGCGCATTTAACCGCAAAAATGATTGTTATCGGAGAGGCAACGGGGCAGGAGTGCGCGATGGGATCTCGTATTAGCTGTTCCTGTCCGGCCCGAGTAATCTTCTCGGCGTTCACAATTCGACAGCGCGTGGAGCAATGATTATGTCGATGGGAGAGCGAATCGCTCGTGCCGTGTTCCAGCCTTTATGAACGAAAATGACTCGATGAAATCAATAAAGGATTATCGTTTGTATAGGATAGGCAGGGCGTCTTACGTACGTACATAGATAGGGCAACTTTAATCATATCGAGCGTACAAGGATTCGACGTTGTTCGTCAAAGGTGAATCGGTGAAAGCCAACTTTGCGACCTTTAAGACGCGACAAGAGCGAAAGATGCGAGTAATCTATGCTTCTATAGATTTACATGAAACGATACGAATCAAGATCGAATTTGATCGTCGATCGAATTGTATTTTATTTAAGCGATAAAGGATCCTTATAAAACATGCTTGAAACGTTTATGGGAAAATATTGGAAGCTGTTACCGTTCACGGAAGTGAAAAACCGTCACGCCCCGAATAAAACTGGCGAATAAAAGAGTGACAGGCTAATAAAGTCGGCATCGATTTAAACGTATTTAAGGGGAGACCCTCTGCAGTCTATAGCACCGTAGGCAAGCAGCCATTTATCCACCCTTTTCCCCTTCCATGGACACCAAGGTCACCTAAATCTCAACGAGGCAGGAGTTGCACTCAATATTGTGACCGAAGGTGTAAGCTATCGCGTTTCGTTCTTCTCCTTTTGCGTTCTTCGCTTCTCTTTCTCCACTCTTTCGCTCCGTTTTCGTTTCGTTCTACTCGCGCACGTTACCATTACCGCCGCCGACATCGACACCGCTGCCGACGCCGCATCCTGATCGTTCCCGGGCGGCGCAGTTCTCTATATCCAAGGCGCTGATTTGATCCACGTTTTAGATACGAGCATCGACCAACCAGACACGAAGATAACGAACTGCTAATACTAAACTTGAAAGTTACACACCGCAGAGTATTGAAACTTTTCTTTCTTTTTTCTCGACTGCCGTTCAAAGAGAAAGAGAAAAGAGAAAGAGAGAGAATACGCGAATACACATGGAGGAGAGGACGCGTGTAGCGTGTGTGGCGAAACACGCGCGAGCCATGGGAACCGGAGGACGCGAGGAGGTGAAGCGAGGCGCCAACCGCTTTATCCTTTTCAAACTAATTATCGGTAGTTTGCGCTTCCGTGTCTCGTTAATCTTATCGTACACCTTCCCCATACCTCCCTACCCCCTGGCTTTTTTTCAGAGCACCGTGGAAATTGAATAGCATTACGCGTAACGAAATTCTCCCGTTGAATCTTATGAATTTCATTAGTACAACGTCTTCTTCGCCACACTCGTCTTGTATCTCGCTTATCTTCTTTGCTTACTTAATTTTTTCCTCAACTTTTTCGATGGAATGTTACGGGATCCAAGTACGGGATGACGATCGCTTTTCGATGCACGGGAGAGAATGAGAGAATGAGAGAGAGAGAGAGAGAGAGAGAGTGGTCGTTACACGCCGACCGAAGGATGAGCAGGTTAAGTACGTATACGCCGTATTCCGGCAGTTATTTCGCAAATTTAGTAGGCACACAAGGGTCGGCGCGTGCTGATAATACCGCCTCAGTTCCCACCCCTGCCATTTTCGACCTTACCACGGAGGGAGGGGAACGCGTCCTGCCTCCGACTGCCTTTCCGGCCAAAAGTGATTTTTCCAAATTCCCTGGCAAATTAGGTGCTTCGACCTTTGCGCCGGGTAATGCAGCAACCGCCCCAAACAGGGTTAACGCGAAATCTGAAACGGAAGAGTAAGCGACCGGGGACGCATTTAACCGCACGAATTTCATTAACTCGCAATTTCGCGTATCTGTCCCACCGCGAATTATTTCGCCAATGCGAAGACGAATTTTCTCGCGCAGCGTATCTTTCATATTTAATTATTTTAATCCCGTGGCGGTCTATCGAGGAACAAGAATCCCTCGAGCTCCACGCGCTATTTTCCTTCAGTCCATTTTTCACTCTTCTCATTCTTCTTCTTCTTCTTCTTCTTCTTCTTCACGTTCCTCCTCCTTTCCGTACTATTCGTACCTGCTCTTGTCTCCCTCCCTGCCACCCGGCCCATTCGCTCTTCGTTTTATTCTTTTTTCATTTCACAAACTTACATAAAATTTTAAACGCAATCCACACTTGCGCAACGGACGGCGCGCACTTCGCGCGGAGGTACAATTATGCAAAAATCGAGCATATTCCCTTAGATTAAGGGGTAGGTTAACCACACCTGCATGCAGAGCCAGACATACGATTAAATCCATGGGCATGGATAATGAGATGCGTGTTCGACTTTAAGTGGTGAGCCACGAGTGAGGAGATCTCCGCAACCGGTCTCTGAATCGCTCATACCTACGCGGTTCTCCTTTCCTTCTTCTTCCTTTCTGCTTGCTTTCGTTGCAAAACTCGCGCGCTCGCGAGCTGACAGAATAAACGAAAAAAGTGGACGTCGATGAAAAGTCACGAAATTTCTCTGCATATTAATCAGACTTATTGGCTTACTTATAACGACCTGTTATTTCTGCTAATGCTAAGTAGCTGTCGTACAAAATACTTCCTCTCCCCCTTTTCCTTCCTTTTTTTTCTTTATTTTTTTTTTTTTTTTTTTTTTTTTTTTTTTTTTTTTTTTTTTTTTTTTTTTTTTTTTTTTTTTTTTTTTTTTTTTTTTTTTTTTTTTTTTTAACGACACCGGTTTTATTCGAATCTACGTCATTTAAAATCGTTCTTATCTTTTAGCGACTTTCGCGACGTGTAATTACGATCGAACGAACGCGAAGGCCGATACCCGACTACTAGGTAACCTAATAAAAAGACGAAGGAATTCGAACATAGGAAAAAATACCGTGCCGATAATCATAGCGTTACGTCGGTCGTCATAGTTGGAGCCGAAGGGACGAGCGGAAAAAACGAAGGATCGCGGCGCGCGGTGGTTACGTCGAGATGGCTGTGGTCGAGGGAACAGGGTCCTGTGGGCCTATGGGCCAGTGGAGAAAGGGTCGGTACAATTGACGAAGTGGGGGAAAACCAGTGATGGACGGACTGGCTGCTCCCCTGGACGGTTCGGGCCGCACCAATAACTTTCCGAGACTAGAAATGGCACTGGAGTCGCGTGCTTTTCGCTCTGCTGTTAGCCACACGTTTAAACACCGTCCTTTTTAAATATTTTTCACGATACTTGGATAAACGTATCCAGGGAACACGATCGTACTGTGATTATGTAGATTAAAATTCCATTTATCAAACTCTGTTATAACACACAGGGAAACTGTACAAAGTCGTGCAGTTTGTAACGCGACTGTTGACTCCTAGGGATACGTACGAACCCCATTGGAAGGTAGTAGGTAGCATGGACGGGCTTGCAGCACTCTTGACCCATAAAGCATAGGAACAAGTTCCTATGACGGCACTCTCTCGCGTATAAGAAGAGAGAAAGAGAAAAAGCGAGGGCGAGGAAGGCATAGGAGCGAGCCGAAGGCCGTCTGGGCGTCGTACATCAAAAAATCGTTTCCCACAGCTGAACTTTGCACTCGTAGCCGAAGATAGAACGCGATCGTCTTGCATCCGCGATAATTAGCGTACCCGGACAAGCAAACATGGCAGAAAAAAGTGATTAATTTATCAGGGATCGTCGGCGGAAGACGTTCCTTCGAAGAGTTTTAACAATTTCTTTCCTTGTCTCTTTCGCACTGCCACCATCCCTCCCCTCTTTCCCGCTCAGCCTCTTCCTCTTTTGCGACCTTGCGAGCTGCTCGCAATGATATAACTCTAATAATTTGTCCCGTCAAAGGAAGAAAGCAAGTATGTATATAATAGAGGTCGTGACCCGATGTAACGCGATACGTAGCTAGTTGCTGCGTTCGCTGTACACCGTGCCGCGCTCTCGCACTATGCATTAGATGCACGTCCACGCGTTTTGCAAGATTACCATCCTCGTCTCGTCTTGCCACGTCTCGTCGCGTATCTAGAAAAATTATCGGTTCCAACTATACCGCGGTGAACACGATGTAAGTGGAACAATGCTTCTGTTGCTCCCTTTGTTTCAACGCGAGTCCTTTTAACACGTGGGTCGATCGTCTGAGATTGAAAGAATGGTAATTTCTCAATGGCATTCTCAAATGTCAGAATATATTACGTGGAATACGAGGAAGAGCGTGAAAAATGCTGTTTCTTCCTACGTTCTATTTTAATGCATTATTTCGAATCGTGTAAGAAGATCGAAGCGTGTCACGTGTTTGCACGAAGCGTCTATAAACGTATCCACACGAGTTCCATCGTGCTGAAGAATAGCCGTACGACAAAACATACACCGACTACTTCCTCCAACCAGAAAAAGAGCAATGCGAAGGTGACTTTATTAGCATACGATTGGCACCGTCCATCTTAATGCCCCTCCGCCGTGGCCCTCTTCCCTTTCTGCTCTTCTTTGTCCCCCTATCCGCGCGTATCTTCGAACAATGTTTATGCCCGTGTTCGCCGATGTTTAGTCGGTGCTCGCGCGATTCCGAGGCCACCGCGTATCTTTCTGCCAAATTCGATTTCTTTCATCTGTTCCTTCGCACACTGCCGGTACTAAAGTCTCTGACAAACGCGATCAAACCTTCCATACACTTTTACATCCAATGACTAAAAAAAGCATTAACATCCCATTTATTATTGAATCTACTAATTAATTAGATTCAACTATACCGAATTTAGTATTAGTGAAATTTAGAAAGATTTCATAATCTGGAAATAATTCTCACACTGCGGGTACTAAAGTCTCTGACAAACGCGTTCAAACCTTCCATACACTTTTACATCCAATGACTAAAAAAAGCATTAACATCCCATTTATTATTGAATCTACTAATTAATTAGATTCGACTATACCGAATTTAGTATTAGTGAAATTTAGAAAGATTTCATAATCTGGAAATAATTCTCACACTGTGGGTACTAAAGTCTCTGACAAACGCGTTCAAACCTTCCATACACTTTTACATCCAATGACTAAAAAAAGCATTAACATCCCATTTATTATTGAATCTACTAATTAATTAGATTCAACTATACCGAATTTAGTATTAGTGAAATTTAGAAAGATTTCATAATCTGGAAATAATTCTCACACTGTGGGTACTAAAGTCTCTGACAAACGCGTTCAAACCTTCCATACACTTTGCGTCCAATGATTAAAAAAAGCATTAACACCCCATTTATTATTTGATCTACTAATGAATTAGATTCGACTATACCGAATTTAGTATTAGTGAAATTTAGAAAGATTTCATAATCTGGAAATAATTCTCACACTGTGGGTACTAAAGTCTCTGACAAACACCTTCAAACCTTCCATACACTTTGCGTCCAATGACTAAAAAAAACATTAACACCCTATTTATTATTTGATCTACTAATTAATTAGATTCGACTATACCGAATTTAGTATTAGTGAAATTTAGAAAGATTTCATAATCTGGAAATAATTCTCACACTGTGGGTACTAAAGTCTCTGACAAACGCGTTCAAACCTTCCATACACTTTTACATCCAATGACTAAAAAAAGCATTAACACCCCATTTATTATTTAATCTACTAATTAATTAGATTCGACTATACCGAATTTAGTATTAGTGAAATTTAGAAAGATTTCATACTCTGGAAATAATTCGCACACTGCGGGTACTAAAGTCTCTGACAAACGCGTTCAAACCTTCCATACACTTTGCGTCCAATGACTAAAAAAAACATTAACACCCCATTTATTATTTAATCTACTAATTAATTAGATTCGACTATACCGAATTTAGTATTAGTGAAATTTAGAAAGATTTCATAATCTGGAAATAATTCTCACACTGTGGGTACTAAAGTCTCTGACAACCGCGTTCAAACCTTCCATACACTTTGCGTCCAATGACTAAAAAAAACATTAACACCCCATTTATTATTGAATCTACTAATTAATTAGATTCGACTATACCGAATTTAGTATTAGTGAAATTTAGAAAGATTTCATACTCTGGAAATAATTCGCACACTGCGGGTACTAAAGTCTCTGACAAACGCCTTCAAACTTTCCATACACTTTCACATACAATGACTAAAAATAGCATTAAACACGCCATTTATTATTTAATGTACTAATTAATTAGATTCGACTATACCGAATTTGGAATTAGTGGCACAGATAATTATTTCCAAAGATTTGATACTTTGAAAATGAAACGTGCAAACAAATTTACGAATGAAATATAAGCAAACACTTGTCTCACTCACTGAATGTTATACATCGCAGATTTTAGATTATTTTAGAACATCTTATATAACGTTTATCGTGTTTGCACCTTCAGTTTTCGCATGAATGCATAAAAATATGCAATGTACTGGCAAAAGAAAAATGTTTCATTAGATAACAAGAGCGAACTAGTTGTATATCGATACGAATCTTTATACATGAAGAGGTCGAAGAGCGGACAATCAGACGCGTTCTAACACGCATTAAGCGCGTTATATCTTTACGAATTCACCTTGTTTCAGCTTGTTCAAAGTTCAACGCGTTCGATGCAAATTTTTCGAGCGTAGTTCCGCGTCGTTGCATTATCCCAGGCTAGAATTTTTCTTCATCACGAAACGCGTACGCGACGTAGCATTAGAAAGATCGCGGAACGAATCGATCGGTCGCGGATGCGCTCAAGTTCGCGGCTAAAAGCGAGAAAGCTTTTACTTGACGATAGCTCGTCGAGGACGTCTTAAACAAAACCGCGGTGTTGTACTGGCGTTGGAACGTATTATTATTGTTCGCGTAGTTACCGTAATGATCGTCATTATTGTCATCAGGAGTGTTGCTAGGACATTCCTTCACGGTAACGAGTTTAGCGAAGCTTTGCCACGGACGAACAGGATCTTGAGGAGAAAGAGAGCCCGGGCAGACGTGGCCCGAGGGCCGCGTCCATTATTCAATAATCTCGCGAGCCAGTGCTTTTCGTTTTAACTGCAACCTTTTTTTGCCATTGCAATATTGTTTTTATTCGCGATCGATACGCCTCGTTACTTTCGCCTTTTTACAAAAGAGTCTAACATTTGCCGATGGTATCCAAGCTGAACATTATCATAATAGAAACGGTGTGCTAATGCAGAAGATTCGTCACCGCGATACCGCGTCAACTTAATTCTTCTTTGTTTGAAATTATAATCTGTTTAAGACACGAATACGTAACTCTTATCGTCGAAATGATCGGTATATTGCGCGAAGAATCGATCGGACATGGAGGAAATTGATATCAAAACGGAAATATGGTCCTTAAAGAGACCGCGATAAAGAGTACCAGAGAAGAATGATTTTGCTAGGACGGAAAGCGGAAAAAGGAAGAACCACCGATGTTAATTTCGCCTCCCTTCCGCTCCGTACGCTCCTCACCCTCCCTTTTCTTGTAGCAATTTCCATAGCCTTGTGCGAATAAAGCGCATTAAGATAGTCATCATTGGCTATTAATTTATGGCTGCGCGTATTTAGATCGACGCGATAGTATCGACTCGTTTACGCTCTGTTCCGCACCTTGTACCGAAGAAATCTGTTCAATGATCAAACAGTGGACGATCTCGCGAATCTCCGTTATTCCCTGAACGAGAATTTCTTCGACTTGTTTTCAAGATCGTAATAGCCAGACTATCGAAAGTGTTGGAAGCCTAGTTTTTGCGCGAGAAACTCGGAAGACATTCGCGGCGGCTGGATTAAAGCAATGATTCTTACGTGTGCGCGATTTACGCTCGCTATCTCACCTTCTAGGATGAAGAAGAGCCACTGTCGGCAGTTTGTCCTGTCTTCCGCCACGCACTCTTTATTACCCCGTTCTTTGCCGTCTTTCCCCCTCTATCTCTCTCTCTCTTTCTCTCTGTTTCTCCGCGTGCACCCGCGCGCTCGCGCGATTCTGTACAAGTTCAACACATTTAGGGGGTTATCGTATTATGTCGAGTCACGAACTCGTTATAGCACGGCAAGACGGATCGGCGCTATAAAACCACTTGGTTTCAGTTTAACCAAAGGGTGCACGGTATAACTGGTTTACATTTTGCCGCCTTTCTTGCTCCCTGCCCCCTTCTACCAGAGCGAGCGCGTCTCCCTACGGTTGCACGGGAAATTTTTCACGATACCGTGTGGCCTCCAGTCTCTCTCTGTTCGCCTCCTCGAAGATACGATCGTCGGAACGGTGCAACGGGTCCACAGGAAAACGTGGATACAAGATACGACGAGAGTCTGGCAAGAGAGAGGCTCGATGAAAAAAAGCACGAGGGCGAAGAAAATAATAAACGTGCACGAAGGAATCCACGCTAATACCACGTTTGTGTGTGTATGTGTGCGTGTGTGTGTTGTACAAGAGAGAGTAAACGGGAGAAAACCGTTCAACGACAGAGCAAAAGGGGAAAAGAGAAGAACGAAAGGCGGCCGAGAGCGAACGAGAGACGAGAAACGACGAATCGAAAAGGCACGGGGGATGCACGAAAAGGGGCAAGAACCTTCGACAGAGATACACCTACCACAACCGCGCGCGCTTCCTATCGAAACCGGCACTTTCGTTTCACGCAAATTTTAAGTTTCGCGAATAAATTGCTAGGCTGTCGGTCCGAACGAAACGACGCCGAAGCGAAGCGAGACGAGGCGAGCCGAGCCGCCGCGCGAGTCGACGAGGAAAGGCATTACCCTGGAGGTGGTGGTACGAGAGGCCGAAGCAAGCGGCAACTAGTCGATCCACGTGCTCGTTATCACGGTAATAATATCGACGATGTTGTCTTCGTCGTCGGCGTCTTCTTGCCGCTGATTCTCCACCGGTCAGCACGAACCAATGAAAAATACTGAAAAATGCACGATAGGATCGTGTGCACGCGCGTTTTACGTTTTTGCCGCCGAGAAACGCGTGCGCTCGCGCGTGTGAATCGGCGCGCTTCGACGCGAAATCGAGCGCGGCAAGATCGGCCGTATCGAACGGGGAACGTGGGAGACGATGCCGACGAAAGGTGTAATTTTAGTTACGAAGAGTAAGTAATGAGCAATCGACAGGCTGAACGGCAATTTCGTGGCGGCTTGCCTTCTCCGTCCTCGGACCAGCTATCTACCGACTCTGTAGCTTCACTATAGGCTATATGCATTTTTCCCATCTATACGCCGTATGGAATTTGTCGTGCGCGAAAGTACCCGTACGAACTAGAAGCTATCGAACGCTATGAAACGTAGAATCAACTCCGAACGAAGCAATTTATTGGAAAAATCGCGAAACCGTGGTCAGAAGGCGGCGAGAGAGCGTCCGACGGGAAACGTTGTTCCACTTCTATCCCGCTGGATAATCGCGTAAAGAAGAAATCCGTTGAAACGCAATTATTGCGATCGAATGCACCTTGGTGCGCGGTTAATCAATAAGTAGCGAGTCTTCGGAAGAAATGTCACGAATCGCCCACAGGAATTTCGTATCGTCTCGCGTGGCTATGGCAGGGGAGGAGAAATGAGAAGAGAATATGCAAGGCTGGTTTTTCATTTTAAGCGACCACAGACTACGCATTAGCGGCTGAAAATCGAAGAGAAAATTGTTAGCTTGGAGAACGTATTTGACTAAGTATATGCACGACTAACAATATTCAAGGACGAATCGTGGAACGATGCAGATGAGAAAAACGAACTGCAAGAGAGAAATTTTTCCTCTCTAGAGACTATGGACCATTCAGTCCTGTTACGTAAGGCTGCCGAGAATCGTTTGCATATACTGGGAAATCGTTTGGAGATAAATAAAATATATGGCAAATATTTGGCAGCGGTTGGACCACTGGTGTCGAGAATGAAACGAGGCTTATCAACGCGCAATATCGCGCGATAGATCGACGGAGATCCGACCGAGCCGATTCCAATCTCTGGTGCGCGAAACCCGTTCCTCAGCATCGGTCGCGGGGTCGCTCCTCTTTCGCGCATGTGACGCAAAGCATCGCTGCGTTTCCCGGCTGCTCTGCTCGCTACCGCACACCGTGTCAGCGTTCTCTCGTAAATCCTCGTGGGCGGGGCGTGAACGCAGGCGTTTGCGTTGATGCTGTCCAAGAATAGCGTACAAAGTGTATCGAATTTGTACGATTCGCCTCCTGGCTCTTCCCGGACCCTGTTTCACCCCTTTAGTTACACCATCCGGTTGATATCCTTTCTTTTTTCTTGGGGCTGGAGTCAACTTGGCTCGACGATGCTTCGAGCGGAGATCGTTACTCGCCAACACTCGCGGGAAATTTTCGTCGGACACACTGGCACGATAAGTCGATTGTGTAACGTTCTTTCTGTAACTATCCCCTCGTTCTTTATCCTGATATCCTAAAACGCTGTTAAAGATCGTCCGCCACCGGAAACAACGGGAATGTATGCGCGAAATATGTCAACGTAATAAAAATCAACGAGGTCGGATCTAAACCGGAGATAAGTGGAATTTACGATTACGAAACACACGATCGAGAAGGGAACGTGGCCGACACAAGGCGACTAGGTATCGACGACTGATCGAGCTCGACTGGTCGACGCGACGTCGGTGGAACCCGGAAGAGCCGGTCGGTTTCGGTTTAAAAGAAGGTAAAAGTAACAGTTATGTTCATTGTCGCGCCTGCCTCGTCCGGACGTTTTATGACTGACCCTCGTAAAAAAAGCTAACGGTCCGCTCTCGTTTCGTCGCTATACAAACCCTGTTTATTGGCTTGTGCAACACGGCGGAGCAACGTGGATCAAGAAAAGCCTTACAGGGGGCTTAGTCCTCAGGTCCGCGTAGCTGCTCTTTTCCGTGCAAAGTGTCCGTGCTGGAGGACGAACGTGACTACGCGACCGTTTGCCAGTTTTATTGCCAGGTCCAGGCAAATTACGACGTCGTCCAACGACTTTTACGTCTATTCGCCGTGGCGTCCCTTCAGCCTGACTGTACCGTAGCATTTTTCCCTCGGCCGGCAAAACCAACCTGCTACGTAATAAAGATCCAACACTTTAGCCTATCAAACACGTTTTTCGGATCGTCCTAGCTTCGCGAGGATTTTCTTTTTCTCCGTCGATCGCATCAGGCTGGTCGAAATAGAACGCGTGCGTGTTAAACGAATGGCGTTCGAACGTGTTAACGTAATATATTACACCAATTTGTTACGGAATATCGAGCTAATGGATATGTATATATATACGTAGGAATATAATAAAATAGATAAAACAATTAAAATATTCCACATACTGTCGTTCTAAAATAGATGATGGAAGAACCAGTTTAGAAACACGGCAGCGTTGCGATAAGTATCGCGCGACTGTCAGGTACGAGGTATCGCGTCAAACCGATCCGTTTCGCCCGGTGAAATATTAACTCGAACAATACCAAGATTTTTAAGCTTCTATCCGATGCATGGAGTTTCGTTTCCGCGAATAATCGAAGATTATCGTGCAACTATGAGCAACGTTGACGCTTTTACGCGTTTTAAACATAGCGAGGGTTACAGCAGCTATTCTGGCGTGCGTCGAGGAACAGAACATGATGTCCGGAAACGGTGTTTCCTCCGCATCGATACATGGATTTCCATTAAAAGTAAATACGTGGTAAGGTCGGCGCAGCTCCGGACTAAGGCTCGCTTCGCGTGTAATATATAATATGCGGTTAGATGCAAGACTACTTTTAACCACGGCCATAAATCAAACAACCGACTCTGCGTGCATTCCTAGAGAAAACCTGCTCCGGCCCGAGAAAAAAGTCCCGGAGACCCCGCTCGAGATCTCGCCGCGTCTAATGAACGTGCCTCGTTCGTTTCGTTTTGCAAAACGAGAAACGATAGCCTATTACATTTTCCTGTATCCGTTCGAACACCTTCCGTCAAATCAACGCTCCTCTGTTATCCGCATACTCTCGTTTCCCCTTCTAAGTCTCGCATGGCGGACGCTGCATCAATTCTAGCACGATACAACGTTTCGCGTGTATTACAAACGTAACGCGCGATCGTCCTACGAAACCGTATAAACAGATCGTATTTTTCGCGCAAGTCTTATTATCGTACAGGAGAAGATTCGACTTCATTTTATTAGCGTACAGGAAAAAATTCTTTTCGTTTGGCTGTGCGCTTTATCAGCGTGAAATGAAACATTCGACGCTCGTGGCAGCGACGATCAAACCAAGCAAGGGTTAAGGTTAAACGGTCAGCAAGATCCGTGATTGAATACAAGCTGGTTGCAAGTGAAACGTAAAAGAGGAAAATTTCTCCCTTCGGTCAATTAGTTCTCGCGAGCGGAATACGGTGGAATTTTTAAAAAGCAGATATCGGCTATGATCTCTGTCGTACGAAACCAGTGTTGCAACGAAGCTCGGCGATCTTTGTATCATTGTACGCCGCGAGGAGATTGCTTCGCTCGTCGTCGACGTTTTCTGCGAACTTTCAATTTAACGGGCAGATCCGGGCCTTTTTCTCCGAAATCACCATCTCGCGCAAGAAGGGCCTGTAAAAATGACTCGGAGGGCCCCTCTCGGACGGCTCGAGCCTTGGGCTACTCTCCAATTAACCCATATATAGATCCCCTCCCTTTCTCTCTCTCTCTCTCTCTCTCTCTCTCTATCTTTCTTGCTCTTCCACTCTCTCCGTATAGGTTGGGTAAAAGGAAATCGAGCTGGCTCGTTTGATCGATCCTTTCCGCGACTTGCATCGGCGCTGGCCGCCACGATTTCCCTTGCACGGGAACCACAGATCGAACGCGACGGACTCGTCGAAACCGAGTATCCCAGATCGAGATTTCGAAATCACGATACCAACGCGCATACAGAGAGAAGGAGAGGAGGAGAGTTGGCCTCTCGAAAGGCACGCGCGAGCTCCTCGAACCACCGCTATTATTACGACGTTACGTGGAATTACGGACGCCACACGATCGTCCGCATGCACCGTCTTATTGCAAGATCCTCAAGGTCTTCGTCGAATAATTCGCCTTTTCCGCGACAAGCTCCGTCGTCCTCGAAATCGTTGTCGCGATCGTGTACGGTTGTCGTTAGAACACGATAGAGAAAGAAACAGCTTTCGCAGGGGCGGTGGGTCGCTATAGGCGGAGAAAAGAGATAGAAAAAGGGACAGGGTGCGTGCGCGAGGGAAAGCGAGAGAAAAGAAAAATCGCAGCAAGCCGAGAGCGACAGTGTTACGGTAGCCGTAAATTTCTTCGGCTAATGGTGCACAACAAACGCTTGTCCGTACCTAAGCTCATAATGTCCGTTCACGCCGGCCTAATATCGTTCCCGGCGTTTAATAAATATGTCGCGGAGGTAATACGTCATAACTTTTCCACGCGTCGCGATCTCGTGCAAGCGGTCGCGCTCGCGCAACACCGTATACCCAGCACACGCACGAAACGGCCGTATACACGCGAATCTACACGAGCGGCGACCGCACGAGCGATGTATTACGTTGATATTCGTTGAACGGTTACCGCGTAATGTCACTGAGTTATACGCTTCTTAACCGAGACTCTTAATCGCGGGATAATGTTGTCCCAGCTCTTTCTTTCGCTCCTTTTGCTCCTCTTTCTCCTTCCCGCCCCGTCATTCTCTGTCCCCTTTTCTCTTAACCTTGTCTCCGTCTTTCTTTTTCCCTCTATACGCCGGTTGATACACACGACGCCGCGCCATGTACGCATACCGATAAAACAAACGCGCAGTGTTTCGCGCACGTGACGAATGCGTAATTTCGCCACGGACGAATGATTGTCCGTACGTTTTTAGTAGCACAAAAAGGACTCCATGATTAGATACTCGCCCCCTCCCGTACTGCGACCATGCACCGCCACCGTGTAAAGCATTCATTGAGTGGAAGCGCAGTGTCGATGGCGTGATTCACGCATCTGGAATTCGGTGGCGCTTCGAGAAAATTAATTAAATCCCACTGATTAATCGCTCGATCTCTCTTTATCTTCTCGTTTCTACTTCACTTCTCCGCTTGGTCTCTTTTTTTCAACGTTCGTTCGTGAACTCTTTCTAGATTACCTATAGACGAAAGCGAGATACAGAAGAGACCGCCGAATGTTTATACTATTAATCGTGTTGTTCGCACAACACGATTAATATGGCCGGCAGGTAGTAACGGTTGTACAGAGAGCCCGAAGGATAAGCGGCCGACGAGTCGTTTATGCCCGTCCGCTTAAAAACGCCAGATAGAATCGTACATCATCGAGCGTACGACGGGAAAGAGGCGGTAAAATTAAGAAATTTTCGTTCCGGCACACAGCGACGATCAAGCAATTATTTTAAAAGGTCAAGAGGTTTCAGCTGGATAAATTATGTCCGTCGTCCTTTCCCACCCGCGTCGGCGGTCAATAGCTACGAAATAAACGTTTCGATTCAGTTCTCGCATGAACGCCACTGACTTATGCCCCGTTGCAACGACAACGGATCGGATTCGTGATCGTACGCGTGAAATTGACGAAAAGATGCAGAAAGACGCGTAGTACAATTTAGCAGCTGATCGGTGTAACGAAGAAAACGACAAGAAAGTAATACGAAGTAAACGTACAGATAAAGACACACGCGTCGATCGTAACTCGCCGAGTTTGTTACGTAACACACGTACAGAGCGACAATCGAATACCCGGAGAATCAAAAGGAAGGAAAAAGCGTGTTAAAATGCGCGTATTACGACTGCGTTGCTCCTACGTTCTGCCTGCGGTAATTCACGAACGTCGGCTATACCACGTGTTCCGGTTCGCTCGAGATAAAGTCACTGGTAATTAGCCCCTGCTCGATATTCATAACTTTTTTACGCTCGTATCTTTGGCATTGGTAGAACCTGACCGGAACGGAGAAGGCAAGGAGCATCGGATACAAAAGCATTTTACGGTCGGATCGCGGACAGAGCTTAGGCTGGCAGGTGGTGTTTGTAATGGCCGGCCAACGGCAGACCAGGCGGCACAGTGCTATAAGGCAGGTTTGCCATGGTAAAAACTGTTGCGTGAGTTACGAACGTCCGAGTCTATTTGCGGTATCGACGGGTCCCTGATTACATCGTCGCGTATTAATTGAATACGCGACACAACGACGACGGCGCAGATGGCGCCGAAACGCTGCAAGAAATCGGCACACCGGAGAGAGAAACGGCGAAGAAACCGATCGAATATTCTTTCCAGTACGCGCGATCGCGCCACATTGCCACGCCATACGCCTCCCCTCCTCTCCTCTCCTCTCCTCTCCTCTCTTCACCGCGATCCGTTCGTTGATAGAAACGGTACGATACAGTCGCGATGCGGCGCGATCATCGATTTCAACGAGTTCCACGTACGCCGAAGCACCGTGTCGAATCCCTAAGTAACGCAACGATGGAAGATCGATGGGAAGAAGAAACGTTTAGCCAACTCGATGTATGTAAATTGTTTGTTTTATCCACGAATCCACCGTTTCTCTATCCTTCTCTAATAAATAACGCGCAGTTGTGTTTTTATAGTCCGTGTGAAAGTATTCGAGCGATTGGCGCGACGCTTTACGAGTACTTTACGGGATACCGAGATGCGTGTTTCCCTCTTTCGTTTCTACATGGGTAATTTTATTTTTGTCCTTTGAACGGCGAACGCTGGAAATGTACGAGTTACGTCTTCGTCTGCAAGAGCAAAGGCAAGTATTCCGCAAAAACGTGATCAGGAACGCTTTTTGATTCAATTATTTTGCCTTGTATCCTTGTTTCCTTGCGGGTACACAGGTATACGTATCCTTTGTCTGGCGGTGTAGTCGTTCCGATCGTCGAGCACCTAAACACGTTCTTCGTGCCTACGAAGCGCGGCCGATCCAAAGTATGCATTATCTCAGCCTGGAGCAATGAAATGGCAGTCTGCTATATAGACGAGCAAGAAGCCGAACCAATCAAAAGCGCGGCGTTTCTGTTGTCAGCAGCAGCCTTGAAATCTCCAGCCGGCGATCAAACGAAATTTCCCTTTTCCATCGTGTCCTTCTATTTACAGTTCCATCCACCGGAACGCGTTTCTTGCTTTTTCTCGTTTAACATTCTGCACAGTGAAATACGTCTAGTCGACGTTGGTTTACAGACGTTTTCTTTCGTGCCAAAACACACGAGACCGTTAGTCTAGCCGGTAGCGTGATATAATGATCGATATAGAGATCGAACCGAGGGAAGAACGTAACTGCTCGGTAGGCTGTCTTCTTCCGTTCTTCGCGGAAACAACAATCTCAGAAACACGGGGTAATTGATGAATAGCCATTGACAACAAACGGCACGCTGTGAGAGAGGATTAATCCCGGGCCACGACGGCGATAACTCCTCCCGCATGAAATTTGCAAAACAGTCGGATAGCGTACGAGCTGTTGCCGGTGTGTAAAAGCGAGCCAGCGCGCACGAGTTCGTACATGCGAACAGCTCGTCCATCAAATTGAGAACCCTGGTAGGCAGCCGCTATACGCTGCCGGCTGAACGTGCGATCAGCACCTATGCTTTGCGCGCGCGTTACGCGCCACTCACGTTCCTTCGTTTCTTTTCTTCCACACAGCTCCGTAGGCACCGATAAACCATTGCTATTGTTTACCATCGAGTCCTGTGTCCTTTACCGTCCTGGAACGACGTCGATGTCTCGCGGCCTCTCGATAAAGACGCAACCGGACACCGTCGTCGTCTTCCAAACCATCGTTTGTTGCCCTGCCTATGCACCTCCTCTACCGCAACACATGTATACACCGGTGTCCTTCTCTCGATCCTCGAACGAGATACCGGTGTAACGTTCATACGCTAATATCACTCTGTTTATCTTATAATCGTGCTCGCATACATTTCCTGTCCCTGTCGCGATCCAAACAAACTGCTGCGTTCTACCTTTGTTTCCATGTTTATAGCGTGTTCGATCATTTGTTTTATTTTATGGCGAAATAAACTTTACCACTTTCGTGGTGTTCGAATCGTCTTCATCGGCGGTATCCCAAAGAAGAGTTTAGAACGGAGATAAAGCTATTCTTTTATATCCGAGGAGGAATAGAGAATAATCGACGCAATAATATTCTTACGTGTTACGGTAAGTGATTGAAATAATCTTCAGCGGTAACCGGCGGTAGATCGTATCGAAACCGAATCGAGATTATTCCGCGCATGTAAAGTTCCGGTGAACGTTGACCAGCGCGTTACCAATTGCGTGAAATAATATTACCGACTTTTATAAGTGGCAAAGCACGTTGTCGGTAACAGAAAAACGTGGGACAGGATGTAAGTGATTCCACCGATCAGAAATTACGCTTTCATGCGGTGAATCTGCAACACCCGTGATTAATACTCTTGAAAATTTTCACGTTATAACGCAGCAAAATATAAAAGTTGATCGACGATACTCGGGTTCGCGGTGAAATTATGCGGTGGGGCATATGCAAATTGCGAATATCCCGATACATTTTGATCGATGTTTACAATTACTTTTAATGACACGCTTCTACGGCATTTTGACTCACTATGGCCGACTATGGCCTTTTTTCGCAACAATGAGTATACCGCCGCACGGCATGTTAATGAATACGAATTAAAAATCAATCGACGAAATGTTACGTAGAGAGAAAATCGGACAACAGCTTGTAATCTCGCGCGATTTAAAACTATATTCACGAGGATCTTTACTCTATCTTTATTTTCTCCCGTGTAAAACACCAACAATTTAAATTTTTCTACTTAGTATAAAGAGAAAAATTTACAACAAAAAGGTTACTAACCTCGTTCGTGACGAGATGCAGGCTTACACGTTACACGTTCGATGACGCAAAGAACGACTTTTTTCCGGTTAACTACAACCTCCCGTTGAATATATAAAACAGACTACGTAGCTTTCTTTCTTCCAATCACGAATTCGCGGAAGATATACTCTTTTGACGTGTCTAACGTATGTACGTGGTTTCAGGAAGTCTGGATAAAGTATTCTCGTGGAAACAAATTATAACAATTCGACGCGAATAAACGAACATTAAAAAATTTAAACGACGATCTTATAATTATTACGCGATACTTGCAGCGAAAGAAAGAATACTTACTTAAAGAGAGAGAAATTGTTCGCTATTCTTCAGTCGTATCATTTGAAAAATGATCGCGTTTGAGGAATTCAACGGGCGAAGAGCAGGATGGAATCCCGATCAAATGTGAAGAGCCACGTAATTTTCAAGAGACCCGAATGTTTTTTGAGCGAACAGTACGCAGAAGCGGCGGGCGTGGAGAAGGGAAAAGGGCGTAGTAAGTCATACGGAGAGGCTCGTACGTCATCCTCCATCCGGGCCAACGGAGCAACACATGGAAAGGGGCTGCGGAGCCTCCATACACGACGAACGCACCTACTTGGCTTGCCTCTTTAGGTCGAGGTACGCTAGTGTTCGCTTACCACCACACACGTTCGCGACACGCACTCACACGTTGGTCACTCGTGTGCCTGGATATGTAGGAGAGGCTGAACCACTTGGTCACGGGCGTGCAACACGCACGCCTATATTCGACGCAAAGTCCACGATCCGATCTTTTCAATTTTCCAATTGTAAATTAGCGCCTTAAATGGTTCGTAAAAAAAGGCGTCGTAGAAGAGTGAGGTGTACGGGAACGAAGCGACCGGAAACATCGACCACTCATCAAGAGGGAAGTTCTCTCAGCCATGTTTGTCAGCCATTGAGGTATACAATTTTGAAAGATACGAAACAACTACGCGCGTATGTTTATGCCCGTATGATTATTAATTATTAAACATTTTTCAGACTCCTATCGGGGATAAACGTTAGAAATAAACGACCGACGAGGGGAAATTATAGCGGAGAAATAAGGAAAGAAAGTGAGTCGATTATTGTTATTTACGAGACGATTCGGCAGCAAACGATAATTAGCCGGTCGCGTGAAACGAATCCGTAAAAATCTTCCGCCCATAAATGATTTGTACAATGAACTTGCCCGTGTTTCTGTTCCAGCAAAACATTCCTACCACACACGAAGACGCGGAACGATCTTGGTCGATACACACAAAGATATGTGCTCTGTATTACCGACGAGCCTCGCAGCGACGATAGCGGTAAGCGCGGAGGCACATAAGAGGGAGGGGTAAACGAGCCGAGCCACGATTTCGTCGTCGTAAACGTCAACGTTACGGTTACAGCGTTGTTCCTAGCTGGTTTATATTGAACGAGGTTGCTCCCCGAGGTACGTAACACCTACTGGCAACCGTCGTATCGTCGAGTAGCACCATACTCGTTTCCAACTCGACAGAGAGAGAGAGAGAGAGAGAGAAAGAGTGAGAGAGAGAGAGAGAGAGAGAGAGAGAGTGAGAAAGAAAGAGGAAGAGAGAGAAGCGGGTGGAGACCACGTGGCTTTTACGCGGGAATCCCACTACTTCGGCACAAGAGTTCAAGGTTTGTTAGCTCTCTATCCGCCGTTCGTACACGGTGCCGAGACTAGACGAACCGCCCAATAAAGACCGCCATAACCACCACGCGATATCGATGCGCGTAAATCAAAAAAAGAACACGGATATACAATACCGGTTCGTTGGACTTCTAACACGTATTTTGCATTTTTTTAATCAATTTCGGAGGGTCAGCCTTACGAGAGAGCAGGGTTGAATTATCGAACGATTTGATCTTCACGGTACGTTTCTCCCGAGAACGTTGATACTTCTTTTTCTTATATTTTTTACCGTTGAGTCCATAATGAGAAACATCTCTATGCTTTATTTATGAAATTAGCATTTATGCTGTTTAGTATTCATAAAGTTGAAATTGTGAGAAACGTGAGAAGCAGAGTCTAAACAAGGCTAATGAAAACAATTAAATAATCGAATCCATACTTTTTTTTTTTTTCTTTTTATCGAATCGATGGATTATCGATCTTTCCGAAGCATCGTGAGGACGGAATAACAGCCGGAATTAAAACGTTGGCAGGAAGAACGCCGTCGGTAGACGAGGCAGTTTTACAGAAAATAAATGAACCATGGGGGTGTACAGAGATAGTATTCGAAGCTCCGTCTTCACGCCCTCTAATTACCTCGTAGACGCGGGCCAGACCCTTCAATGAGAGGCCATAAATTTTCCTTGCATTTGGAAACAGCCCCAGAAACTGATACCGCAGGACAGAAAAGCCTTTTGTGAATCGAGTCTATGCGTCTTGTAAAATTGCCATCCAGTGGAAGAGAAACGTGCTCGATAAATGTAACTAACCGTTCAATCTTACGGCGCGATAATTGTCAGATAGATATGGGCGATTCTCCTCTTTCTCTTCCTCTTTTCTCTCTTTTTCCCTCGTAAAACGTTATCTAAGTAAACGTTGTCTATACAAATAAAAGCATGGCTCTATATCTATGACGATTCATTATACACCCGATAGCAGTATTATGTTGCTTCATTACCGCAACATTAATAAGAGAGACATTTACATCTGAAAACGGTGGCGATACGGACGCTTCGCCGGTACCCATAAATCACAATGAATTTCAAGCGCGTGTACCCTTTGATGTTTATCACGGCCAATGATACAAATGCATTCCGTGCAATCAAGTTTCTTCGGCCGATCGTGAGGCGTACGGCGGCGCGGTAGTGCTCTCAAGAGCGTTAATGTTGTCCGGAGATCGTGTTCCCGTAACACCAATCCGCAATAAAACGAAGTTAATGATACCGTGTCTATCGTTACTGATTTGTGCGATTTGGGCGGCATAATCACTTCTTCAATCACTTATCGTACGCTAACCAATGACGTTTAACGTGGATACCGTTAGAAGATCGATAAATCATCCTATAAGATATATCGTCTTACGTGTTTGTCCTACGACGAATACACTCGTATTCCTTGTACAATACTTAGAAAAACTATCACCTTGGAAACGAGGGGCCATATTTCTTTCGCGCCTTAAATTTTTAGACGAGATATTCGAAAGTCAGAGACAGAAGACGTGAAAAGTGTTTTTTTTTTTTTCTTTTTTTTTTTGGTAAAGACGTGGAGACAGAAATCTTTATAGACGTAAAGATAGTAAATAAATAGTTGTCCTTCATCGTTTCTAGAATCGGTGTTTTTACGATGCTTGGCAAACCGACAGCAATAACCCTGGTCGATGGATCGGTTCCGTAGGTGCGTGTCGATAAAGCTAAATTATTTATTGTAGGTTCGTAGCAACGAACACCGGTGGAGGACATTGATGGCTCTATATTTACCAGGAGACTTTAATCTACGACGAAATAATCCATAATCCTGTATCGATAAATTTCGCTACGCGTGTATCGATTGTAGCCGGCGATGTTGAAGAGCACTTGCCGGCTAGTGCTAAATGAGTCAACGACTTTCGATTCGCGAGAGCATAGAGAAACCTGTTCGACGAGAGTGCTAGCCGATCAATCGCCTTTTACCATTCCTACGATTCCTCCTACGATCGCCGCATTCCGTCGTATCGTCGACCCGATTTGCACACTCTCTAATCGTACGATTAAATCTTCCGTGTCTCCTCCGCGATAAACGCAAAAAAGGTAATGGCAAACCGTTTTCCGGCTTTGTCGATCGAAGAAGCGAAAAACGAGCGTGCGCGCGCGCTCGCGCTAGCCGCACGATTCATCGACTATAAATCTTGTTGCAGTTATTGAATGGAAGACGCCGAGTTGATTCAGGAATACGCGAGCAAAACGACGCCCGGTTGAGAGGATTCTTTCCTCCGGGCCGTGAGCCCGGACCGGGGCCGAAACTTGACGTTAGATGGAACGAGAACGATGCAACACCGCCGCCTTCTTGAATATTAAATTCTTTCTCCCGTTGAATTTAGTATTTATAGAAGGACGTAAAGAATAAGGTTCGTTCAATAAAATCCCGTTTCTTGTCTTTGAATAAGCACGCGCCTACGTCACGAAAGCTCATAAAATAATCTGTACACCTTTTGTATGCATAAAGAGAGAGGTTCTCCTCTCGCGTGGTTCTCCTGCGGGAGTAGGAAATAAAAAAAAAGAAAAAGAAAAAAAGGGGGGACGAAGAGTACAACGGCGGGGCCTTAAACCGGACCAAAGGGCGCGAGAAGGAGGCTAGGAGAAGAATATCGTAGGTAAAAGTGAAACAGGACGGCGAAGAAAGAGAGAGGGTAACAGGGGTAAGAAGAGAGGACCGAACTACGAAAGACGAACGGTCCGAGACCCAGCTGAGTTGGTGTAGAGAATAGGCGGTGTCCAAAAAGCGAGACAGAGTTCGAGAGGTCTGGATCTGCCTACGACAAAGCGAGACGCTGCTAGGGAACCTCTGGGCAAGGGGGACAAAGACATCGCTAGAAACAGCTGACTACCGGAATTCGTGGTTCCGGAGGGGTGAGTACGACGAGGAAGGCACTTGAACCCCAATTGGACGAGGGCTTCCCCATTATACTCGACGTGCCCAACGATTTTACACGCACTTGACTCCATTCTATCTATCCACCAGACGTAACTTTATCGCTGTACGACCGAGTTTCCACGATCCGACGTTCGTTTTCAACGTTCGAACGCGAACTGCACGGGAATACGCGACGTACGGCAAACGTACAACGGCCGAACGTACATGTGATACGTAGCAAACTACGATTCGCTCTGGCTTTCGCAGAGATCGGAAATAGATCCTCTACTTTTAGCAAATACTTAACAGTGAACGTAACGAGTATTCTAGCTAACGTATTGTATTAATCGAAAAACCCATTTGGCTTGCCTCGTACGTCTCACGGTCGAGTCTACGAATTGATACGCGAAACTAAGAGGCTCGAGATCGATGGAAGACGCGGGTAAGATTAATTTTAGCGAGAGACGAAATTCTCGAATGTGAAACGGAGACCGTGTGCGCGCGCTTTTTTTACCAACGACCCCGGGGAAGGAGGGTGGGGGGGGGGTGGAAAGAAGGCGCGCTCGAGAGAGGCGCCTCCTCGGACAAAGAGGCAGACACGCACACATTAATGATAACTCCAAGTGTCACTTTGCACGTCGCTTTCACGCGGATGAGTTAGTTATTACCGATACCCCCGTCCCCCCGTGGCACGCGGTGCATTCATTCGCGCAGAAGGCAACGGAATATTTTTAGTTGGCTGCCAACTATAAATCCGTTATCTCGGCTACGCTTCATGACGGATACGTCGTATTTCAATCGTCACACAAATAGACTCGACCGAAAAAAATTACGACCAGTTTCGACGTAACAACACAAACAGCAACTTACATTCGACAATAGTATACAGGCTCGTGTCTTCTATATTTTTCAGAACGGAACCAAGGGTGGAATGATTTGTTCAGATATGTATCGGGTTAGCGAACATAGAGCGGAGTTTTCGCGTTAAAACCCGTGTCGCGCCCGATCCCGGTTTTCCCTCCTGCGCGGAATACAATGGAAGAAGGACGCGAGACGAAAATATCGCGAGGAAAATCGTGGAGAGACGCGATTCGTACTATCGGATGCGTAAGTTTCACGCGATTCGAACGTTGACCGTGAAACGTTCGACGAGGGCGATTTAGCTTGGCGTATAATGGAGCTGGGTAAACTCGATCCACCACGCCTTTCCCGACCACGTGGCCTTCTCTACACACTACCGACCCGCTGCTGTTCTCTCTCCCCTAAGCATCGTATGGTCGCTTCTCTATATTTCATCACGGCTGTTATGATAATCGTTGGACGAGAGAGAAAGACAGTAAGAGAGAGAGAGAAACAGCGAGAGAGAGAGAAAGAGAGAGAGAGAGAGAGAGAACTTATGAATGTAAACTCACCTGCTATAGCCATCCAGGGGTAGAAGGTATGGTTGGTGGGTTGCTGATGTAGTTGCGTGGCAACCGGTTGGCTCGCGGACGAGTTCAAACTGCAGGTGTTCCAGGACGACGTGAGGGACCTCGAGGAACTGTTGTTACCAGGACTCGATGCCGGGTCACCGCCTACGAGACCACCGTAGCTACCAACCCTCGTCCCTTCCGGAGTGCACGCCGAAGGACGGACCACCGAATTGCTCTGACTGTTCGACCCCGAGGTCGCTGACTGCCAAACGTCCTTGACGGCCGCGGCTGCCATCACCGCAGCGTAACCATTCTGATGCGCCGATGCTTGATCTTGTTGCTTACAGTCCTTGGTCGCTGTGGTCGAATAGGAAGAGGTGGTGTGCCCGGTCGCCTCCGGTGTCGTTGAGTAAAGTTTGCAGGCCGTCGCGACGCTCGCGTCGTACGGCGAATCTTGAGGTGGTCTCGTGTTCGTACCTCCGCCTGGATGTATGCCCAACGACGAGGACGTGTGATGATGATGCTGCGTGGATGCGTAAGGTGACATACCCAGGCCGAGAGGGAAACCTCGATAGGCCGCGGCTGTGGCGGGATCATGATGTTGACTGGCGGCTCCTGTCTGATGGTGGTGACTTCCGTAGAAGCCACCCGCAGTCTGCTCAAAGTACGAGTTCATTATCCCGGGTATTTTGAATCACTTGCACTGAAACACCGCCACTCGAGAAACAAAAAAAAAAAAAAAGAATAACACGCGAGAGCGAGCAGGCGAAAAGGCAAGGGCCTCGTGTTCGCGAGACGGCTACTGTTCTCCGTAGAGATTTCTTCGTATCCTTCGAGAGGACGGAAAAAGAGGAACGAGTACACGAACGTGCGTATTGTTGCGTGGCTAGTCACGAGCGATGTTAAGAGTCCATGCTCCCCGCGACCCGATGTGTCGTTCGCGTTCTCCGAGTTGATGGAAAAAGTCCGTTTTCACCGTTCGAGAGGCACCCCGACGATCGTTGGACGAGAGACGAGAATTGTCGAGGTGATGGTCGTGGTGGTCGCTGTCGTTCCTACTCCGTGTGTCCGGTGGTGGTTCGCGCCAAAAGGCGTGAGGTAGGCGCGTCGCGTCGAGCACCGATTCGCTGTTTGACGCGGCTGGCGACAGGTGACAGCGTCGACGAGGGACAAGCAAATGGGCATTAAACCGTTTTAAGAGATCATAAAAGTCATCGGTAGGTATAAGCGGTTGCACCCAAGAGTGTCAATGTCAGTAGGCCGTAGATGTATAATTCCGAATGGGACTCATGGCAGCGGCGGGGGCTTTTATGGGCTTGTTATGGTTACCGCTACCGGCAAGAGTGTAAACCGGCGGTCTAGGTGGTGGAAACGAGCGATGATCGTTAAACCGTTACGACGCAATAAAACGGGGTAATAAGACGGGCTATAAAACTGGCTGTGGGTCTCTCTACCGCGTGCGCGCCCGTCCACGGTTCGGTCGGCCGGCACGCGACGATCTCTCCCTCGCGAAAGACCTCTCTCTTTCTCCTCTGTCCGTCTGTCGTATCGAAATGATTTCTGTACGATATGATATTTCTCTCTGTGTTATCGGTGACACAGGCCCGGTGCCCCGTGGCGTGTCTCGTAAACGTTGGTCGTACTTTTTAAAAGGACCGAAGCGACCGCTCCGACTCTGTCCGCACTGCACTAGCACTAGCCGAAATGTGACTTCGCTGATGACTGCGAGGTTCGGTACGAAGCGACGTACGAAGGGGATCGTAACGAACCACGGTATGCCAGTGCGGTGGTCCACGGCACACTACCGCTTTTCTCGCGCCCCGTGTACCGCCACTCTGTACCGTCCTCCGTCTCTTACTCGCTCGTTCGCCTCCTTTCCTCTCTCTCTTTCACCGTCGACCTCTCTCTTCCTTCCACCACCGACTTTCCCGTCTCTCTTCTCTCGCTCTACCTCGCTCCTTCTCTCACCGTCTCTCGTCCACCAGAGCCCCAGCGTTTCTCCTCTTTCTCTTTTCCACTATCATTCCCTCTCTTCGTCCGTAAGCCGCGACCGTCTCACTCGCGCGCGCACACTCTTCACGGTTAACTCTATTGTGCGAACGAGGAACGCGCGCTGCTTTTCCTCCTTGTCTTTCCCGCGTCGTTCCCCTCTCCGACGCGATAACCGACTTCTCTCGCTTGCACCGTCGTCGCTCGGCTCCCCCTCCCCCGCACGCTACGCCCCCTCCACGCTTATCCACTCGCCCTCTCGATCCGTCTCGCTCCACCTCTCGACAACGCGTCGCGTTTCGTCTCGTCTCTGCCACACCGGCTCCTCTTCTCTCTTTCCTTTCCTCTCGATTAGACTACACAGCGCCCCCTGTTGATCGTTCGAGTAACTCAACGACGTGCCGCGAGATTAAATTCGTACACGTTGCCCGTGTGCTCCGCCTGGTACTGCACGTACGCGTTTCAGCGTTTCAGCCACCGAAACTAGATAAGACGACGAAAAGATCGTACCAGATCGGAAGAAGCGCGAGGAGAGGTCGAAGAGAGGATCGCCGGGACGCGAGAGAATAAAAGGGTCGAAAAACGACGGATAACCGATGGCATGGAAGAGGCTACGTTGGGGTGTAAGAGGTACGCGAGAGTACCGAGGCGAAGGTAAAGAGAAAGAGAAAGGCAGGGGAACGGGCGAAGGAGCGGCAGAAAGAGAAAGAAAAAGAGAGAGACGGAATAAGATACGAAATTGCGGCAGCTAAGAGGGAGACGAGTGGTGCTAGCCCGCGTAGATCGGACTGCGAGGAGGAGGGGGAAGAAAACAGGGTGCCAAGGGAGGAGGTTATGCTTAAGGACCAATCAGAATTGAATTCGTCACGAGTACCACGCCGGCACAGCGCGAAAATTCCTACGCCATGTGAAAGTAGTTCCAAGCTGGAACGACGCCCATGACTGGTTAGGCGCCGCCCCGCGTTACCCCCACCAGTGAAAACACGCGAGCAGCCGCGGATACGGACACCGCCGGCCACCGTACGGTAGAGCGAAAGCTGCACGCCACGCGCGTCACGCAACGTTTCCTTTCCTCTCCGCTCCGTCCCTCCGGCCCTCACCGCGCCCCCACAGCTTCTGGGGATACGTGCACCGCCACCTCTGTGTTTCGTCGCGAACTAACGCTGCCAGATCCATTCAGACGTTCAAACGACCAACATCAACGAGGCACCTTGCGATTATCGTCATTGCCGAAAACGGTCTTTACGAATCGACTCTTACGACGGAGGATCGTTTGATCGACGCGCGATTCGCGAAAGCCAGACGAACAAAGAAACGAATGGAAATAGAGAGAGAGAGAGAATGAGAGAGAGAGAGAAGTTGAGACAGAAAGAGAATGAGAGAAAGAGACGGTGGAAATATTTTGAAGCGAAAGGAACGCCGTGTTTCCCTCTCGTACGGATTCGTGGATTTCAGGTCGAACCGGTCCGAGGTTTCCCAAGTCTGTCCGTGGATTCGATGATGACGCGATTGCGAGTACGAACGACAAGAATGTTATCATAAACGTCTTTTACGAGATACTCGGACGTTTTACGAACCAATTAGACTACGGCCGTACAATTAAAACGCCGTAAAAGTGAGGTTCGTGAGGGAAGCGGGCAAGCGCCGTGGCGCGCGCCGCCACCAGTATCGGGAATGTTTATTGGGATGTAAATGTCGCTGGATTATCGCCCCCGCGGTTCGCACCTCGTAAATTATTCCGTAACGAGCCGAGTAATGCCCATCATAAGCTGCTCTCAGGGGCCGGACCGGACTATTTGCTCGTTCACTTTCGCCATTATGGATGTTTAGGACATAACCCATCGACTTCGCTACCAGCCTCCAGAAAAAGGATTTGGATTTTTGCTATTTATCGAACGACGCCTGACTACCAGCAATTATTCGTACATCGTCTATTGCGCTCATTGCTACGTCTAACATCGATATTTGTCAACTTTCGTAATCATTTACGACGATACGCATGTTTTGTCTGCGATTTCATTTTCTCTTTCTACGATCATCTATATCTAACTTGATCCAATCATAATAAATAGAGTAAGGTTCGTAATTTAGAAACATCTCGGATTATAATTTTTCAAAGCGACGTTACGAAAATTATGTTTCGAAATTGTAAATTGTGTCAGGCGTATGTGTCAAAGAAACTGCGTTAACTGTTAGATGATAAACGGCGGTAGTAGAAGCGATAAATCGAAATGGAAGTGCCAGAGAATGAGGGAACACGTAGAGTTTTCGCGGTTACGATTGTTAGGATTTCAATGGATTATTACGAGCTGCCGGGGCAATCATCAAATAGCCGAATTGATAGAGCCCTTGATGAAGAGACTTGATGCAGTTTTCGCTTTTGTGGGACTCCGACAGGTGGCAGCCCGTTTGCTTGAAAATCATGACGGCAATAAACTCCGGTTTTATGACCACTTGAACAGAATCGTAAAAGTCAGGGCCTTTAAGCTTATAGCATGGTAGGACGCGTGTCGAATATGGTGGGGGCGTGAAGAGAGCCACCATAACGCGAAGGAAGGGGAAGGGTACCAGGGGCTGTGTGGGTAGCCAAAATGGGCCTAAATGCCCCTTTTAAAACACCATTGAAGATAACCAGCCACCACTAAAAGGGGTTTATTTAATGACCAAGGTTGTTCTCACAGAACCGGACGCTCTGTGGCTACCGACGACAGTTACCTGATGGCTTCATGATTATTTCTTACTTTTTTTTTTTTTTCTTTTTTTCTTTTTTTCTCTTCACACCAAGTGTTGCATGTTCGAACAGCGTCCACCTGCGTTACATACACCCGTGCCCGATTGTCGTCCCATAGAATAAGAAGGAACAGCAGTTAACACACGGGAGACAGTCTCGCCGATCTTCGTGTAACGAGAGACGAGTTAAAGCGTTCTCGAGTTAATCTCCGCTCTTGAAAAATATTGCTATTGCCGGTTTTAAACAGACTCATTTTAAATATCGTACGTACGCGTACGCACATGTATACATTTGGTCGGACTCACGGCAAGACATTCGTTAATTTTCGCGACCAAATATTAGTCGCGATAAATCTGGTCACGTATCAGAGAGTGTTATCAAGGAGGAAGGATCGCATGTACGCCAAAATGGATGATGGACATTCTCCTCTTATGGATTTAAAATAAAAAGAAAATGGTGAACACAGGCGTTCGAAGGTAGTGGGAGGTATTAGACAGGGTAGCTATAGCAACGAGAAGATGGACACGAAAGCAAAGGGGCCGTTGCACCCGACTCGAGCAAATCTGCACTCTTGCTAAACCAGCATCCATTCTTCATCGCTCTGGTGGCTTTGGCTCTTCTGGTCTCCTTCGGTATGGTTCAACGCACTGCTCGGACTCTCATTTTGGCTGGTCTTTCTTCTTTCCTCCTCCGACTCTTCGCCGTACTCTCCCCCAAACTTCTCCTTTTCTCCTCTTTTGCCTTCTTATACCGCCTCCCTCTACCTCCCCGGGGAGACTCAGGATGAATATTCGATCATGAACGAGCGTCAGAATTTCAGATAAGCGCGATTCTCGTCGTCGTTATTCGCGCGGATCGAAACTCCTGGGGATCAACCTGTGATATAAGGCTACTTGCGCCGCTAGATGATAATGGCGAACTGGGCGGTGCATTGAAACGGACCGTGTTTTATATTAAATAAAGGAAGGAATTAGTTCATAAGGAACTAATCGGGGAAAAAAATGAAAATTTAGAGAGAATATTGATCAGAAAGCGTATCGACACGCCAATCGTGTGTTCACAGATACAGTATGAATTATTTGCTGTGAAACTGGAATATATTCCGGTAGAACTGAAATATGTGTTACATATTTATAAAAAGCGACGAGCAAGGGAAAAAGCAATCGCTGTGTATTTCGATGTAATGTCGATGCATATTTGAAATTTCTACATTCAGCAACAAGAGGTAAGAGATTTCGTAGCGTGAAAATGGAATTTTTTCACTAAAAATTTATATCCATTTACAATGCACAATGCGTATTCGTATAAATCGCGACAGAAAATTGTGAATGAGAAAATTTTCTGTAACGAAAGAGAGTCCGTCTATCTATCGTGTTCGTGTTGAAATGCAAAAAGTTTCATTTAATTTGATCAACAATTGATACAAATATAAAAATGACGAAAAGGAAGAATCGGTATGCATATTGATCTGCAGTATATCAGGAAGGGAGGCAGGATCGTTCGCCAAGGACACGGAAGAAGTCCTCTTTGCCATCTGGCGGTTTCCTGCAGTATCACCTGACTGCAAAATATCTTTTCTGCAGCTCTCTACAGTTCTCGGCTGCCGATATTTCGATAGACAGAAAAATGCAGTTCGCCACTCAACACTTACACGGTACATAAATATTTTCTGACCCCGTTTCGTATCTAAATAGAAATTCTAAATGCCGGTTTCCCGCGGGATTCTGTTGCCGAGAAGCGTTAAGGGGAAAATGAAACGTTTACGGTTGCCAATCCTCCCTGCGCAGCTGCACTCGTAAATCGCGAGGTGAAACGTGAATGTTCAAATAGCTGAACAGATTAATATACGCGGGGCAGTTTCGCGTCTTTGGTTAGCTAATCTTAACGATAATTTTACACGCGGGCAATCTCGTTGGTGAACTGCGAAAACGCGTTGTTAAAGCACGTAGTTTGAAAAACGGGCAGAAATGGTCAAAGAGGAGTGGAAAAAGGGCATAAGCGAAGACAGCACCTACGTCCACGTAATTGCTAACCAATTTATTTAAACACAAGCTGAACAGTCGTTAAACTTGATGGGGGCCTACCTTACCGGTCGAGGAACCTGTTCAGCAACGAAACGTAATATTAAGGAGCGTTCACACGAGTTTCCATCGCGAGACTTTGCGTGGCCAGTCTTAGAACTACGCCGGAGTAGGACAAAATTTCGAAATTATTAGCTCGAAACCTATATTTAATGCCATCGTTCGAATCGTTTCGTTTCGATCGAAATCGGTTTCAGCCACGAAGGAAGTAAATCGACGCGAAGATAATTGGCGAAGCGCCAACTGCTCGTTTAAATCAGGTCCCCGCTTCAAATATTAATATTAATATGTAATATATATATATATATTCAGCGCAATGCAACTCGAGCGTCAAGATGCCATTGTCGATTTAACAGCTTTTATTATAGCACGATGAAACGCACGACCATTTGCATAATTTCAGACGCTATTAAAATTACGTTATGAATTATTAATTTTCATATCATTTTACTCGCGAAGATAGCCCGATTATCATTTTCTTTTTTTTTTTTTTTTTTCTTTCCTTTTTTCGTGGATAATAACACGCATCGAATTATTCTCGATATCGTTTCGTATCCTTGAACCGATCAAAGTCAATAAGATTGGAAATGTGCGGTGAACACGTGCGCGCGAGAAATATCCAGTCGGTGTCGTTCACCCATGTGTATATTTCATAGCGTTTCAAAGTTATGCAACCGCTGGTATAAACATGGAAAGATAGGATTCATTAGCGTGTTATCAAGATAGCAATGAGTAGTAAGTAATACGTAATGATAGGATACAGAACTGCCGTGGATAATGAAGAAAGTGTGTTTGCGACGACAAAGGGGATAATAACGGTTGGTTAGAAGTAGCCGACCAGGCCGAATGAATGACTGGCAGCTTACACGTAAACAAACAAGTATCAATGCGTCCAAATTGAAACATAAAACGAAATGAATGAGCCCATAAATACTTAGACCTAATGGTAGGGTGCGGGTAAGCTATTGCTCGAAGATCGTTACTTATGCGAACGTTGTAAGAGAACGTGCCCGATACCTTTGTAAATATTGGCGTCGCGTCGCTTCGCTTTAAACGCTAACTTTTCATCGAAATTCTAATCGCATTGTTTTTATCTTTTTAATATTTTATCTCGATAGATACAGAGGACGCAACTTAAAAAAATACGTTATCATCGAACGTTCGTAATCGTGTTCCCTCGGATAGTTCGACAGTGTAATTGACTTTTCTTTTTTAATTTCAAGGTTTGTCTGCTACGTCGCTCGTTCAACCTCATAGATTTCGATCAGATTGTTCGTCACGTCGCGTTAACATCATCGGTAGATACCTAACGATTATTATGGCAATCGAAGGAACCTTTCGTTACGCAAACGTAGCCGTTTAATTTGTAGAATGCAAATAAGTAACAGGGAAATTAAACGTGTATTTTATTAAACGAACGTTAAACTCACCCCATCTTGCTGCAGACGTTGATCCTGTTTTATCATCTAACAGTGCCTACGCGAGTCTGCTTCTGCATTCTGAAACGAAAGGAGACAACGATTAAGGAAATCTTCCAAAATTACAAGCCGCGTTTAACAAGATTCTATGTGGAACTATGGACTTCTACTTTGTATAAATGCTGCTATTGAAGAGAATCAGTGAAGCAGCCCCGATATTCATCCGGGACGAATAATGAACGATTGAGTATCGAGTTTACAATGATTTTCTGTTTCACGGGGACACTGATGGTCTTTGTGCGCGACTGTGCGCGATCGGGCTATCGTGACATTAAGATTCCAAGAGGGAGGCCTGACAGACGGCCGTGCAACGCCATATTCGCTTTGCTTTCGTCCACGAACTTTAGCTTCTCTGTCACGCAACTAATTCCCCTTTGCTTTTCTTGCGCGATTGAAAAAAGAAAAAGAATATGAAAAAATGCCGACTTCCAAGAGCACACCGGCGTAACCGATAGCGTTTCAACGACGGTATTGATATTGCTGAACGATCCTTTGGTTTTTCATCGCGTCGGAATTTTTTGCTAACCGCCACCCATGGCCCCAGGCGTTCGAGACGATCTAACAACCGATCCTCGTTTATTTCTGTGTTCCACTTTGTTTTATCCTTGCAGAAACATCGGATAGCGCGTGAAGAATTCGAAGCACAGTTTATTTTACAGCCTGCGAAGGTTTAAAACCAGTTCGAAGCTGACGAGGCGCGAGACGCTCTAAAATGGAAGGACTCGGTGTCGCAAGGTAATTGAACGTGTCTCGCTCGTTGCATCTATGGCAGCCATATAACGAGAAAGAGACTTTGACGATCCGTGAGCTTGCAATCAGCGAGTCTATCGGGCCGGATTATGCGAGTTAAGTGTTACGTAACGAAAGACATCGACCGTATGTATTAATACCTCGCGTCGTTGAACCAGCCAGGATAGTGCCAGCAATAACAATAATGCATTTCTCCGTAGCTTAGCCTGGTGCTGTACACGCGACTCCACCACATGGATTTGCAATTCGAACGTCTATAGGCGTAATATGTATAAATCCAGAGGCTTCTCGGCATGTCTGCGCGAACGGATAAACGTGGTTAGAAGAGGGAAAGTACGTGGAAAGGGAAACTAGACTTCTCTGAACGAACAGAAGAAACGAGATGGATCGAAAGGAACAATACAAGTTAAGAATATCCCGGTATCTTCTTTTTTTTTTCTTTTTTTTTTCTCAAGATCGTACGGATAACAGCATCTTTATACCGCAACATGGATGCAACAGCTGCAACACAAGTCACGTTTGTTTGGCTTAAGGCGATTCCCCGTCATTTCGTATGTGAGCTCTTTCAAGACATTTTTTGTGTAAACGTTCGTCGAAGAATAAAGAATCCATTATGTGGTGTTAATGCACGTTGGAAGAAACGAAATCTGTATACCTGTTTATACAGGGATCGTGGCAAAACTTACATATTTCCATTTTCGATAGTTTCAATTTATATATTCCGAGCGTAACACTGGCTTAATAATACGTGGCGTCATCTGTGAAAAGAATCTTAAAACAGCGCAATTAGAACCTATATATCATGCCACTTCCTCTTATTACGTAGACAACAATCATCTTCCTATATCTTTTCTCCGTATCACGCTAACAGTTTCCAGTGTAGAATACACAATTATATGCAATTATGTACTAATCATTTTCATCCAATCTATTGTAATTAAAAATTATTTAATAGGCCTATTTTTACAGCATTTCAAACAGCCAGATCATTAGACTATAAACACCTGAGTGGTTACATAAATATGTAACGGTACAACGATTCTTTCTTCTTTATTTTCCTCATCTACCAGCTAAATTTCTAAACGTCCATCTTACTCTGTGTTACGTTAAATCTTATCTAGGTTGTGTCTCAGCGTAGACTCGTCTATTTATCTAATATCATGTTTCTATGATATCGGATTTCTTTTTTGCTTTTTATCGTAGCTGCTGTATTTTAATCGCATAGACGGAAAGCAAGAAGCAACGAAAAAAAGAAAGGAAAGAAGGGAAGAAAGAGAAGAAGGAAAAAAGAAAGAAGGGAATAAGAGGCAACATTTTATATCTCACTTTATCGTTACTTCACTCTAAATCTGTTCCACCGAAAAACAATCGACAGTTTTAATCGTGAACGTTATGTATCTTTGGGTTTTTTCCATCTTTCTGACCATTCAAATACTCCACCATAATTTTAACCAATTAAATCAATTACGTCTAACAACTGCTTACAGTATTAATTAATTCGACGCAGATCTCAGTCAGTACGCCGCAAGACTTTGTTTTCAATGTGAAAAGATGGATACGTAGAGGTCAAGTTCTCCGTGCGTGACTTCTCTACGATGATACGCTTTCTAACTCGAAAGAAAACAACAAAGAAGTCTCTTCTTTTTTATTTTCCTTGCTCATTGATTACTCTTATTATTATCCATGTCGTTCGATAGTTCTATGATTTCACAGCTTTTGCTGAATTCGCATCGAACTGTCTCTGTCCAGGCTCTGTGGCTCATTGCTCGCACCGAAAATTGGTGAAAGATGAAGGAACGTGTAATTCTTCTCTAAAATTTCGTCATAAATCCTTCGTCATTTTCTTACGACAAAGGTCTACATTGAGCTAATTTTAGATCTTGTAATTGGACGATGTAAAGCGGAATTTAATTTTATCCCTCTACCAGTAGACTAGTCTACTGTAATAGTCTGAATTAGGGTAGAGTCAAGTTACTTAATTTCAATTTTATTTCACTTCAATTTATTTCAATTGTATTAAGAATGCTACTGTGACGATCTTCGTCACATAAAACACAGAATACTGTACAATTAGTTTATTTACGATAAATGGATTAAACAGGAAACTATGGTTGTTTAACACGAACTAATCACAATAACGTATTACAATTAAGACAACTAGATAGTTAATTTGCAACTTTCGTCACCACGGATCCAACGCCCTCTCGACAACGCAATTTGGACTCTCTGGCTTCTCAACTCACACTGCTGTTAATTCGTTTATGTCCCTTAGCAATCCCTTGTCTTTTGTCTTAGCCTCGTGTCTTTTGTCTTAGCCCCGCCATGTTTATAATTCGCCCGACATCCCCAGGCCCCTCGTCCACCATATTACAATACAAATAAAAATGAAGAAATACTGTAAAACAGTGCAGCTAATATTTAATGCAAATTGTCGTGGATCATCTACAATTCAACGATATCAATTAATTTTTAAGATATTTTTCAAAATCGATGTGTATATATGTAATTTATTTGTTGAGAGAAGGGAGCATATTTCCCAGCACGTGAAGAGAAAAGTGACCATCGCTTCGTGATACTAGATCGCCGGAAGGGTCCTACGACCAATGTATGAGACTCCTATGTAAAGACCCATTGTAGGGAGATCGCAGCCTATCTCTCTTTACATGAGCCTACAGGCCAAGTAGAGTCAGAAGTTGGCATTCTCGTTGGCAATATCTCGAATGGCAAGACTTATATAATGCAAAAGTTGTGATTAATGCAAATCTCATGTTTCTGCTGTAGACATCTAATCTTGATGAGATTTTATAATTCGTATCGTTTATCAAAGCAAAATTAGTTTGCAAAGTGAGGTTAAGTTAAGAATTATGTTCATTGCTTAAGGATATTGCCACAATTCGTTTTAAATATCAAAAATTTCTTTTCGATCTATAAATTCCGAAGAATATATTATGCATATTGGCATATTAATATATGTACATAAATTAAGGCAGATTAAGTTGACGTTTGAACAATTTCAAAAGTCAAATTAACTCGGTGTATGTTCCGTCGCATGGATGTTGAACTTTAGGTCGATACGCTATATCTTCTTTATGAAGTAACTTTATTATTTTAATGTTCGTAATAAAGAAATTTAATGATCAATAAGAAATAGATTGAAATATTAGTTGAGAAATAAAATGATTAATGGCCTTGATAAAATGTATCTCTCAGAAATAGATAAGTATCTTAGATATTAAATAAAATTTCGATATCGGGATCTATATAAATTAATAAACAGATCATTGAAATATTTGAGTCAACTGTAATACGATTTTTAAAATATTACTTGCCATTAGCAAGTTTTATATAACGCATTGTTTCACACAATTTCAAACACTTCTCCTAGTTCGATCTATCACTAAACGATCGATCCATATATATATAATACATACGAGTGTTCATAAATATTCAGTAACTACGTACCGACAGAATATTTTACTGCAACAAAAAAAAAAAAAGTGATTTTTCTAAGCAAGCAAGCGACGCATGAGCGTAGAAAACTGTAAGCGACGTATATATAACCAATGGCTTTGAAATAGGAAGAAAATGGGGAAAAGAAAATGAAAAGTGTCTTTATTAAAGACGACCCGTGCCGAATTTGAGCGAGTGTCTTTCTTCCCAATGATCGTTTCGGGTCCACCATCATGATCTTCTTCATGGTGGTCGGTTAGATGGGGGCGAGGACTGGATTTAAAGATGTTCTAGGAAGGGGACGTGTTTGAAAGAAAAGGGGAGGACTCGTAGCCTTTGTGGCCGGGTTACCTCCACTGACAACTCCGCCTTTAAAATAGCACCGGTTCCGCTTCGTTTGTTTCACAGTCAAACGAAACTACAGAAAAACTGTTCCATCGAATCATCCCTTCCGTTTTCCTTCTAAAATTAATTAACGCGTTAATGTCTGTTCTTCAAATCTATTGTCCATAAAAAATGCGTAAAAAATAGTGTCTTTCAAAGTAAGGTACCAAAGTGAAGTAATTTTTAAATTCTCATGGCATTTTTTAGTAAAAATAATAAACTAAATTTCTACTTTTTCGATTTGTTTCACAACGTCAATTATCTATCGTGGAAATTTCTTTTAGACTGAGCTACATGCTATAAAACTGCGCCCTTCTAAAACGTTTAAACTTTAGTTTTCAAGTATTAAGTTTCGTTAGGAAATGGATAGATGCCCAACATTTTTATTATTATAATATATAACAGACGAGTGTTTTAGATTATGTTATCGAATTATTGCTCTATCGGAACGATAACTCGATGAAATATAATATAAAACAAAAAATGTCCTGCATCTATTATTCCCTGATAAAACGAAAGAAACTTTTGAAACAACCTAATACTTTTACCTAGTAAAGTAAAATAAAAATTATAAATGAAATTTTAAAAGTGCGATTACAACATTGATATGTATATAACGAACGAAGGAAAAATGTGAAATTGTTACAGAAAATGTAGGAGTGGCTTGGAGGTTCCATAAGGAAAGTACCTGCTACCCCGGCAACTCCGCCCTCCAAATACTCGTAGGCTTTCTTGGCTCGACATTCCTTTCATCGCCATCAAGGTCAAGGTAGGTTAGAAAAATTTAGAATGGCCTGACTTCTAAAAACCTGACATTCCGTTGCTAGACGTCAAAGACAATCTTTCTCTTGATACAGCGACTGCGACCAGAATAAATTGCTTCCGTCCAGTTAGAAATAATTCGTCGAAAATAAATAAAGAAAAAAAAAAAAAAAATCCTCGCCATTTTATCCTTTAGGCAATTGAATTTTCTCGTATCCCTGTGTCGCCTTCATAAATCTTTGGAATCTCCCAAGCAAGGCTACATTAAAAAATGAAAGGAAAAATAAATAAAAAGAAGCACCGCAATATTTACAGTTACACGAGAAAAAGCAACTCATCTTGCGTCCATTTTTCTTTCTGCGAATGAAATATTCGTTGTGCAATACGAAAGTACATAAGTTCACGGCACTCGAGAGGAATCGAACGAAACGACAAGTCGAAAGATATACAACTTCGTTTAAATTGTCGGAAAGAAAAGTCGGAGTTTTAACAATAGCGGCATCAGCAGCTAATTAAAAGGAACGGTAATGCAGAAAAATCTGTGTCGCAACGGAAGATTTAAGAGGAGAATGCGCGGAGGGTGCGCAAGTCAACGGGCGGGAGACTGTACGGAGGCCAGAGAAGTGGGTGATGAATAATGGATGGTACGACGTGGCTATCTCGTGCCCAGTATAGCCTGTAGGACTTTGCGGTAATGGTCCGTAAATTGCTGAACCGTAGGGATAATGAAATCGCCGCGGTTGGCTCTGTAAACGCTTCGTTATTACGCGTTTCTGTATCCCCGCGGTCGCACTTTGCGTTATCAAACCGTTCCGATATTTCGCCCAATTAGAAATACGTAAGTATAGATTTCTCTAACAGATACGTTACACTTCTTCGACGAAAATAAACTTCGCGCAATGCGCACTATTTCGCTACGATGATGACATATCGTTACTGCGATATATATCAGGCCGTCCGAAAAGGTTCCTTCGTTTATATAAGGAAATATTAGACGCACGACGTTTTTTGTTTTATGTTATTTTATCGAATTACATACTATCAAGATAAAGATCACAACGTTCGATAGGTTAGGTTTCACGTTTGTACGTAGATGCGTCATTGTAAAAGATACGTCTGTAAAAGAAAGACGCTTTTCGGACAGCCTGATACTTGCGAGGATATACATATTAAGGAAACAAAGTATCTTTTGTTATATTTATGCATTAGAGAACTAGATTTTTTTCCTAAGTTTTTACAGAAGTAATAGTGGTCTTTATAAATTGTTCATTGTGTCTATCTTACCTCGTATTACTCGTACAATTTTCGTGCTTCAAGAGTATTTACTTTCGCGTGTGACTTTCGTTACAAGACACGACTGGTATTAAGGAGTTTTTGAGGTTAGTAACGGTATCGAGAAATTGATTCCGACGAGCGTAACGTGGACGGAAACACGAGCACCGTGGAAAAATGTCTCGCATTGCGAAGACAATAGGAATGCATCTCCGATTACAACGAAAGCATATCTAGTCAAAGCACTTGTGACCTGAATCGTGAGGGCAAATAAGCGATATCCTATAATCGTTCCTTTGATGACCTTAAAGTAAGTGCAAGCAGGTAGGTAAGCCAAGCAAAGGTAAATAGGCGTGCCGCAATGTTTGGACAGAACAACCACCAGGTGGCACGCCCACCTAATTTCCCTAATCTGCCATGCAAATCGGCCACATTAAGACTTCTCTTTACTCTGGTCACTAGAAATTTCATAACAGGTAAAGATCCCGCTGGGGCTTCACTATACGAGCCATTCATCCTCAAGTATTCCTACCAATTACGCAATAAAAGGGAAGCTTATCTTAAATAAGATCGTTGTACAAAGAGCTATAATAAAGAGTCGATGGTAAATAATTTCACTTTCCGTGTTAGAACGTCCGGGTAATTACCAATCTGTCAGTCGTTTAAACCAGTTTACAACAAAACAGATTTTAACAGTCGCTACCTTTTTATTGCTCGACATTGCTAGCGAACTTCACCGTGCAATTATTCAAAATTACTAAGGCAGCGAGTTGTAGGAAAGTGAAACGAGAACGAGAACACGGCCAGATGAAAAGAGCATCGCGATTCTTCGCATGGTGTTCTTGTAATTATTTCACGTAGCTCGGTGTCTACCTACTTAATGCACTGGCGTGATATGCACATTAATGGCGTCATACACGATAACCCTAGGCGCTAACAAGAAGTGACTGACGCCTGAACGTTTTAGATTAACCAGATAGGTTACTACATAAACGAACTTCCGGTGCGCGTGTGAATAATGTGCTGCTAGCAAAAAATATTGCATTTTTGATAGCGCGCGGGAAACTTCTGCATCGATACTCCCATGTTCCTTCGTTAAACTGAACAAGGTTAGGTCTTTGCCGATCACGTGATATCGCGTCGTAGGTTCCATTCAATGGTCCATCATACTGTCATACTAATTTAATGACTTCAATTCGTTCCGCCTTATCCGGCGGACTATGAGGATCGTGCGAAACCACGTTCGACTCGTGAATCAAAAGTTATAAAACTTGCAAACTAAGATATCCGGAGTAAATCGGAATGCAACGAGATTCGAACAAACGGCAGAGGAATGGTCGTTGCGAGTTTTTGTACCTACCGAGTCAGTTTTTATCGACCGTTTAAATTATGTCGGTAAAAAGAATGATGCCGCGGTTCTACTTCTTTAAAATGTGCATTCAATTCCAAAAGTAGATAGATACTTCGTACGTTACTTGATCCATACAGCTTGCGTTCGTAGTAAAAAGCTGCAGGTTGAAACTTGCTCGATGGAAGAAAGAACTGCATGTCGGGACTATAAGTACGTATAGTATAAAGCTATGGTGTAGAACGTTTGATAAAAATATCGAAGAAATTTAAGGCATCCACTACCAGTCGGTAGTTCGGAAGAAGCAACGATGCATATCGCTGAACCGTCCAGTTTAGACTTTGTAATATTACATACGACTTGCACGGTTAACTGTACGTACGATCATAGAAACAATAGAAGTGAGATAGGATCGCGAAACAGAAGTCGTGGATTATCGGGTAGACCAATACTCCTAGATATCCAGCGCGTAGGCTTGGACAGGGTCGTGCAGGATACGTGGTGTACATAAGAGTGGCGACGTGGGCTGGTAAGCTTTTCATCAAGTGGGTTCATCGGGGCCAAGAAGAGCCTTTTGGAATGTGCTTGATCTAAAGAAGTGGTGGGAGAGCCCGGTGAATTAAGCCGAAAAGAGACAGAGAAGATACACGCTAAGCGGAGAAACGGCAAAAACATGATCCCCCCATTAATACTATCTTCCCTTCTCCTCATTTTATTCCTTCTATTTTGGCTGCTTCTTGCTTCCATCTTCACGGATATTATAATATTTTTACGCATTTTTGCTGTATTATTTTTCTACGTCTGTCTACTGATTTACATTGTCATTGGAGATATACGCACAATTCTACTTGGCCGATTCTGTCGAGAAACAAAAATTATGAATCAACTTTTTCACCAGCTACCCTGACTATATTCTGATTCTATTACCGTTTCTCTCTCGTTCCGACTTACATTTTCATATTCATTTTTATCTTTGTTTATTGATCGATAGACAAGCTAACCGCATGAGATCGTTCGCGGTTGAATAAAGTCATTCAAGTTTTTTTTCTGACGGTAACGCGTATCGGTATAATTTATCGATTTAAATTATATTTTATAATGACGTATCGAAATATAGAGTACAGTTGTAAAGATAAAAAGGAAGAGTCGTGCGTAGGATTATAAAATGTATAAAACTATCGTGAAATCGGTAAGTTTATCAGAATTTTACCGATGAGTTTATCTAAGATCGAGGAATATTTACTAGGCTTACTTTCTGCTACTTGCGAGCAAACACGACGGTGGCTGCGCAAGGGGAAACATTTATCTGATATATAACACGTTTGTAAGTTCCGCGGAGACGAGAGAGGCAACATGAAACTCAAGCTAAAGTACTCAGCTTGATAGGCAATGAAGTGTAAGTGGATATGTTTCGTCGTCTGCTAAAACGCGATGATATCGGGATTCTCTTATACAGGCCGGTGAAAATAAATGGGTAAATCAACAAATGTAACCCTACTTAACACCCGTGATCATTTTGTTTCTGTTCTTGTTAGAAAGAAACTGCAAATGCATTTATTTTTGTGAGCCACGTCGCGTCGTTCCGCGCCATAAGGATAAAGAAATGGTTAAAAATACAATCGAAAAAATAGCTTAAGAATGCTTTTCACCGCGGTCGAAAAATAAATTGAACATGTAATATCCATAAATACGCTTTTGCTATTGTTCCAAACGCGACAACGGTCGCTGTAGCATAATCAACAACGGGATAACGTTACATTATAAAATATTAACGGCCATGCGGTTGAAAGAGGAACGCAATAATCCAGAGCGAGACCGGAACGAGTAAAAGAAATGGTTGAAAAAAAGGAACCGATAGAAGTACAAGGCGTATAAAAACAATCGTTTCGAAAAACCACACTGTACCATTCGAAGCTTTATTTTTGCGTTATTATTATTCGTTGTTTATAATGTTTTCGTTCTTCTACTGCCACGTTATTTATGTAAATTAATCTCTGTCCATCCGTTACATAATTATAATTATATCAATTAAATTATATATAACGTAAAAATTATGGGTTAAACTAAAAGAAAAAAAAATAACACGGAACCTCATCTCAAACGTAGAAAATTATAACGTTACAACGAAGAAAAGAATGCTTAACATAAATAAAATATTCCTTTTTTTTTAAGAAACCATAGGTATTTGTAACTAGTGAAATATCGTCTAAGAGTCATGCACGAACAAAGGGTATCTACCTCGAGTATCTAAAGCCACAAACTATCGTTATAATTTTCAATCTAGAGTTACGACCGGCCTTAATAATAACGACCGAAGAAAAAAAAGTGAAAATATGATAAAATGTACCTGAACAGTAGCGTCAGCCAATGTTGGTAAGGGGTACACGCAGCGTAAGTCGCGTGATGGTTGCTAAGGTTGCAACACTGACTACCGTGGTGCATCGCGCTCAGCTGACACGCAAGATGGCTGCCCGTGCCAAGGGCGTGGCCGTGCGCTGAGCTACGTTTCTGCCGGTTTACGAAAACGTTTTCAACGAAACTCGTCGACAAGAATGGAATTCACTCCCGAGAAAAATCACCGAGTTATGGCTTGCACTTCCACATCGGGCACCCGTTAGCTCACCCACGTTGTTGTTGCACGCGACGCGTACGCCGTGCACACACGGCAGCCATCTTAGGATTCTCCTTCCACCTTCCGCGCACGGTCCATCTGTCGCAGCCTCCGTCACTTTATCCTTCTTCCACCACAGACCTTTCTCTTCCACCTATCCCTAGTTTTGCCTATCCTTAGACCGCCTCTTTGACTCTCAGGTAAGAATCTCGGTTACTGCCGCGCGATTTAGGAAATCTTCCGCGAGCCTTTCGAAGCCAAGAAAACTATCCCTTCACGGTGGCTTTAACGATCGATATTGTTTGGTTTTACACACGCGCCTCTATTACCAGGCTCGTTTCAGTCAGCCGAAGGAGAAAGAATCGCTTCCGTTTTTCTCTAACGTTAAGAAAGTTTTATTACGAATAATTTCTCGAAATAAGAGCCGCGATATTTGTTCCTCGGGCATTTTTTAATGGTGACTTATTACAGCCTTCGAAACGATACGATTTTATAAATGGTGTGCAGTTTTCGCTAAAAGTATTTATTTCAGTCGTACGTCTTTTCTTTATTCGACGCGGCACGATTATGCATTCCCTTTCTGGAATTTAGATACGACGAAAGATAACATATTCTATTTTCTTTAGATTTTACTATGAAAGAATTTAGAGACGTTTACAGACGTTTTAATGCTACAATAAAACGATGTAACAAGAAGTTTAAAATACCAATGTACAGACGTAGAAACAGACGCATTATTTTTTACAGCGTGCACGAGATAGATCAGAAATTTCCAAGTTTCCCCCTTACATGTATCTTTCATGTAACCCGCCCTTGTCGTCGTTCCCCTCCTTCGTATTCTATTCCTCTACTCCTGCGTGTGTGGAGCAGCGCTGCGCTGCGTGAGCGTCAGCAGACGCACAGCACGATACATTTTCGTGCGTGTCTTTTCGTGGAAAATCAACGACGACGGGGAAGGATGACGACGATTTCGGAGGGCTGTACACGTCGACAGTCGGCGGAACAACCGAAAAGCAGCGGCGGCGGACGTCGCGTCAAGAAAAAGAGGAGGAAAAGAGTGTAGAAGAAGTTTAAAAATATTTGGGGTAAGTGTAGACGAAACAGTATGCGATTGTATGTACCCGTTTCTGGCTAGCGATGTGAGCTGTGGCTTGGTTCTCCTCGAGGCAGGCGCGCCAACCGGTATAGCGATGGGAGACGCGATGGAGGGAGTAGGGCAGCCATCTTGACTATAGATGCCGTCTCGCTCGGCCACGTTCACAATCCCAGTAACTCTATCGCAGTTTACGCTTGCGCATTATTGCCCCGGTCGCTGAATTTCTTCTTCTTCTTCCACCCTTTGACACGTGCCGCCGCCCGATTCCCGGAGGAGCAAAACACTTATAGATTCGAATTCGAAGCATGGTTTAATCTCTCGCTCTGTGACTTTGCGATATCCTTTTTGGCAGAGTAGCCTTTCTCTTTACTCTTTTTTTCCTATCCTTTATGTCTTCGTATTCTCTTCTCGTATGCCTGCTTCGTAACGAAAATAATAGAAACGTATAGTGGAGAATATTAGTTACCCTTTAACGTTTCTCTGCTGGTGATTTTATTTTTCATATTCTCCTTTCAAGCTCGCCGTCCACGTTAAATCGTAGGTTTATAGCTTCTATCTTGTAATTGGTGTTTCGACCATCAATTTCGTTCGATGTTATACGGTTTTCAATATGGCGGCTATATTTTATAAATTCATTAAATCCGGTGGCGTCCCGCGAACTGAAAAACTTGGCCGATTAATTGCTTCGCTCTCGTCTATATATATATGTAGGGATATTGAACTAATATCCCGAATGTATGCATTCGATAACGCGGCATTTATTATGCGAACGATAGTATCGCAATAGCATCAATTTATTTCATCGCGAGTGTCATGATTGTAAATTGAATACGTGACGTATCGTTTACGACCTCAACTAATTTGATGCGCATTTCAAGCAATTAATAAGCGATATAGTGAAATTGTCGTCGGCACAATCGTTGCTCATATAACCAACGTTTATTCTACGGTCTAAAATTTCGTTTGGCGGACACTTTTTTTTTAGGTAGATAATTATACAGTTACCACGTGAAAACTCTTTAATCCTACTCGCACGAATGCCTAATTAATTTTTATTAAATTTTCATTGTCGTTCGGCGTACGTGATCGCTACGATTAAATATTTACATTTATCATTTGCATTTCTAGCTACTCACTTATCTTTCCATCCACGATTTTCCGCATTTCGAATTCGCGTTAGGGCCAGATTTCTAGCCAAATCGATTCGACCCAACTCGTTATATTTTGGTACAATGATAAGAATCAAAATTTCGTTTCTTTTATTTTACTCCACGTAACATTTACGCCAATTGAAATTAATAAAAAGGCGAGTAAAATTATTTTTTATTCCATTATACTTGACTTGAATAGAAAATAATTAGATCTTTAAAATTTCGCGTTCTATCTCGTAATATTCAACGATCGTGAGTTCTTCAAACATTAAGTTCGAGCATGTAGATGCATACGTACATTATCTTCTGCATCGACAATAATTTTTCAGCTTTTTTCTGCGTTTCATAATTACGATTAAAATGAGCCGAATAATCACACGTAGCCGCGTGTTTTTTAATTTTCTATTTACCTTCGCCAGGTTATAATCGTTAATAAATTTTGAATGCAGAAGTATTCCTGGCTAGGGATAATATCAAAGTTTTTCACGGCGCGTCTCCCCCATTAGCCTCAAACGCATTGTTCAGACTTACTGCATATTGATCCCATCAATCTTCCTACTTTCTCCCTTCTGTCTTTCCTTTTCGCGGGTATAGTAGCGCGCATAAATCTAAGAAGTTCTCGCTGGGTTTGGTCGGTACTCCAAACGCACGTGTATTATACACGTAATAAAAAGAATCGGATTTTTAACGATACAATTCTCTACAAATTATTATTTTTTTCTTTCCTTCTTAACGTGAACACGCGGTGTTTTATGATAAACGCGAACTTAATATGAGGTTTACGAAAGCAAGTGCCAGCGCATTGAAAGCATTATTCGTTCCGGAGGAAAAGCACGTTTACTGATGTTGTATCGCGACTGTATTTATGATTTCAAATGCTGCCTCGAACCTTATCCGGGTCACGCTTTATGCTGTTGATAATCTATTGTTGTTGTCGCACTAAATATTCATCATCCACTTTCTTAAGAAAACTATGCGCCGCTTTCTTATTATACTCGTCCGTACAGTCATTATTTCTTCTGCTCTTTTATCAGCCCTTTTACACCGTGAAATCATATCGTTGACAGAAAACATTGATTTTATCAATTTTATTTCCACGCGTTAAAAATGTGTATTTCATTTCGAATGAAAAGAAACGATCGTAATTACAAACACCGTCGTCTATTCTTATAACGATTATAAAACTATTAATGTCACGATTATGATATAATCGTTGTTGTCGATAACATTCGGTTATCGTTAGCTAGTAATAATATAAAGTAGAAACGCTTGTGAATAATTGATTTTAAATCGATCGAATATAAAGCATATGCGATAAAACACGATATATATAAATAATTTATCGAGCAAGAAACAAATAGAATAAAGCGTACCGTGGTGTGGAAGAATTAACGACGAATCCACCAGTGAATAGTTTCCGAGTTGGCTGGGAGGTGTGAAATTTTAAGAATAATCCGTAACGCGGTAACGAGGAGAACGAGCAATCTGCTTGCACTTTTATGCGCCGTTTGGCACACGAGACGCACGTCGCACCTATAAAACGCATAAAACGTCAGGTATAAATGGCCGCCGCGCACTCCTTCGACCGAACCTTTTAAAACGCGCGCCTCCGCCTCGGTTGGATTCAGTAAAAGTTGCCTTTTGTTTGATAGCCAACTAAATCGGCCCGGCAACCCCCTAATGCGTCATTACTGTCGGGTTTTACGACTGCCTCGTATCATTTCACTTAAGTATATTGATATGGCAACGAGTTCTTGACCTGCCTCAACGCCAACGATCCTACCATACTTATGCTATGTACAAACGCGTTTGTCACGGGCTGTGCTTCATGCAGTTTTTGGCACTTGACTGTAAGAGAAATTATCGTTTGCAGGAAATGTGGAACCCACTGCTTTCGGTGAAATATAGCCCGGAAACTGAGTTACAAATCAGACCCAGTTACAAACTCTGAATATATTTTGAAATTTCTTTTACATAATTTCTTTTATATAATTTTACCGTTTTGCCAGTATTACTTGATGTCTCTTCATTTCTACTATGTGCTTTACGTTTGATGACGAAATTTTTAAAAATACCCTAACTATCTCGGCGAACGAGAAACACTTTACGGAAGCAAATGCTCGGCAAGGCGTCGTTTCGTCGACTGATAATGACAGCTTATCTTTGTACCGTCATCCGCAGAGTTCCAAGTATGTTCATCTTCCAGAATATTCGTCGAGACGCGGTCGGTTAATGAATGGAAAATGGTTTCCTTCGTGATAACCTTCGTGACATTTCACCAATGCAACCCAATCAACTTGTTTTTCTCGTACTTTCATCGGAAGGAACTTCCTCCTTAGTTTCACAACTCCCTATTCCCTTTACTAATTTCCTAAAGAAGCTGCACAAATTTTTCGTTATATACTTGTTATCTAGTTGCTTCCAATTTTCTGTGCAAAGATCCTCTTCAACTTCTTCTTACATTCCAAGCACAGATACAAAGTACACGCCATAAGTGGATAGAGAACAAGATGTCGGCTGTGCACCAGAGGGCACCTACCTACTCATTATCAGCAAACATGTTATCACACAAACAAGGGCTCATCTTTATCCGGAGAAAACAACCACCGCGTTCCTTGCACATTCAAACTTACAACTTCAAATTCATATAACACTCGAGCCTTTAAGCGAAATGTACACCGCCGACCCATAAGTATCGCAACACCTACTCGTTATATTCGCTGAAAAATTCGAATAGACACTTTACTATATTTGATATTTTATATCACAGGACACGTACGATATAAAATAAAATAACAATTTTACAATAAAATACCTGAGAAGTATTCGATTTGCACTAAATATCGATAGGTGTCCCGATACTTTTGGTAGGCAGCGTAACTCTTTCTACGATATCACGATACACGCGCGACTTTTTTTCATTCGAGCAGACGAAACGATGGTGTTAGAGGCGCGTAGGTCGAAGTGGAACTAACTCTTGTCCGCTTAACCCCATGGATCCTGTTGGCCGTCAAACGGCCGTCCTTGGCTCCTACGAAAAAAATACTGGGTTTCAATGAGGGGCTCACGAAAAAAAAGCAGAAACTTTGAAATGAGCAATTGTAGGGTTTACGAGGTCGTGGCAGGCATAAACGTTTAGTTTCAGTCACGGGTCAGATCCGACGGGTCGACACGACCACTTCCGACGGATTGGTCTCGTACACCTTACCTGCTATCCAAAGCCTGTGACCCTTTATAGGTTTTTTGGCACGAAACATCCTTTCCGGAGACAGCCTGCTTCTTTCGCTCGCTTTTTACTAAGAAAACGTATTTCTGCCTTTTCGAGACACTCTATCCTACTGATACGTATTTTGATTATGTAACGTCACATGTATTTGAAAGGAATAGTAATACTTTTTCTATATTTTTTTAAATGGATGACCAATGTAAAGGATTGACTGGACTTAAAAAGAACACATTGGTGTTCCAACGAATATTTGAGGTTAGAGGTTTGAGGTTAGATTCGGTTTCATCCCGACGAATTTCGAGTTTCAATATCTGGTAAAAGACACCATCATTCTTCGATATTTTTCTCGAACTTCGCGCATTTTAGAACAGAAATTTTAATACGTAGTGGAATTATTTATAAATAAATACCAGCTACGGTATTTAATGAATGCCGAACTTTCCATATAATATTTTATATCGAATAGAATCGTGTAGGGTGTTTGAATCTAGAAGCAAAAAGAAGCGATCGTCGTATCGAAAAGAAGGAAGAAGTTCGGTCATTACCGTTGGAATCTCGAGGGTTTACGAGGTTGAGCGGATCGCGGAACGACTGATTCGAACGAGTCAAAGCGCAACGACCTTGCAGGTTTACCTTTTTACTAGCCATCCCCGAGTCAACCAACGTCGACTGTGACCCTTTATGGGTATTCCTGCTATAAACACCCTCTCTGTCACCCCGTTAAATGGTTTTTTAGCCAAAGCGGCCGTTTTTAACAACCCTTGAGAGACCTCGGGCCCATCTACCGCTCGCTCCCTTTTCAGCCAGTCGGCCGCCGTGGAGAAAAAAGCCGCACTATTGCAGGAAACGCGGCACCTCGACTATTCTTTTCCGAGGTTTTTACGAGCAGCCTTGAAATTCCTTGCAATTTCGTAACTGCCTTCCTCACTTGCTGACTTACGTATACTTTTTTAAGATCTTTTTGTGGCCACTTTTTAGAGAAAAGATAGCAGGGAGAAGAAGGTGGAAGGAGTTCGTAAAAAACCAAGGCCAGTCCTTGAGGCGACAGTATTACCGTGTTTGGACAATTAAGTTGGCCGTGAGAATTATTCTAGACAATTTTCGGCAAGTCAGGTAAAAAGCGTGATTTTAAAAAAGTAGCCACGGACTGACGCTGATTCCCTCAAGTTCTCAAGTTTGCTCTCCGATGCCAAGGTGTTCAGTCGGTCGGTAAAAGTACAGTATCAGCTTTTTAGCAAGTTCGTGCAGTCCATTCGGAATATTAACGGTATTTCGGTTGTAAGTTATACGGCGGAGTCGGGTGACAGTCCTCTGAATCCTGATCGATCGTCTACTATTTAGGTAAGATTCTTTTACAAAAAAAAAAAAAAATATATATATATATATATAGATTGATGGTTAAGCGTGTTACGATAAAAATAGATAGTTTCTTCTATCTTATACAATTAATTAGTACTTTACAGTAATTGGATTACCTTTAGACAATTAAACGGCGATCTATCATTCGTCGGTGGTAGTTACGGGGGCGCGAAGAATTTCTCGATGCATAATACGATTGCTTTTTCTGCCTACGTACCGTTGCAAATTGCCCTGAACCCTCCCCGTTGTTCATCGGATTAAGACATCTACGCGAGACTGACATGCATACGATGCAGATCATACAAGGTTGGGAACGTGACAGGAATTATTGGTAGCTAGAGTAACTCGTTGCATAAAAGTTTAAATAAGGCAATGATCGCTTAAGATTACTCCGGCTGCCCAGCGGGACGCAGATGGTTTCTTTTGAACGTCTCTTATGCAGGCTCCTGTTTCATTGCGCAATTTCTCTCTCGGTACCACGAACAAAGCATCGCTATCTCGGTTTCTTTCTGCAACCCGATATTCAGAGAAGAACCGCGTGCCTCCATTTATTGAAAACTGGTTGTTTCGCCCGTTACGTGGACTTTTATGCGCCTTGTACCACGTTCGTTTCGGAGACATACCTCTGCGGCTTTTGCGCCTCTTTTTCTTCCCGCCACTTGGCAACAACCGCTAATGCATTCGCGTCTGCAATATCCCACTGATAAATAATTCACGCTAACACAACAGAATTGTAACATAGCATAATGCATGCAGCGCTGCATAAATAGTAATCATTTTCATCACGTTTGCCAACCAGCTGAACGTTCGACTAGTTACACCACAACCACGGTATAACAACGCCTGTTACAAACCCTTGTTTGTAAAATCATTCATACCGAATGCACGTACGTGCAACTTTCATACGGTCAATCTAAATGTAACGGGGTAGCTACCGATTGGAACTCGTCACGACTTGTGCACGTAATCTTCGTACGAGCCAAACGTGTATCTGTACAAATTCACGCTAATCTAAATATATATATATATATACATACATAAACATATATATATATATATATATATAGTATAGTATACTAGAAACCTTTGGCAATCAGTATCCCGTGTGTATAAAGCGCTCCCATTACTTCATTGCGGCGTTTGCTCGAAATTGTATCCCCGTTGATTCGAAAAAGAGTTTCAACGATGGCTTACCAGCTACGCACCGTACATCCTAGGCGGCGTACATTTATTCATGGAAAATAGGAAGCATTGCTCGTGCGCGAATGGGTAAATAGGTATCGATAGATGCATAAAGCCGGTAGCAGAGAGGCCGCGGCCATTCGCATTGTACCCGTCGGCAGGGTGGAGCTTTCCACGGATATACGGAGCGAGAAAGAGACAGGGGAAAGGAGAGAGAAACCGGGAGAGAGAAACCGGGAGAGAGAATCGGGAGTGCGACGGGGTTGGGAGAGCGGGAGGAGAATAGCGCGCGGCGGTCCATAACATGCGGTAGTAACTAACCGGATTCCGGTGGGCTATGCGCGGCAGCACCATCGCCCCATACGGCGTAGAATATGGGGAATCTATGGGCTCATATCCACGACCCAAACTGTACACTAGCCAAATGGACGCGGCAATAACGGCCCGTTAACGCTAATTCGCGGAATTCTGATTGACGACGGCCGCAGGGAGCGGGTGTGCCCCTCAATTTCTGTCTCTCTGCACTCTCTCACCGCGCGCTCCATCCTCTCCTCTCCCTGACACCCTCAACACGTTCGCTCCTCACTTCCTACGTTCTATATGATCTCGGTCGCGATCGCTAACGCCGCACCAATTTTTTCGCCATCTATCCTACAGACACTTTTGTCTCGTCTGATAAAATGTATCGTTTGTAAATCAGACGGTAAACTTGTTCGAGCTATATATCTTTTCCGTTAGTTCGTTGTCTCGTTGCCGCCTTTTATCCTACCGTCGAAAGGGATAAAATACGATGTTTGTTTCTTCTCGATGGTCTAGGATTTTTCGTATCGAACGATATCGATGCTGCCTATCTCGATCTTACACCTTCCACGCCAATGTCCCCTATTTCTCTTCCTCCTTTCATCGAGTACATGCACTTGCCCTCCGCCTGCTACGAGTACACCTCGAATCCCAAATGTGAACCCAAACATCGGCGGCTCAACCCTACGATCCTCCGACATCGAACGTTGTACACACCAACGTACACGCGCTCATGAACAGCTTTACCGTTCTTCCTCTTTAGTTCGATTGTTAATTCATTTTAGTTACAGTCTGCTAATTTGCATCCCGTATTCGTTACGTAGAATCATGCAATGAAATTGGAACATTAATTTTTAGAAGATCTTATCGTCGTGTTTTTAATATTGCAGGTATATAAAATATCTTGATGCAACGATGTTAAACCAGCTGCAAATTCAGCGGATGATTTTTCGATCGATTACACCACCGATTGACATCTCGGTTGGAATTACGCGCGACAGCTTTCTTCGCGTCGTGAAACGCTTTTTTTACGATTCGATGAGATCACCATTTTAATTGCATTCCTGAACGAAACCTATCGTAACAAACATTGCGTGCGTTCGAACCTTCCAATTAAAGCCGACCGTTTGCTGCATTTCACCGTTTATTTATAGACACACGGTTAGCACGCACGCTTTTGCCGCTGGATGCTCACCCTCATAAATGTGTCGACATTTCGCAAAATGCATAGTCGCCAGAATTTGCTAAGAGCGTAAAATTACGTTCCGCGCCTTCCTCGTAACTTCTGTCCATTTTGTACTGACAGTTCCGCCTAAAATTAATACAAAGAGACGGTTAAATCAACGTCAATTAAACCGAAATTTAGACATTACAACTTCCCGATCCGCGGAGACTCCGCGGTAAAGTATTACGTCTACGAACCAATTAATTGTATAAATAGCGCGAAAAAAGTTATTCGCGCTCGACCAGATTTATGGCGAACGATGAATTTTACGCGACGAAAAGTTCGCGCGATTTCTTCGACAAATAAGGAGCCGAGTTGAATGAGCGTTGGAATAAGAGAAACAAAAAGAAACGAAGGAAGGACCAGTTGGACCAGTTCGCCATTTTGAGCTGCCGAGGAACGCCACTATAAAACGGTCTTTCGACCTACCGTCTGCACTTCCGTTATCATTTGTGCGCGTCCCTTTCATTTTTATATTTCAATTAATCGGGAATAGTCGAGAACGTTTATCTCGAAATATCGATACGAGCCGGCCCAATTCATGTATATCTCTGTGGACATCCTGATTTCGCTCGCAAGCCTGGCATGGTTTCGGCTTTTCGTTGCCCTCCATCCGTATCGGACTGTAAATTCGAAAAATCTCCAAGAGACCCTATGAATTTGTCCACATGTGTCTCGTTAGCCAGTAGTTTTGGGTATTGCCGGTGGCTGCGGATTAGGACAACCATATGGGTAGCAGGTACGAGCCCCTAACCCTGGAATATTGCGGGATAAGAGACTGGACCCAATTAAAGCGCTAATAACAACCGTTGTCCGACCAACTTGTTCTCCCTTTCTCTTCCTCCGCAAACCTGAATTTACACGCGAATAGCTATCGCAGTTTCCGACACTCTGCGAAGCTTTAATGTTCGTTGACAATGATGCGAATTCTCTTGTTTCTTCCTCTGGATTTCTCCGAAGAGTTTTCACGTTTCGAAAATGGAAATTTCCCTCGTTCGGTGTCTTTAAAACTTAAAAGATAGATATATCGCGCATATATATATATATATATATAATTATTTATAACGATACCTGTTTGAACCAAAGAAATTAGATTAAGAGGGAGAATATCGAATTGAGACAGTTGGGAGCCGTTTCTCCACATTGTTGCAAGATGATTTTCTCCTTCTGACATTGGTCCTTTATTAACAATTTCACGGTATATCATAGATACTATATAATTTTAAGAAACATAAAATATTTTCTGGATATATTTGTTCTAGCGTATCCAGATTATTCATTTATGTTATTCCTATTACCATTCGTTATTTATTTTATAATTTTACGTCACGTTACACGCTCTACACTGTAGCCGTCAAATACTCATTAAACCACCCCCTTTTTTTTAAAAACAACCCTACCGTGCTACACGATATACATATTTCATATCGTGTATCATTTATTCAACTTCTTTCGCGTCGGCTAGGAGCTACTGCATGAACGCGCTGATTAAGCCGTATCTCAATCATCGAGGATTAAAACGTAGAATCGATATACGGTACGCGAGTCTCGCAAGACGAGGTTATCGACTGATTCATTTCCAGAGCCGTTCGCTCGGAATCGCCGCAATTACTTTGATGTGAGAACCGTGTCAAACGTGACGCTACTCTTGATCCGAACGGCCCTTTGATTCGTGAGAAAAGTGCCATTTCGAACACGCTATTCGCGTATAAATCGTTGGATAATCAGGTGTCTCCGGTCAGATCTCTTGCTCGTGCGTTTGATATTCCTCGAGACAGGTACGATCACTATAGGTGGTCGGATGTACGTCTGCACCGATATTAGTAAGTAATAGTGTTCACCACCCTGCAAGTGAAATTAATTAATCTGACCGCGTAGATACATCTAGCGTGGCAACGACTTAATGGATCTAGTCGCCCTTTGAATCCCTAAACGCGAGTAAAAACTACTTGAAATTCTAAAAAATTCTCTTTTCCCGACAACGCGTTCGTGGAGAAATCGTTCGTTACGAATCGACGTAATTATCATAGCCGTTTGACGTTGATCGTAGCACTTCTGTTTCGATACAATTTTATCTATGTAAATGAACGCAACTGGTTAACTTGCAACTTTATTTCCACGTCTTTGCTAATCACAATCTGCAGAATCTTATTACCATATCGATTAACGTTTCTTAATTAGAGAATATCAACGAAGATTTCATTTCTGTCGTTACGATAATATTGAAATAGCATGTCCGCTACCGGACTGGCAATTACAAGCTTGTTAATCACGATTTAATATTTACGAATGGCGTGGTGCAACCGCGTGTACGCGAAACGATCCTTAGGAAGTCGAGCTACGCACATACCAATGACTCATTAACGTTTCTCTTACCATCGCCGATAAAGAACATCGCTTTACGCGTTTTACAAACTCTCAAGAGTCGGTACGATGCACGTGCAAATATCACCCGACAACCGTTTCAACTAGCTACTACGCAATCTTTTCGCCTATACGCCTTTCTCTTCCTTCTTTTCTTTCTTTTCCTCTCTTTCTTTTATTTTTCTATGCTTCTCGATCCCACGATTGTGCGTATACCCAGGCGAAACTTTTTTCCGCATTTGTAAATCTTCCACCTACGTGTCGCGTTAAACCATCGGACGCTGTAATCGTTACTCACCAACGTTAGCTTTGAAGAAAATTATTCGCGGTTAGACACGCGTAGAATTTACGCGGTTCGCGTGAAACTTTATCGGGTACACGCTGGACGAGCTTGATATTTCGAGACAAAAGGAAGGCGGTATAAATAAGCGGTATATTTTCGTTATGGAATTATGATACACGTCGCGCGTATTTCAATTAAGGATGATTAATCCCCGGCTGGATCGCATCTTCCTATCTCATCTTTAAAGTTTCTGAACGTCTCACGATTCCTACCTCGAGAAATATTTCGCGTTTCTAGTTGCCTCGCGAGGTATCGTTTACCCAAACGCATTCACGTTCGATAAATCAGTTTCCTGACGGGATTAAAGGCCATTGCGAGTTTATTCGACACTCGATTAAAGCGCCATTCTTTTCCCCCGGCTCCGTTTGACGGCATCTAACGTACGAGGTTGTTCGCTTCTCAGAAAGCTGTCTACAAAGCTTTTCTGTCGCTCTTTTGTTGCTTCGAATGGTCTCCAGAGAGCAGTTCTCTAGCGTCACGTAAGAACGTCCTGAAATCAGATTGTAGACATATATACGCGTTGCTTCTTCTCGAGAGACGTCTGTATACGTGGAAGCACGGTTGAGATTCTCAAGAAGATGAAAGGGAGAAAATCAGCGGTGCACGTGCGCAGGTAAAACCGTGGTTTTCGTAGCTTCGCTCGTGTCTGGCCTACGTTGGCCGAATGCATTAATCACTTCGGGGGCCGCGCGCGATGCATGAACGTGCATTGCGCTCGCCTTTGCCTGGCCGTTGTGGGCTCAGGTTCGAAGCCCTAGCCCCGATAGTCACGCACTGCACGAAAACACAACGCTCCGGGCCGTTTTATATCCGCAGCCACTCGAAAATCCGCGAGCAGCCTCGCGCCGCCTTGGCTCGCTCGGATAAGGTGCATCCAGGGAATCGTTCGAGTATATTCGTCTGTATGATAAATATTCATGGGATTCTGACAACGATTCCAGACTATTCCGTGAACATATAAATGGACGTTAAAATTTTTAACGTACCAAAAGCGTGCACGGCGAAAAGCAGAATAAAAAAAAGAGGAGAAAAGAGAGAGAGGGAGAGAGAGAAGCGGCTATATACGTAGAGTTACGAGTTCGTGGCAACGACTCGCATGTAATCCGCGTGGCACGTCGTCAAAGTCTATCTCAAAGAGATTCCAAGCAAGAGAGGCGTACAGTAAACTCGGTTATCATAGCTTCGCGTATTATCCGTGAAATCTAATTGCTGATACCTACGTGAAACAACGCCCGGTGTCTTAGGTTAATGTGACGCTGGACTCTGATATGGTACCAGCAACAAATGCAGCGGCCCCGGGATGAATAATTCAAGCCACCATGGCAGCGCACAGAGCCCTGCAAGAGCTGTTTCGCGCGAGCAACAGAGAACCTCGAGCATTCCTGCACGCATTCGGCCGCTCGCGATTGTAAATCTTGACACTGTGCCCTTATGGTGGATGTTATGCGCCAATGAGCAGAGAGGATGAAATACGCGACCTTGTTTTATTGCATTAGCCTTGTCACTAGCCGTTTGTTCCTGGTTTCGACGATTTTTACCCTTCGCGTCCTGATCCCAACGATAATCTCAACAACAACGCGATAACGTCTCTTTAAGATCGTTTGATGGTTCATTTTTCTATCGATATTTATACTATAATATTATCGACCGTTCACGCACTTAATTAATTAACATTTAACTCGAATAAAACCACGCGTTTAGCAGCTGTGTTAAATCGTTTCGTCCATTAGGAAATAGATGTAAATGGTGTTTTTGTGATTCATCGATGGAAATGCAAATGGGAAAGGTGAAACGTTCACGTTAAATGGATACGATGAAAGTGAACGAGGTTTATGTATAGTCCGTTTATGCCCGGAGTCGAAAAATAAATCATCGAAACTCCATCGTCACTCGATAAAGATCGTAATTCTTCGACGAGGAATCGATCTCTCGCGGGTGTAGGACTCGCGGGGCCAGCTTATCGTTATCGAAAACCCAAGGCACCGGCACGATGGAGATTTAATAATTTGATAAAATTCCAACGTATTGGTGGTTGCCGTAACTCGAACGCGTTAATATTTTATGGTAATTATTATAACTTTATTTTCTTTCGATCGTTTTGCCGAAGCCGGGCTCGATAAAATGGCGAAGATTTAATAGTTGTGAAACGCGTCCGTCCGTTTCTTCCACTGCGATTTAAATTGTAAATGAAACGGCGATCAATTTGCCAGGGTTTCCAGCCCCGGCAAAAAGACAACGGTGATAAGCGCAATGGGAACGTCTAACGATATCCAGCCGCGACAATCGTAGAATTACACTTCGAATTGGAAAATCGAAAAAAGAAACGTCTATCTCTATCTTTAGAGCGCTGTGTGCCACGAGGGGAAGGCCATGTACGTACATCGGAAGATAGATACACCGGTGCAAGTACCAACAACCCCGAGGCGTTCTTCTCTGATAAATAATCGATTCGCGATGGTCGTCCTCGAGAATAAATCTAACGGGGCAGGCTCATCCGTCTGGGACAGCGGCCACGAAAACGTATGGAGGCGTTTGGTATATAGCGAGGAGGTGGATGCTTGTCGCTGTTTACGGTGGTTCGTTATACACTGACGAGGTGTACGAGGTTATACGAGGTGGTAGATATGCAGCACAGTATCTAAGAGGGGCAGTAGCGATCGTAATTCTCGCCGGACGACTCGCTGTGTTCCTTTGCGCCGTTCTCGAACTCGAATAAGGTTTCTTGGTGTTGGTGGTCGTGTCCGCGTTGGTCGAAGGTAAGCCCGGATCATATTCTTAACGAGAGTGTTTTACGATCAGAAGACCCTTTATCTACGGCGGTGTTGTTGGCGTTATCCAAGACCAAACCGAAAGGGAGTCAGCGTGAAAAAGGGGCAGGGGGGGGGGAGAGAGAAAGGGGGAAGAAAGAAGAGAGAGAGAAGCCGAAGCGCTTGGCCGAAGGTGGCCGTGATGTATCTCGCACTTAGCTTTGCCACGCCATGCCACACCAGGCCACACCGAGCCACACCACCCTATACCACCGCTATATACACCACGCCATGCCGCGCCACGCCATAGTTGGTCAGGTTTTTTATGCGTTGTCACGATATCACGCATGTACCTATGGCGTGTACGTCGATCGTCCCCCGTTGTCTGTCCGAGATCTCGCTCGTTTGTAATTGTCGCCGTTCGGTGTATGTTGCACGAGAACGACGCGATAGGAATGGCTGAAGTAGAGACTCTCGTCGTGTTTGACAATGACTGCTGAGAAATAGGTTGATCTGATACCAGAAATAAGAGTATGCCGTAACTCTTTGATGGGAAGGGACACGCGGACATTGTCAATGGTATTCCCGTTTCTTATCACGATTCCATTTCCCTCCAACGATATTTCTTCATTCGACGGAAGAATTCGAGCTATATATCGCCGGCATTCGATCGGCCCTTACCGGTGTTCCCTATTGACGAGGCGTTTTCTATTTCTCAAACAGCCGATTCGATTGAGTCAGCCAACTCGACTTTATTTTAATCTGATTGACCGAATCGTTTCGTTCACCCTTTTCAAAGTTACGTTCCCTTTAACGTCACCGACGTTATTTACATTCACCATCTGCTTATATAGATCGCCAGGTAAACTTAAAGTCGCCTTAACGCGAGTAACAACAGGTCGAGAATTTATCCCATGAACGTTATCCCGTGATTTTAACGCGTCCAGCAAACGATCGGCTGAAATTCGCGCGAAGATGAATTAGGTTATCGACCTAGCCGACTTCCGGGTCGATCCTCCCCGGGTACTTTAATCTCGGAGCCATCGATTTCCAAGCATCTCTACCTGGAGAAAAAAGGAATCCAGCCAACCACCATACGTATTATGTACGTGGAAGCGCCGATGATTTCTCCTGCGAGCCTCGGCTCGCGCGTCCAACGCACCATTTTATAAATATACAATCATGGCGATTGCGAATCGACCGAAATTAATACATCGTAGCAGGTTACACGTTCCCGTAACAAGTGCGAGGAGGCTGCATCAGTCGCGTTATCTTTATGCCCGACGAAAGCTTTCATCAACCCTTTCGGGTGTACGATACTCGGCCACTTATTCAAATGAGACGTTCGCTCGAAGCACGATACGATAAAGAGATAATTCAGTACACGTACGAGTGCATCGTTATTGCAATTATACGTAAATGAGACGATTACGTGTTCGGCCATACAAAAGACGATCGGCTGAGCATCGGGAACGGAACTCGCCGCGTTTTCTTCGACAGTGTACGCGCGTCTCGTACGCTCAATGGAATGGCCAAACGCGACGACGTTTTCGCTCGGGTCGTCAACGTTTTCTTTTTTTTTTTTTCATAAATATTATCCACGAGCTTTCGCGAAACTGCAACTTGGCGACGCGTAGTTACTCGCCAGTAAAGAAACTATCGTAATTTAGACCAGATACGTTTTCTGCCGCGAGTCTAGAAGATTTGAATTTCTCCTCCTTTCACGGGGGTAGCTCGCAGGGAGATCATTCACCCTGTACACGTGCACGCGGATAAGATCCCATAAATACATACCTAACGTTGGCTAATTTGCATACGCGAGAGAAACCTATCGGTGTATGTACGTTCCGCTTACGTACAGGGTGTCCCGAGAGCATCCTTTCATTGTTACGATCGGTCCAACTAAAAATCCCACTCGTCTAATTTACTAAGTCTAATTCACATTACGATATATATTGATTGCCGAATACTTTGGACTAGTTATTGCACGATTTTATAACAAAATTCCCTTCGCACATCCATACATAATTCAAAAATTGTAATTTCTATAAAATAAGTATAGAAACAAGTAGTGCAACAATAGAGAAAATGTATTGTAGTTACAATCAGTCGTCGATCAGTTATCAACTAGTTATCAACGAACTATAGGCGATCTAATTAACGAGTCATTAACGATCCTATTTTACGACTTATACACTGTCTTAGCGAATCGGTTAGTACGAGCGTCCTTGCGAACGTTATCTGTATACTAATTTATCATTTTAAATATATTCGACGGTCTCAGCAACGAGCAATCGTCTACACATGAACCTCTACCTTAAACATTTACCTTAAACATTTTGCTACCGAATTTCTCCAAACATTTCCTAACGCTGTATCTCTCGACAATGATTAAGAATATATTGAAAACACCAGTTATTTTTACAAAAGGAAGAATTTTGAAACGCACTATAGATGCGCTTACGTACCAATATATACATAGCGTATACATATAAGTATACGTAGTCCGAGAGTGGCGTACGTGCAAGCAGTGGACCGACAGGACATCGCTCATGGCGCTCCCTTCGTCCTAAAGCGCTATGTTACAGGGGGTTGGGGGCACTTACTTCGTTCTCGTACTCTTGTACCTTCGTTATCCACTCCCCATTTATCCTTCACGTGATCCCCGTGTACGTGTACGTACACCTTTCCTCCTCTTCTTCTTCTGTGTAATCGGAGAACTGCGAGCACCATTACCCGAGCGACCCGGTCGGTCGAAGGCAGTCAAAGAACTGCGAAACGTCGGTACCCGGTTCCGCACCGGCTAGTTACGCTAGACACTTTCTGCCTTTATGAAAATTCTACGAGCTGAACCTGTTGAATATTCGCCCCAACTTTCACCCCTGTTTTTGCGTGCCCTAAACTTTTTAGTATCTTTATAACCGGCTCTTGACCGTAAGGAGGTTTCGTGGTTGAAAAGTATTCAGTTATCCCTGGTTAGATCATATTCTCACGAAATGTACGGAGAAAAAGTTTAACCGTGCGTTTTTCGGCTCATTCTCATCCTAATCGTGTTCATTTCCCGGCGTTAAAAAGACTCTTTAAGTTTAAGAACAATACGGGAGAATCTCTGTTAATACGTGATTTCCGGTTTATTCCAAACCATCTTTATGGTATCTGTTACAAATCTCTCTTGGTAAATATAAACAGAATTGAGATATAGCAATTCGAAGATCGCAGCAGAATTAAAAGTACTTTTCCGCGAAATGTTGTTTTTCACTTGGCATACTCGAGTATTCAAACGAGAGTCAGGTATGGTGTAATTACAGCGATTAGAAAAACGGAGCTGTAAATACAGGCTGGCAGAAAGTTCTCCTTCTTTTTTTTTCCTTTTTCGACGAGCATGTGTTCCCAGTTGTCTGGCAATCCGTTGGTCAGCCTCGTGCGGAATGGCCGTTGCAAGAAGCCGACTTGGGCGTAGTATACTTTTACAGCAGGACCGGAACAACAGTAGCGAAAACCGCGCTGCCAGTTATTTTCTAATGCCGAGTACCGCTGGTTGGTTTACGAGGCTATAAACTGACGTCACAATACCAGGAGCTGGCTTGTACGATGGGTCGGATGTGCTACTAACGCAAACGCCACCACTTCGGATAATGGATTCATATGGTCCATAAAATTAAAGGATGCGACAAATTTATCGTCGTATTTCACCCAAACTTTCGGTTTCGGGACACGAGACACGTGCCTACGTGAAATTCCATTTCGTTTATACCTTTTACTTACCGATCGATCGATCGATTTACCTTTACATACGTACAGCTTGTATTTTGCAACAGTATCGTTTTTTTTCTTTCTTTCTTTTTTTTTTTTTTTTTCTATCGTAGCCAGGCGCCACGTGGAAATGAGCAGAAAGCGCGGTAAATTCGAAACGCAGCGGTAGGATGCCAAAGACATCCGGTACATCGTAGTCAGGTGCAACGCGTAAAGTATCGCCAGTCGCAATTTTGCCTACAATTCGGATATAGCGTTATTCCTGCTAGCAGTTTGATTTACGAAGATAATAAGACGTCGGCTGTAAGATTAGAACAGAGTCGCTGCGTGCCTTATTAAGACTTAAATTGGTGCAAGCGAATAAGGAAGAACGGAACAGGGCTGAGAGAAAGAGAGAACGCCGACCAGGGATGGTGGTGCATCCTGGCATTATGGCCGCCGCTCCTTGAGTTTGGAGGGTCCGGGATGAACGGCTGGCAAAGATAAGGAAAGCTGGAGGGGGTTGCTCATGGTTGGGGGATTTGGGGGTCGAGGACATCCATCTTCCCCCCTCTACACGTCCCTTCCTATCTTCTACGCTCTGCCCCGTTGCATCCTACAGGGTTCACCGTACCGACATACATCTCCTGTCGAGAGGGGAAACCTCTCTTCGTCCTGTCCTTTGCTTAAGTTAACTTTACACTCCTTCCTTCTTCGTTCGTTCTTCTGTTCCTCCGGGCTTCCTTCTCCGTTGCCGCGGCATCGCGGTGCGTGCGTTTTCTTTCTTCGTGATGGCGAGAGAGGGTTTCGAACGATAGAGAGAGAAGAACGACGGAGCGGAGCCGAGCCGACGAGCAGACGAACCGAGAACCAGAGTCGAGCCACGAAACGAGCATCGCCGAAGAAAACACAAACTTAATCCTACGCGTGATTCATCTGGGCCGCCATAGATCTGGATTATCTGCCGTCATCTGCATATTTACGAGTATCTGCTTTGTCCTGATTGTGCGAGCCCCACGCGTTCTCCTACTCCAGCGTAGGAAGTAACACCGAACGCAAGATAAACCTCTCTTTGTGTGCGGCGCTTTTCCTTCGTTTCGAAATTCAACAACTTTGTAAACGCTGCATCGGTAGATCGACCAACGTTTTCTTTCCCTAGGAAATATTTTCCAGACAGTTGTCACTTTTCGTTTCATCTCTGACGAAATTCTACATATAACAGCGTAGGCTTAAAGACAACAACGAGCTGCAATATCATTTTTATCCCTGGTGAATCTTCGAGATGTCTGGCGACGATCGAGAAATCCACCACGCAAATTCTATACGAATTTGTTACGTTTTCTCTTTCGTCATAATTCCAAGCGTAATCGTGCGCTTCGCTCCGATTTCCATCATTGCGTTTGAATAACGCATCGTTAAATGCGCAACAAACATCCGTGGCTTTAACGGGGCATAAATAATTGTCGCACAAAGTGAACGCGCGGATTTAACTCATACTTCAGCGTGTCGACAATAAGCTGATAACGGGCCGGTACACGCTCGCGATGCTTCGGTGTACGCGTATATTCCTGCCTCTCGTTTCGCTCCGGATCGTCCCGCCGTTTAACAAACAATATGGAGCCTTAATCGACGTCGAACCATCGAATTTTAATTAATCCACCGTACGTTTTTCTAACCGATCGAAATGCACGCGCGAAAACGCTTTTTTTCACGCGTATACGGCTATAATTCAATTCGGCGCTTTTTACCGAACTCGCTAAACGCACCGTGACACGGCTATATAGAGGCAGCAATGGGGGCTTCTTGGAATTTACATATAGTGGATCGTGCGCGTTTCACAGCCAAGTACGTAAAGGTTATACTGTAACCTTTTTTTCGTCGCTCGCGGCTCTAAGTGGCGGCCAGTTTTTTGGAAAATTATTCCCCACGCGGCTATTCGCAACGATGTATCATTTACCCGGTAAAAAACGCGATGAAATAACATGCATCACGGCCGGTGATTTATAAAAGAATCGTTCAACGTACGTGCATTAAGGGAGCGCAAGAAACTGCTCCAACACTGTTCAAAATTACACGAAAAATCAGCGCTCCATGGTGTGCGGTAACTTAATAACACGTCCGGCACCTCTTTACAATATCTACAGTCTGCGACCGAGAGATCGGATGGAGAAAACGGAGCGATAATTCCCCTGATCGTCCACGCTTTCTATCTGTTTTCTATCTGTTTCTCGAAAAGCAAACGTTTCTACGTGTCGATAGATAAACGATGAGATGGAAGAATCAAACCGTTTCCATCCCCTCTGCGCGTTCATCTTGGCTACCTCCATCTCATCTTCATCCCTTTTACCGCATCACTATATACCGTGATGATGGTCTTTGATTAATTCGCGATCGGTCTCGCCGAGTTATTCGCCGATCGACGATCGGCGATCTGCAAATTACCTACTCATCCAGTAATAGCGACGACGTGCCTCCACGCCAACCGTCCATCTTACCTTCCACTCTATCTTTTACCTGCCTGCCTCTTGGCTACTCTTTCCGTCGCCACACGGCGCTTCGGTTTTCTGCCTTTTTTCTACCACGATCTTCATTTTCTTAATCTCCGGTTGCACCTGAAAAACCGATCAGCTATCCCTCCATCGTACAGCGTTTTTCAAGCATTCGTTTAACGTTTAATAACGGTCGGTCGGTCTTGAATTTTCGTTACCGGTGTTTACACCGTCCGCAGTCTACCCAGCCGTCGTTAGGGATCGGCCGGGGCGCGTTTTTCCGTCGCGTGATCGCGTTTCGTTTACACGCGAAAACGTCTTTTAATTTAACAAACAGCAAAAATACTGGCTCGAACGAGCGCCGTGCCTCCCTCCTCTCGCCAATCGATCGTTTAAACCTCTGGCTTTGTAATTTCCCGGAGCGAAGGAAGCAGCGATGCTTTAAAATTAAAAAACTCGGTTAATGCGAACGGCGTGTCTATGCTAAAGATAGCGATTTCCCCTTTGAAGTCAAAGCTGTTTGCTCGCACATGCGCTGCGTAACGTGCGAACACCGTGTGGTTCATCGCGTGCTAAAATAAAATAGGAAAAAAAAAAAAGAAGAAACGCTGGAAAAGCACAAACCCGTTATCGACATTTTGAAATTCACAAACGTTCTCGTTCGATCGTTGCAGAAGCAGCAGCACGAAAGAAATTCTCTTCGGGATTCTCTGTGAAAATTCTTACGTAAACCGTCTCACAACTTACAGATACAACAATGCTTGACCCGTTCACGATAAAGAAAAGGGCTTCGATGCTCGTTCGGTCAAGTTTTTCTTAGGAGCCCGGAGATCTATTCTTTATGGAGATTACGTGATAGAGATACGATCGAAGCGTATTTTGTGCGCGATGCTCCGATGTTCCCTGGAAGTGATGTTGATTTAGGTCGGCTGGAGTTACGATTTCTTTCTCGATGCTAGCCGAATGTACCACGACGTTCCTATGGTACTGAATGTAGCCAAGTTATGCAATATTTTACGATACCAGCTCTAGTGAAATACCGTGCAGAATCTCCGGCGTTAAATCTTCGTTCGTTAAACGCTCCAGGCTGGATCTTCTACGTTTCACCTTCGCTGGATTAAGAATAATCGTCGCGTTTCAACGAATTTACACGGCACAGAAATTTGTGCTTCCAAGAAAAATTCTAATTACCTTCGTACGACATTTCTTAGATACGACGGAGGATGTTTCTCAGTTTTTAAAATCGAAGTGGTTCTCGCAATAAATAAAGAAAGGCGGAAAGAACGCGTGAAATTAAAACAAAGTAAAGAGAACTTTATCCGAGAGTATAATACACGCATTATAGTAGCTCATTCGTCAAATCGTGTTGTTATTTTCCAGTTGGTTTTCTACCTGCAATGGATGCAGTTTAGTCAACATTCGGAAGCCATACCATTTTATCACGGCCATTCAAACCCCATTGGCCGTGCAGTAGAGATACCGCACATATCTATATACATGTCTAGCCTCCACTCTATATGCATACAGGGTGAACCCAGCGGAACGCTCGACTCCGTTCAAATGAAGAAATAAAAAATTCAATTTAACGAATCATCGCCGTTTTTAAGGACCGGCAATCTGGTTCAATAGTCGTAAAGATGAATCCAAGATAACCGGCGCTGCAAATATTGACCTCTTAGTCTCGATATTCTTATCTCTTCGTCAGCTTCTTTTCATCCCTTCAAATAGAAAGAGAAACGCTTGTTCGCCGTTGCGAATTGCAAGGTCCGTACAGACAACTCTCGTTAGAAGATTCTGTTAACAAGTTGTACAGGTGTTAGAGATCGGAAAACTCTTGTTAGAACGCGAATATATGAATCCTCTACAAGTTTGACATTTCGCTCGTCCCTTCGAATCATTGAAGAAGCGATGAAAAATTGGGAAATACTTTGGACGACGAACGTGTCGATCCTGACAGCAGCACGATGTTCTAAGAAAGCGACGACGATTCGCCCCTCGAATTTAGCATCGTTGAAACGAAAATGCATATAATTAACGGCTGCAAATCAGTACACTAGCGAAAAGTATATGGCGAATGGTTTTCAGATAAACATTATACCAGCGAAGAAGCTTCCGGTGGATTTCGATCGCATAAAGATAAGAAACACCTGTTTCGATATCGATAACAAAATTATATACATACCACCTTATTATAACACCATATCGGTGATATTATCTTCTTTATGCGCCTTTGTACGGTGAAAGCTTGATTCCACAGTGGTTATTGGAAATCGATTATGCGCGCCGATAAATTATTATCAACTACATCATACCAGAGGCAATAAATTTAGCGTACCTTGTCTTTAGCGATTTTTTCTCCATCGTGCAAGTAGCTGCGCTTTCGTTTCATTATTTTCGTATTCAAGCCGCGTTCATTTTTCGCCGCGGTTGCCGTGTACCACCGGTCATTTAATGACCTTACCATTTTTTTTTTCTTTCTCTCCCCTCCTTTTTTTTCTGCTCATTTCGCACTACGTATATTTTTCATCTTACTTGACCGAGCAATTTTCTATGCAATAAAGAACACTTCGGTGTGAGACATTCTTTAATTTTCTCACGTTAGACGTTCATGACCCGAAAACATGCTAACGTTATGCCACCATTAATACGTAAGCCGGCTTCGACAAATTGCGGCCAATTTACCTACCAAGCTGATGGTTAAGCATCCCTTAACTAAAAACTAAATCAAAGTCACCGCGATCGAAGTGGGAAATTTCACAATTCGCCGGATGATATTCCCCTTTATGAAAGGATTTTGCTGATCAGCAGACGATATTCCTTTCGATCGCTCGCCATAGAAACCGTCATAACGATTCAGCGTAACATTTGGAGGCAGCACTCGCCGTGATCAAAATCCATATCTCATTGGACCTCGCAAGAAAAAAAAAAGAAAACAAGCAAAACAGAAAATATCGAACCGAGTCTTTTTTCTATTCCAAAGCAGATCCATTGCACAGATTGAACTGCTGCGTCTGCATCCGTCGGATACGTTCTGTTCACTTAAAGCGTATGGATATTATCGATTTAACCGAGTGGTTAACGGGAAAAATTTCTATAGGGTGTTAATAAAATAGTAACGGCTACGTTATCAACGCGAAAAGGTTAGAAATTTATTTTTTCTTTTTTTTAGAATTTAATATAGTAGAAGATGTTCGATCGATTTACCTACAGTACGAATCTTTATTGAATCTCCGTTTGTATTCTTTCTACAATTGATCGCCCAAAGAAGAATATCCGTCAGAATGTAGAATTTTGGGTAATACGTATCTCGGATCATAGTCACGTTGTAGCCGTTTCGTGTACATTAAATACTGACTCGAGGTAATGAGTACACCTGCGTGCGTATCTTCATCTGGAAACCAGCGCAGCCATTCAATAGCGAAGCTATTAATCCGTGGGATATCAAGATCTAACATTGGGCAGGACTTCTGAAACGTTCGATGTTTCTCATGGCGAACGAACGAACGAAAGAGCACTCGACCGCCGGACGTATCATAACCGACGCTAAAGAAATGGGTGGAACTATCGTGAGATGGACGATTCCTTTGATTCATTTCTACTTTTTATTCTTCCGTTTTCTTGCAATCAAATTTTAATTTGGTTTTCATCTCGCAACCTTAACGATAATATACGCCCAAATTCGCTTTATTAGCTTCATTATTTCATTTATAATCATAATATTCGTATAATTCATTATTCAAATTTCTTTTAGCGAAAATATTGTATTCCTAAATTATTAAGACGTTTTGGCAATAACGAAAGACCCAATATTTCTTCCTATCTTTCTTCCAATTTTTATTACAAAAAACGAGAAGGTAAATAGCTTCCGTAGAGGCGAGTCTAAATTATCGTTATGAAGATATCACGGGACGAAATTCTTCAACAATTTGACTACGTCTGTATCTGTCAGAATCTCTTTCGTTCAGTCCTTACATAACCACCAGAATAATATTAGTAATATGGAAGTGGCTGATGGAGAAGCTTTAGCACCAGCCATGATGGTAATGGGGGCTTGGTTGGAGGAGGGTTGACCATTCAAGGCCGACTTGTTGGTCGCTTACGGGGCCCAAAGTGGGACCTTCTCATGGAGGGGGTTACACATCGTCCCTTTCCCTCGTCTTTTCTTCAGCATCAAACGATTCCAACCTACGTGGATAGCCAGAACTTTCTCGGACGAAATTTTGATCAGAAACCATTCGATGGCAATGATCGTCGCTAACACTGTGGTTTAATTTTCACGTTGAAGATCAACAAAGCTTCGCTTTTGTCATGTTCGCAGAGAAAAAAGACTTGAAATATTTTGGCCCCACGAAACAATAAATAAGTAAATAAAGAACTTGTGGATTTTGATTTCGATACGGTTTGCGTACTTTCTATCAAGGTGTTTTACACAGCTATCGCTATTTGAGACAAACGCGTGTCGTCGAAGTTGGCTTTTCACGTAGAAATTCGAAGATGGAGCTTAACACGCGGGAAATTAGTAATTTCGCGTTGTCTTCGAATCAAGGAAATCCCTCCCCACAACGTAAGAAATGCAATTTTGGCGTAGAGTCCTCAGTTGGCGCAGATGTTCCGCAGAATCTCGTTGCACGATCGTCCCAGGAGTACAACGACTGCGGTTTACGAAATAGTGCAGGATCATAAGGAGAATTAGGCGTCTGAAGTTGCAAGGCACGTAGCTTCGTAACGACGTCTCGAAAGGTTCGTGATTTTACCGAACTGCCGAAACGGTCTCTAAAAGTATTGTTCCAGCAAGCAAGGAGGAAAAAAGAGAGGAAAGAAACGGGAAGTGGAAAAGGGAGAAAAGAACGACGGGTCTTCCTTCCGCGTTAATATCGTCCGGAGGAAAATACCAATTCGTCTTTTCTCTTTAATATCGCAATTTCTCACCCGTTTCGACCAACGAATGGGATACCCAAGGCCGGAATAAAAAAATGGACCTGTTAAAACTTGGAAATTCCACGATCAAACTTGCTAATCTAACTTTATAATTAAACATAGGAGCGCATAGCGCGCCAAGAAGATAACGAAACTGTGGAATGTTAGCCGAGCCCGATCTCTCGCGTCTTACCGTTTTCCGACTTTAATTAATTTTGCGCGGTACACGGTCGCCATAACACGGGGACGCTCCGGCAAATTAACTGTCACGTAAATAACGCCGGACGCTCGTATGATGCAGCCCCGGAACGACCCGTGATATACATTCGATAAATAACGAAACACCGCAGCAGCTGACGAATTCGAATAAAAAAAAAAAGAAAAGAAAACGGAGGTAGCATGGCTACGGAGACCGCTATATCCTTCCGGTATCTGGTGGCGAATCGTTAATTCAATACCGGCATCCTATCTCCTTTTTGGTGAACTTATCGGGAAGGGATAGAAACGCCTTATCCACGGTGGCCACTCGTCGTCGTTGGAAAAGAGCAAGCAAAAGAGAGGAAAGCCATTTCTCCGACCGGAAGCCGGACGCCCTACGGGTCTTCATTTCTATCGACGAGCGACGACGTGCCACGTCAGCTACGATCGTCCACCCTTCTCTGGTTTTTCGTCAGCCCGGACGACTGTTCTGATATTTATTTTTATTGCCGTTCCTGTCAACGCTACCTCCACATATACAGGGGTGCCCTAGGTCGACGAAAGACTTGGACGATTGCCAGATGAATCGTACGAATAGATCCAACCGGTCAATATTTTATTCCGGTTCGTTGTTCGCGCTTGCGAATTCGTTCTGACGCGAGCCTCGGAATTTAAAGTGGCTCGAATGCGTTTTAGGAAACGACGATCGGTGTCTTTATCCTTACCGCGGATGCTTTATCGCCAGCGTCTATCGTTCTCCAACGGTGCTGTATCGCGGAGAAACCACGGTGTAACGAGAGAATCGAAGAACGTTTCCGATATTGCCGTTATTTTTCTATGGTTTCGACGGCGAACGTTTCACCATGTTATTTCTGTGTAAAGAACGAGCCGATATCAGCAGGCATAATCGTATTTAAAATAGAAGTATGCGAGTGGCGGCTCTTCACGCCGCTTCGGCCGCCCGTTCTTAAGCCGACGGTCGCACCGTTTACCGCGAAATTATAGTCCGAAGGTTGCATGGCCGTCACGAGTTGATCCGATGCGTTGATTAAAATCATGAACCCGCTGCGTCGCCGCGAGGGGATAAGAAATTGCTCTAGACGTATTGCTGTGGGCACCATGAGAATTCACGTAGGCGCGTCGCTTTCGATTTCGAATTCCCTTGGATCGTTCCCAAAGCGAAGAGATGATGAATTCACGCTCTTTTCTTTTTTTTTTCCCAAGTATGGAGACTCGAACGGTTCCTCCGATGCCGACCTTGGGATGCGCTGGTTCACCTCGAGAATATTCGACAGCTCGGAGTTTTTTTCCCAAGACCGTACGACAAAACGCAAACGTTTAATGAATCGATAAGAGCGTGTCTGAAAACCTCGGTGAGATATCGACTGGCGCGAGCGCGCGCGTTACGGCGCATACGAAATACGAAGGTGGCATGGGCCACGAGTACAGGAAATCTAGCGTGTGGATATTTTTCAAAATTTTTTCCCAGGCTCGTGGATCGCGGTGGAAAAGGCAGGCGAAGGCTGTGGAGTGGAGAGTGGGTGGGTGGCGGTGTAGGAAGGTGGTATTTGCGCGGGCCAAATAACCCAAATAAAGAACAAACAGCGAGGGTGCTGTAGAAAGGGAGGCTACACAGGGTGGCGCGGGGCGATGGAGAAAGAAAAATAGAAAGGGACGAGAATGTCGAAACGAGAGAGCGAGACCGTGTCGAAAGAGAAAGAAGCGGAGGAGGAACGGGGGTATGAGAGAAGGGAGGAAATGGCGCGCGTTACGGAGAAATGGCGCGGAAACTGGGGATAGTGACGGGCAATGGGCGCCTGCCGACTCCTCTAACCGAACGAAAACTCGTAGCCGAGGAGACCGTGGGAGGACAACCACTCCCTGGCTTTGCCGTAGCTCTACCAACGTACCATGGAACGAGGACAAAAGAGAAAACGAACTAGAATACCTTACAAACGAGAATCGCGGAAGGGATAGATAGCCGGACGACGTGTATAGCGAGAGCCGAGGAGAGCAAAATGAAGGAGAAAGATCATCGCCTTCGTTCTTTTCCTGTCTCTCAGACTTCCCTTCGTCCTTCCACCTCATCCCACGGTCCCCTTTTTCTGCCGTGAATTGCGCGTAAAGATTGCTCGTACGATTGAACGAACTGACTCGGACCAGGTTGCGCATGGCCCTCGCAATCCCTGCACCATAGACCACTAAAGACCTCCTGCTCTTAATGGACTGCAAATAACGATCTGGAGTATTTCTGAACCGCGATCTGACCTTGAGACTAATACAGTCTAGTCTCGTTAACCAACGAGGCTCCATAGTTTCCTACACTCGATATATTAGCGAAAGATTAACGGTTCTTTCTAACAGGAGCCTACCTCCTGAAACTATCTTTTCAATGGAAATTGATAGCAAAAATAAATTAACTACATATGTATAGAGAGAGAGAGAGAGGGAGGGAGGAAGTGTTGAGGTTATTAGATAAAGCAAAGTAGAAAATATATCCTAATACGGAAGTGTAAGAAGTGTAAGTAGGAATATAATTTGAGCTGATCCCGATCCGCACGCTAACGGTGTTACCCTATGACTGAATGGCCTTGAAGCCATCGTCGCCTGTCTACCGTCTACCGTCCGCCTTCGTCCCAGTCTATCGTCTATAAGCTGTCGATGGCTTCATCGCTCGAGAGAACTAAAAAGACCAGATGTAGAGTTTTCTTAGAAGTGGCGATCACTTTAACAGGAAGAAAGCTAGGAATTTCTATTTTTCCTCTAATATCATTTTGCGTTGGTGATTGATCGCCAGAAGGATCTGATCGTATAATTAATCGCGTACGATCTGTTTGGTACATCAGGTTAGGTTGAGTAACGTTTGCCAGATAAAAAATTTCATACGACAGACAGACGATATCCACGGTGTGGATAATTTTAGAGGCATGGAATGTCCGAGACCATCGTCTGAAGGATCCCTCGATGGCTGGTAACCGTGCCGGCATCTAGCGGCTCGGCCGAAAACCTTTCCACACGGTTAATTCGATTCGACGATATCAGGCCGAAACGAACGCGGCCGAAAAAAGAAAACGAAAATCCAATCGAAATTATTTTCAAGCTTGGCAATTACGCCTACTAGCGATTGATTTACGAGATCGTGGCGCTCGCTTTTATAGCAGGCAACACGCATCGAAAGTCATTTTCATTGCGTGACGCGTTTCGAATTAACGATTCCACGCGCGCGATTTATAAAATATAAATCGATCAATATTCCGCGGAACGAGTTTTGTTAATGTCGTACGCGCAACCGCCGTCCATTTATATACGGTGTTTGAAAAATAACGGCTGCGTCCAGAGTAGTTGATAGCACTGGCGAAAAGAAAGGAAACTTGTCCGGCTATGTTGAACCATAAATCAACCTTGTCGGAATATAACGCGCGACGTTTCGATTAGCCACGCAGCCACAACACGCTTGTCTCTCGCCATTGATCATTAGCAACTATATGGTTACGACGTTGCCACGCTATTGTACGATAACGAAACTTATTTATCAACAACTCTGCGATAACAAGAATGCACGGATGAAAGATATCTGTTTAACGTAATTAGCGATACAAAGTGAAAATCACGAAATTAATCGTTCGAAGGCAAAGAGAAAATCGCGTATACCTGTTACTTCGACTTCGGATATAGCTTACGAATTAACGTGACAGAAAAGACTATTGAATTTCGTACGTGAAATTCCCTAACTTTGGAACTACTATTTTTAAAACACCTAGTATATGTATATCGAACTATTCGCGATATTTCGCAGCCTGTTCGCCGGCAATATTGCTTTTTTCTTTCTATTGATTTCAACGCGCGTCGCAGAAGAAAAAGGCGAACGCAATTAACGCGTGGAACAGTGAGGAGCGCGTTTTTTTCATGCCCGTCACGTAGCTTATTAGCAAGATATTTATGATCTGAATTTTTATTGCCGTTAAGGGCGATGACTCAAAATTATTATTATATCGAGAATGGCGGATACGTTTTGCGTGTGTACCGGGGGGCTTCGCGGCGATTCTACGCGAACGAAGGCGAGGGGCGCTCGTAACGAGGCGCCACAAATGGCGATAGATTGAATTAAGATTGCGCGACAGCCTCTTGCAAGATGAGCCAATTATGAATTAATTACGCTCCACGGTAGCTCTATGGTTTTTAATATCCGATTATGTCTTAACAGCGCATCGACGAAACTTTTCACGCAGCCACTCTCTGTTTACGGTCTACGACTTCGTTATACAACAAATTAACTTAATAGGATTTTTACTTTTTCTTTTTGCCAACACCAATTTTCACCTCTGCCGTAATTATCGTAAAACTTCGTAATTAAATAAGAAACGAGACTCTGGTCTTCTTTTATATTGAAATTAACCGTGCAACGGCTGCAAAGTGAATGTTCCTGTCAACTAAACGACAGGACGCATATTACGTATACTATATAAACGTATGTCCCTCCACGAATACACACGTTTACACGATGTCCCTATCTTTTCATTTTTTTTTTTTTTCTTTTAATGGCACGTTGACTAAATTTGTTCGGAACACCAGACCTCGCGGTACTTTACTGTACACCATTTCTGCATTACGATCTTGTTCCCTTTCTCCTTTTCGTTCCTGACATTATTATTCGTGTACATGTTCCACCCACAAACGTGCTGATGTATACACGCGTGATGCTCCCTGAGAGGTTTCCTCGGACTCTGCAAACTACCCGGAGAAAGTAACGTATAATTTCTAAAGTTCTAATTACTCGTTACAGCGAAGTACTCTGTGCTTCGTAAAATTTTTCTCACGACCAATAATTACAATGATATCCCGTAACCAGTTGTAAAATACTTTCAGAGTATCAAAAGATCGTTTAGCTTTCTCCTCAACCTTAAATTTTTTTTTTTATTATTTAATTTTTTTTGTTTTACAATTTGTCCAGAAGGACATTCGGTAAATTGTTATATCTAGCGCGTAGAAAAATAGAATATAGCATGTGGGTGGCTACCCCCAGTGGGGTACCATCTTCGTGTTTGCTAGGTTATATCCTTTGTGATCTCAACCTTAAACGACGAAGGCTTTGGGGCTAACTCGGTCTTACGCAGATATCGCTATCCAAGTTACGCTTAAATATTATTATTTTATCAAACTACATTAACGTTTTATCGCTTGAACAAATTTAGTTATCACCACGGAATAGAAGAGTGTATTCCGATCGGTTCCTCGCTTTATCGCTATAAAATAAATATTTTAATTTATCGCTATAGTATTCTAGTTACTAAACGCTCTTCTCGTATTCTAAAGCGCCGCAAAAGCTCGGCAAATGGAAAGAAGATCTCCGACGATCCAACACCGAAATAGTTTCTCTGTCAGAGCACTCTTCCGAGTATCTTTACGCGCGATCCGTAATTACTTCTCGGAAGAAACGAACGTATTACCGAATTTAGAGTGACTACTTACACTCGCATCCAGCAAGAAGTTGCTACAGCCGGAGAATGTAATGTTACACCTACGTTCGCGTAGAACCTTGTAACACCCACGTAACAGTACGTTATTCCAGAAGCATGCTCCCATTATACCTGGCTATGGGGTCTATGCGTGCGAGGTCTTGTTGCGGTTGATCTAAAACGACCATTTTGCATGGGCTATCTTATCTTATTGCAAGACAGCGGAGTAATTATAAGGCAGCCGCTATAATTGGCAGGTATTCTCCGGTGCGCGTTCATGCAATTGCACACGGCCACGCGTTTCTGCACGATTTTAGTCGCACGTTGAAAGGAGCTAACGTCGGGCTACATCGCGAAACAGTCGCGTCAAGATGGTAAAACATGCATGGGAATACGATGAACTGGGAAACGTTTTAGGCTTCTCTTAAACGTTTCCTCGCTTTATCGCGCGCAACAGCAATTCCAGTGCCTGTAGATCGAGAATCGTTAATCGGATGAAACAATTCGAGTCGAGAGATTCTACATCTCCGAACAGAGTGGCGTTTAGCTCGAGACGCGAGCGACGAAGCGTCCTAGAATTGTTCTTGAGAAAAAAAAAAAAAAAAAATACCGTGCAGGTCCAGAGGTTACGGTAGAATTGTAAATCATTCATCCGTTCCTCCACCGCTAAGAACTCTTTCAAGGCTAAAGAAAAAAAAAGAAAAAAAAAAAGGAATCCTTCTCCGAGATCGACAGGCAAACTTGGATTTAAAGGGTCACCGAGTCATTGTTCGTAGAAAGCAAGGTTAAAAAAGCCGAACAAAAAGACTGGCCGCGTAACGGCAATTTCAAGCTGCATTGTTATCACTGGTTTCTAACCCTCCCAGTCGATGCCAAGGCCTGCAATTCCAGGTTTTTTTTTTTTTTTTTTACAGCAATTTAGCGGGCCTAGTATTGACTCCTACAAGGGACGTTTTTACGATAGCCGCTGGTTGACCGTGGTTTCTTCCAAGGTCGAAAAAAAAGGTATCAATGAACAAGGTCGATAGACTGGAGCTTCCTTTCGTCGAATATACGGATTCAATTTAACTTGACACAGCTTTCCATACTCCGTAGACGAGAAGAAAAGGAGCACGCTCATCGCAGGATCGTAATTCACGTTGCTTGATATTTATATGCGAGTCGGAGTGGGCTCGACGCGGATCTAAATATCCACGAAACTTGAACGCTCGATACACCCGTTATATGTACCAACACATCGATGAACTTGTATAGAAGGACGGTCATGGTAGGATGCCACGAGATGTATAGGCAATCTTGCAAATGAGAATCGTGAGTAACGGCGGACATTAGCGCCCCCTATACCACCTCTACTCGGCCGAGCAAGAACATACGTACACATAGGTAAAAAGAGTATACGCGTTTTAGGTGTACGTATAAAGAGAAGTTCTCTCGATAACGGGCCGCCATTGATATTTTTTATACCGTCGCCTCGATGGAGAGAGTGGTTTGCATAAGATGGGACGTTCTACGTCTTACAAGCTCGCCATACCAAGACTAATATGTCTGCTCTTGTTATCGTGACCGAGCTCTTGTATTGTGCTGTTTCAGGACAAAAGGACATGGACGGGTGGACGACGCGCGAGAACCAGTCGTGTCGGTCCGCGCGAAATTTACCTCCTTTTCTTCCTTTTGATAAGAACAATCGATACTTTTTCCTTTCTCTCTTTCGTTTCATCGTGAAAACTACTTTTATTCTTGTCGTGAAAATCTTCTTTCGTTTCTACGTTAACCCTGTCGCACCCTTTGAGTCTATTTTCGATTGAATCGTATTCCTCTATTGTTAGAAAATTTCTTAGATAATAAGATATAGAGAAAGAGCGTTATCTATACGCGTACTTTCTCGTTTCAATTGCGTGCTAATAATTTTCGTACAACATAGAAGTTCTCTCCCTACTTGAAACTAAAACAAGATTGACCCGTACAAAACCACAGCTTGTAATAGTATAACGAGACTCAGCTATTAAACAGTCTTCATCTATTTATTTATTTCTCGATTCAGATATTATTTCTACTTGTAATTTTTCGAGTTCATCAAAATCGAATTATCGTGCAAACGAAGAAAATGACTAATGTGCATGTATTTTCTTAATTATTCGTCGCTTCTAGCGAAGGTTTAATGGTAAAATAATTTATTACGATTAATTTCCCGGCTTCGATAATAACGGATTTAAGATCGAGATACTTGGAAATAATGGCAGGGATCGTTTAAAATCTACCAGAGGGTTCGAGGGTCGCGAAAATTAGATACGAAGTTTCAGGAGTTTCTTATCAGATACAAAGTTGCGGTAACAGCGGAAAAGTTAAAAAAATACATACGAGTGATGGTTGGCCTCGTCTTTATTACGCTTAAAGGCTGTTTTATAGATCGCCTCCTTTTTTCCCGTGTCTCGGAGCAACCAGAACTTGCGGTTATTTTATTTTAGCCGTAGGGTTTTCGCGCGACGATAAAATAGTCCAGCGTTATTATACTTAAGGACGTTAACATCACGTGAGACACTACAGAACCGACCACGATAAGAACTATTTTAGCGGCGCGATAACGTGGGAATGTCAGCCGGTTATCGCGATTCGCGCCATTAATGAATTTCCACCGTAAGTCATACGCTGACGCGATTAATCTGTTCCCTCGCGTTCTGTTCGATAACCGTTCCTCCGATTTATTTCCTCGTTTAGCGTGTACGATTTTTAAAAATCACCTACCACGATTACCCAAGGATATTGAAAAGCATCTTCAAAGCGAACAAAGTAGAAAGAATGAAAGATAAATCTGGTATCGCTTGGCGTCTCATTGAAATTATGTCAGGCTGACTTCATCCCACAGATAACGCGTTCCTCTATAAATCATTTGAATTTAAGTTTTACAAAAATCCCGCTCGATCGCACGGCGCCAGCTCATCGACCGTATCTTACGCTCATTAATCATTTATTTATCGCAGCCGTGAATTCTGAGGGATTCGCGTACGATGTCGAAACTACTCTGTAGAGGTGAGAAGATAATCAGCGGGACAAGACACGAACAAGAAGAGTATTCTTCTCTTTCGTTTATCCTCATATCGCTGTACTTAGATCGAAGCGTTAGATTCAACTAGAATCAAACATGGTATAAACTTTTATAATCCGAGTTACAGTACCACGCCAAAATAATTTACTGAAAATTCTGTAAAAGAATTGTTTGTAAATAATCGACTAAATAAAAAACAAAAATATATATATTGCTGTACGAAGTCTCTCGGAAACCAATCCGATCGACTCGACTTATTGTAAATTTGTTAACGTCGTTACACAGATAATTAATATTTAATTTACAAGAAACAAGTATATGTTATTACTATAAATTTACTTGTGATAAACAGCATATGGTATTGATCGCAGTAAATATTGAGGAAAATTACAAAAAGTGATATTTATAACATCGTTTTTCTCTTCTTTCCACATTATGGAATCGATCAGATTCTGAACGGTTCGCGTGACATGATTTATAGTTTCGGATATGAAAATTGTAACTGTCGAGTCTGTCAAAGATAATTAATCAGATCCACGTTTCTATGATCAATTTCTCATTGCCACACGGTACATGGAAGATCAAACTCCGACACTTAGACAAAATAAGTAACTGAAGCTTCTTTGCTGCTAGCTCTATCCACGTTTCGTTGAACGCTATCGGACTCTTTCGTTCGAACGTGATGAAATAAGCGTCTGTACGAGTTTCACGAGGGATCTGCATTATTTATGAACCACGTAGCTTAAGTAGGATCCGTGATTTCTGCCGTGGAAACGGAAAGGAGCGTTTATCGCCACAGATAGGATAGGCGGTTTCCACGGTGGCACGCGGCTAGTGGTACAACTTGCCTCTCAAGCAGGAAACCCTGAGAGTTATCCAAAGGTTAAAACACCATATCGCACACCATACAGACGCCACGTACACCTCGTTGCTGCACAGGGGTATCCCGACCTGCATACACCCATATACGTCGCCTGCAATCTATACAGACGTGCTCACCATACCTTGGCACGGCTGTATTGCCCATTGGTTGTTGCAGCTATGGCCTATTTCGCTTCGAGAGTACGACCCATTCAACGTGAAAGGATCGTCCGTTTCGTCTTACCTCCTTTCCTTAGGATCTAAGCATTCTTTTGTAGTTTCTACAACCGAAAAACTTCAGGAGCGCTTGTAAGCGTCAAGACGACCAACCCTTACGATGATTGTTTTCACCCGGCAGAACGTTTTAACCGGATGGATGCGATGCACGAGCTAAAACGATGACCAGATAACTCCATAGACGATTTTTCTAAGGGATTTTCCGTTTATTTATTCCTCTATTTCAGGTGAAATGCTTGAAATCCATTGTACGCGTGTCTGAAGGTTCGAAATACTTTGATACAAAATTGAACCAGAGTTTCTACGAATTTATAGAATATCAGAGACTATTAGAAGGGTAACAAAAAGCGCGAGATATCTAGGTACGCGTTGGAACGCAAAGTAGTTATTTTCAGCATCTGCTGTGAAGGTAATCAGACATGAAATGATAGAATAACAAATTCGCTATATCTCATAAACGTCTCATAAACGATAATCCTTTTTTATTCTTTTTCAACGTCGAATCTGTCTCTGCAATGTTGTCCACGTGTCGAGAGATGCTCTGTGTATATTTGTCTCGTATTTAATTTTTGTTTTTTTGTTCAATCGTAATAAAGATGTGGAAATAATTCGACAAACTTGCTCGGAAGTAAAATTCCAGCGCAGCTCAAAAGTAAAGATTCCCTTCCGGCTACCGAGAACCACGTCACGGAATATAATACACCGATATCGTTAAGGTGAAAGTTGCATTACGCGTCTTCCCTGTACTCTAGTTAACAAGAACGCACGGAACGCGTTAAAATAATTGTACAACATAAAAGATGTATTTTATAATAACGTTGGCCGTGTAACGTGTCCCGGAGCGGGTTTTACCTAAATTAGAAGCTCAGCGTTAATTACGAGAACGCACCGTTACGCGGCGAAGGAAAGAAACTCTGCCTGTCGAGTTCGCGCGGAGAACAAGCTGGTTGCTCGTCACAGGCGTACTAAAGACAAGCTCTCGTGATCCGCGCGCCTCATCTAGAAAGATCCTTTCAACGTCAGCATCCGATCGTCGATTTCCAGAATTTTTCAATTAAACCTTAACTGCTACAACCGGTTTCTCGTAACGAAGATCGTACATCGTCGTCGAAAATTTGCATCAGACAGAGTTGCGTGAGATTATTGCCCATTAACCTTTCGTGCGTTTACGTCACGGATGATTAAATCGAGGAGAGGAAGATTGCACGCGCAACGAGTCACCGGCTAAATGTACTCGCGAAAGTCAGCGTTTGTGAAAAGCTGGGGCCGCGGTTAATTAAACGCTACGGAACGGCTGAAATCTAGCGCTCAGGATGATGAATTGTTTATTCGATGCTCCGGGAGGCAGGCTACGAAAAATTACGATGACGAGGTGCGAACGCGTCCAATTAATTCGGACACGCGCTATTAAACTTTCAAACTCGGTTTACGAAGATCGTACTCGACGTGTCGCGTTCGTTCGAAGGCAAAGGAACGTGTTCGCTGATCGACGAGCAATCGAAAGCACCGGTGCCAGCCTAGCAAACCGAGTACATCGACGCGTCTCTGATTCTACACGCAACGGATCGATTTTGAGCGTAACGTATGACGCGGGTGTAACGAGGTGCGTACGCGTTAGAACGGATGGCATTGTTTTCGCGGGGCCAAAACGTAGACCAGCGACACGCGCACAAGCACACGGCCGCGACTAGCCACAGTTTATGCGAAACATTATTCCGGCATTACCTACCGGTAGACCATCCTCTCCTCCCCGCAAAATCCGCTATCCTGCGAGCGGAAAACCTACCAACCGCCGCAGGATCGCTTGTTTACCGGGCCAGTGGAAAATGATTAATCACCTTGGCCAGGCTGCGTAACGTTGTACCGGTTAATTAATCAGATACCCGCGAAATTAGCGGTGGAACGCTTCGATCAACCGCACGCTACGATCGAACCGGCAGGAAACACTGTTGTTACGCTCGTCGAAATACGGTTAGATTTACGATCGTTCGTGTCTCTCTACGCTGGCTCGTTTCCATTTCGCGCTAGGCCGTGCTTTATTTACATTTTATTCCGGAAAAAGTTCGTTTAGATGGTCTTTTTAAGATACATTGTAGATTTTCGATTTATTCGACGCGGACCAAACAGCCTGATGCGCGCCGAACCGAAGGCGGTCCTTTTCGACGAAAACGCTCGCACAATAACGCGTGTACGTATACCTATATGCGCACGTTTTCGTTTCATATTTTTATTGCGTATTTTGTTCTATTTTATTTTAGATCCACCGCGATATTTTCGGTCGAAACGAGAAATATTTATTCAATGTATAAATAATCTTCGTCGTTTATCATGCGCTGCGGCATCGATAAAACTGTAATGGACGAGGCCGTATTTTGATACGGATTGCTCTGACACTCAATTATGAAAAAAAACGCTGAAACACGATGCATTCGAAAACCATGGCATTTTTAACGATCTCTCATATATACCTGACGATTTACCGCTCCTACTTTTTGTCAAGAATTGTCAGAGCTGCGGTGAAATCTACGCTAAACCTAAAAGAATTATTCAAAAGTCCAATTATATAGTCCATTTCGTTCACGATCAAAAGAGCAGCGCCGTGGAATTTTAAACGAAAACCAGCGGGGAAGTTGAGGACCGTAGGACCGAATAGACGTAACAAAAACATTATCAATATCAGCTGTAACGGAAAGATGAACGTACCAAGAGTCCAGCGACCCATATGATGTGCCCGCGACCTATCAAAATTCAGTGTACACTTGATCGTGAACGCTCGAGCGATTTACAACCACATCTTCTCCCCCCCTCCCCCTTGTCCAACCCATGAAAATCATGCTGGAGAGTAAATTCCCGCGAGAAGAGAAAAAAATCGCTATCGGAACACCCGGTACAGAGAGCGTATAGTCGGTGTGTATATAGTTTTAGGTGTAGTTTCAGAAAGGATGGATACGACGAGGAGGAGAGAGGTCGGAGTTGGCGCGATTCAAAGTCGCTGGAGGGTGAGCAAGAGAGTTGGAGGACGACGAAATCCAGAATGGTGGGAGGACGTCGCGCGGCGTTGGGTGCACGGGGTGCGGAAGGAAGAGGGAAAACGCGGAAGGTCGCGTGGAGAATCGAGAAAGAGAGAGGTCCGTGGTAGAAAAGGGGTGGAGGGTTGCGGGTGAATCGGCAGTACCGTCGCTCCGGGAAGGTTGCGAAGGAGGGAGGGAAGATGCGATACGGGGGTTGAGAGGTGGCGGCGGACGGCAGTAGCGACGGCAGTTGAGGCGCATGAGCACCACTTTTATTGATTCCGTAACTGCCGCCATGACTGCCGTGGCGCTTCGTAGGAGGTAGGGGGGAGGGGGTTGGCGAGCAATGGGTTGAGGGTAGTTCATGCCAGTAGCGGAAAGAGGAACGCGGAGAGAGGTGGAATACCGTGGGGGGATGAGGTAGGGGACAAGGGGGACGAAGGAGGTGTGGGGGTTACGAGGGTGAGCCTGATGGGGTGGAAACTTTGCGGAGATAAAAAGGAACGAGGGTTGGTGTTGCCTCGGGATCGGTTGCGAGGGGCACGAAAGAGGGAAAGAAGGGGTTAGACAGCAGGAATATCAACATATCTTATTGCGTCCAAACATACAGCCGAAGTGGGAATAAACTTAAGATTCCTCGTGATACTCTTGTAAATACACGCCGGCGAGACAGTGTACGTGATGCATAGTTGATAAGCATGAAATATTCAAATCGTCGACGAGGTTCGTTTAAAACTCATGCCGGATACGTTGCTCGCTTACGAAACGTAAGGATCGTCTTCTGACCGCATCACGATAAAATTAATGTCGCGGCTATTTAAACTCGAACGTAGATTTTTTCTTCAGTTTCCTCCCTCTCTCTCTTTTTCTCTTCGTTCTTCTGTATTTGACACAAAAGCAAACGCACGATTATACGATTCGAACGAGAACAAGGTTTGTTAACGAATCGTCGAGCACGTTGAACGAGTCCTCCCTCTGTCGCGTATCTCATAATAACGAGCGCGCGCAATATATATGGCGCGAGTTGTCCAGACTCGATCGAGCGGTATCAAGGCCCCGTCGCGTCCATGCATAGATTAAATTATTTCAAGGGAGGACGAAAGGATCGTCACGAGAGATCGTTCGACGGACTCTGTGGAAAGGGACACGGTTTTGGATGAACGTGGGTGGTGTAGGCCACCGATTAGAAGGGGTAGGCAGCGATGCGTGGAGATAATTAAGCCGGCTGATCTATGGCCGTTTCACGAGTTCGCTCGTTATCTCCTCGGTAGCCCGGTGTCCCCCTGGTATTTAGTTCAGTTTCGGATATACGCAGAATCCGGAGGCTAAAACCAATGGTATCTCGCATCCCTCTCTCGTTGTGCCTCCCGCAGCCTCGGAAAGTTCAGAGTCCAGAGGTCGGCGTTCAACGATCCACAGTTTTCCGTCTCCATCCCCGATCTCTTTCGCTCTGGTCTCTCTATCCCTCTCTCGCTCACCTCCTCACCTTCCGCACCGCCTCTGCTTCATCTTTCTCTCTTGCTCTTTCCTGACCCCTCCGCACCATTCTTCTGCTCTTACTCCTGCTCCTCCTGCTCCTCCACCTCCTTCACCTCCCTCTTCTTCCTTTTCCTCCCCGCTCCACCTCCCCCTTTCGACTGCTTTATTGTCTGGAGCCGCTCCATCGAGGGTGCATCCCATTCCCAGCTTTAATTGAGACATAAATAAGGTTTGTTTGGCTTTGCCATTCGACCAGCTAGCTATCCCTGGGAATTGGGATTGAGGCTCTGCCAATACAACCCGTTCTGCATAATGGCGACGTTAAATTCTGCCTTCGTTGAAAAAAAGGAAGCTTTTCCCAGTGGCGAGACAGGTACGCGTCTATCTGCATTTATTGGACAGCTCGATTGTCCACGAATTTCATACGATCGAACTATGCATTTCCGAACGGTCTCTTCTCTTCCAGTTTCACGTTTTTATCCTCTATCGTGCCTTTCATCCTTCATTAATTAATAACACTATAAACGAATGCGATAATAAGAAAGACATTGTAAACGTAATTTCTTACTTCTGTCTTTTTCGATGCGCCGATCGCGGGTAAATAGAAATCGCGTTTCACACGTTCCACGTATTCTTTCCTTCTTTCTTAAAACTTGGCCGTATTTCTACAACATTTCTACCCACGAAGTAATTATTTCTATGTCAGAAACCGATACCATCTGTGTGACCGGTTACAAGAAAGAACCCCTGCTGTTCCTTCTGATCTTCGTTATAGCTTCTACTGAGATATCGACGCAAACAGGTAGAATTATTGCGAAGAACAACAGAGCGGAGGGAAAAGAGTCGCGGATGGGCCGGCCAGCTTTGGTCTTGTCCGCTGGTAGGCGTAGCGGCGTAGGCGAGAGAAAATGTAAAGACGAGGGAAGAGGGAAAGGAGGGACACGCCGAGGAAACTAATGTGCCGGTACAGTAGAATCTCGTGCTAGTAAGATCGTAATTTTCGTTAGCCAGGTATCCGAAGAGACTTACGAGCAACCTTTGTATGCTGGCGGCGGGCGGCTTTACGGGATACAAGTTAATCCCACGTGTTGGCATATATACGAACACCCTTTGACCAAACGGCCCTCCCGTTGTCGCCGAAGCCTCTCCTCTTCTGTCTCTAACTTCGAGTGTTTGCTCGGCATCCCGACGCCCGTACTTCGCCTCTTACATTTTATTCGGTTTTCATATTTTATCACCTAAGTTACGTTACTCGTTCCATTCCGCCCTGTTTACTCTACATCAAATTTCGAAGTTCTGCGCTAATTATTGGATCGACGATTGTATCGTAGACACATTGTGGACGATTAAAACTTTGTCTAGTTTTAAAGGTGCAACAAATACAAAGTTCGAGAAGGCCACGTTTTGCATACGGAATACAAAACGGTGAGCTACACTCGCACTTTTGATTACGCCTTCTTCGTCCCCGCATGTTTATTCCTATGTGCATGCCCCTATAACGCGTTATTTATCCGCGGCAAGTCTCGCGTTCCCCATTTTCTCCGCTCTGCCCATTCCCGACGATCCACCGTGCTCGATCCACCCTCCGTTGCTCTTTGTTTCCGCGTTTTAACGTGTTCATTCGAATCTGTGATCCCTCTATGTTTCTTCCATTACCGGCGCGAGCGAGAGAGGGTGCGCGCGTAACAGGGAAAAATCGCGGCCTCTAAAAAAAAAAAAAAAAGGAAAAAAGCAAACAGAAACGAAAGGGAATGAAAAAGGGAACGGAGAACAGCGGGACAAAAAAGCTCGAGCGGTTTTTCCTGGGTAGAGGGCGACGCGTACCATACGTCACCCCCAGTTTAATCTCACCTCTCATTTATGCTACTGCGAAACGACCGAACCGGCGACCGTGGAACCCCATCAAAGCGGACTGCTCCGGCCGGTGGCGATTTCGCTGACGTATCTCGGCTGTCCGTTTCCCTTTTGTCTGGCCGCTTCGCGCGGATGTAAATGTCATTGGCGCCATAGCGTCGCCCGACGACCGTTCGTTCCAACCCCCGCCCGATTAAATTACTTTGCTATACGCAGAGCCTACTGTGTAATCGACACGGCGAAGCACGCTCAAGCATCTCCATTTTCTTCTTCTTCTTTCTCGAGTATCGTTGTTCTCGTTGCAGATTGTTTTTTTTTTTTTTTTTTTTTAACTTACTGCACACATGCTCGAAACGGTCGATAGTTATGGTCGAAGTTACGGTCTCTATTAAATACGAAGTAAGCTTGGGTCGTACTTAAGAAAACACCCCATTGTTATCGTTAAAAGTGCTCCAAGGAAACGATAAATATGGAATTTCTCGTTCGCCCCTCTATAGACGTCGTTTGTAAATGATACGTCGCCGTAAACGTCGTAATTAATAACGCATCGCGTAGTAAAACCTGCGCCATTAGGGAAGGGAGAAAAATTAAATCGTCCTGTAACGATTTTATCGCGTTTCCGAGATCGAGGGAATAAGGAAAAGCTATCTGGAAGGAAGATACACGCCGTTGGACCTGAGTTATTGACCGATATATGCGCCTCCAACCATGCACGGGATTCTAATCTCGCTTTCCCGCCTCCAACCACTCCGTTCCACCTTCTTCTTCGAGCTCGAACCAGCCGTACCTCCTCTTTCTCCATCTTCTCCTCTCCTTTTCTTCCTGTCTTTCTCTGTTTCTCTGCGTACGCCCCCGCGGGGAGCATCTTCTGCTAATGAAACGTTGGTGAGCTAGCGCCGACTCGTGCCGCCAGCTTTTACCATAGAGCTTCCCTGGAATCACCCTCGCGACTTACTAATGCTACAGCTCTCCAAATTCTCCAACGATACGAGGCTCTCGATCATACCGCGCTTCGCCTCGATTCCAGTCGTCGTGCTTTATCGGCACGTTCCTTCATGAGAAATAAATCAGCCGAAGAGACATATACCGATTAATCTTCCCTCGCGCACAACCCTCGCAGATTCAATTAAGCGGATCTATTCGATTTATTCACCTTTTTGTCTTGGAACAATATCGATCGTGCGATCCCTCTCGATGAAGTTCAAATGGGAATTTTTCATTTTTTTCGCTTTTATTTTTTTATATGATATTATATGACCTTCTAATGATCTTTATGTGTCCCTGGTTGATCTTCGAACGACCTAGGGTAACCTTTAAGGTTGTTCGAACGACCCTTAACGATCTTCCAGCGAGATCGAACAACATCCAATGATCTTGAGCGTTTTTTTAAACGACCTCGAATGATCTGTAAATTTCTAATCTAAAATAATATATAAATAATTTACCCCGTTTCTGACTAATTGCAAAGAAAATACGTAACGTCGTACGTTGCAAAAGCGAACGATTCGAAATTACGGGATCTCTCCGGATGGCTCGATATATATTAGCCGATCGTAAGTACGGTTTCGTCGCCTAATGCTAATTTAAGGCGCCATCCATTGAGCTCTTCCAACGTAACCGTACTAACGTAAAACGCGAGGGAGATATTTTCGCCGGTAATTTCCTCGCGAATATATTCAGAAACGCCTGTAAACGCTTCTCTCTTCTAGATCAGACCGAGTACGAGTTTAAATCGTCTACATAGCAACGATTGCGATTCCGACCGGAGAAATCGCTGGCGTAAACGTTTCCCCTATCTTACGTACGATTCTTCTTTCGTCGCGTTCTCTCGATCGTTCGACAGAATCATCGAACACACGATTTCGATAATCGGACGATCAGATTTTATTGGTCGCTAATTGAAACGAAATCACTGGCGTAACGATAGTTAAATCTATGCAAAAACTTGTTCCTAGAGGACGAAGGAACGAAACTTTTGCATGTCCTTTATCGAAATGGCCGCGATCCAACAACAGCGTCTAAGAGTTGAAATTGGAAGTTTCCTTTTACGTCGAATTAGTGGCTTATCTCGTGGCAGACATTAATCCGACCGGCACGCGTTCAACTCGTCTAATTAGCTCGCGATGTATGGTTCAGCAAAAGTTTCAACTTCGCCGTTTAAGTACGGCTGTATGGTAGATACGGCTCGCGGTCTGGGTGCCGCTTGCATATCCGAGATCGTCGAGCGGGCGAAAACCGCGGAATAGAAAGGAGACCGAGGGACGTGGCCGGGAAAAATGAGAAGAAAAAGAAAGTAAGATGGAAGCGGATGTATGTCGGGCACGTAGCCGCGGGGATTGCCTCGATGTGCCATAGAGGCAATCATGCCGGCAATGCAGAGGCCCATCTTACCACGTTACCGCCCTGCATATACCTACCCCCGGCTATTCCGTATATATTTACTGTCTCCGTACCTCCACAAACTGTGCTCCCTCTTTCTTCCACCTTTTCCCCCTCTTCCTTTCTCTCTCTCTCTGTCTTTCGTTACTCCTACCTTTTCTACCTTTTCCTTCTTTGCCACTGCTCGGCACGTACTTCAAAGAAATTCGCGAGACGCGGAAATCCGAACGCGAAAATACGAAAAGCTCGAGCTGTCCTCGCATTCTAATAACGCGAGCGTGGATTTAACGCAAGCTGCGCCTTGCACATTTTAATTGCGACGTGCTGCCAGGAATCTTTCGCCTTGTTTCGCATAGGAATATTTCCCTTCTTCTTTATAAGCATTTATTATGAAGGTTGAATGTACCTTTACATGTTAAATTATTAAGTTCCTTATAAGGAACGGTTTTTACAATTTTTATAATACAAAGTTCGAAGCGTTTTGTGGCCATCTTGACTCCATCCAATCGATCCGTTCGCCATTAGTCGAGAACGAAACAAACGATCGAGAAACAAAAGCGCGGTGTTCCTTTTTCCAGAAGCCGCGGAGCCACCGCAACGGCAAATGTTCATAAATCGTATTTCATTAAAGAACGTGGTTCGTGTGCGCGAACGGTTCGTTCCCGTAGAGAAGAAAGAAGAGAGAAGAAAGGACGCACGGAGGCTTGGTAGCGCATCAGCATTCAAAGTACTCGGGCAGAAGGAGGGTGCCGCTCTTCGGAACAGAAGAGGAACAAAAACCCCCCGAGAGAGGAGGATGTTGCATTAATATTTATACGGGAAAAGAGGGGCTGGCGTAGAACTTCGGGGGGATGAGGAGAGAATAGGAGAGGGACGAAATGAAATGCAAATGCCTTAACGAGCCACTGAGGGACTGCTGGAGCACATCCTAGTCTCGGTCACGAATGTTCCTTCCTCTCATCAACGCTTACGTTATAATGCGTCGCGACTAATCCTCTTGCTCGTCCACGTGGACGACGATTTCGTTTCACGGTCGTTTGGTTCTCTCGAGTTGCTTCGCGGACAGCAAACCGATTCGATCAAGGGACATTCACGGAATAGCCGAGAAGTTTCTTAATACGATGGAAGACCTAAACGCACGATGATCTCGCGATAATTAACGCAAAATATACGATCCAATGGATCGACAAGGCGAAAAGATCTCAGTACATAGACTCTTCTCCCAACTGCCTCGATATCGTAAAAGACCGTTGGATTCGTGCGAAACAATTTCTCAGCTAATTTCCCATTTTAAGTTTCACGTGCGTGTCGACCGATCCCGTGAAACCTCATTAAACCCCTTCCGGTCTTGCGCTCCGGTATCGTAGGTTAATTAAGCCGTAGCCATATCGTGGTTACAGCTGCACCGGCTAACTTATGCGGATTTATAGTTTCGTTTCACGGTCTTCTCATTGGGTACTCGAAGAGAACACACTCATCGAGAGCCTTTGTTCGGTTCGACCTGGCAACGAGGCGGCAAACCAGAAAGAGGGAGAGAGAGAGAGAAAGAGAGAGAGGCAACCCGTGATAGGCCAACGTTTGTTATTTGCAATTCCACCCGTGGGATTGCACGGGGTGTGGGCGGTGGGGAAGAAGGCCGAGAAGGGTAGGAAGGTTTAGCACGGCTATTATACAGATCACGTGGCGATTGGATTCCTTGTTGAGCGCGGCTACCCTGCCCAGTTCCCTCTGGCTGGCTGGCTGGCTGGCTGGCTGGCTGGCTGGCTGACTGGATGGCTGGTTGGTTCACCGTGGATCACCGGCTCTTTGGATGGGTGGCTGCCTCTTTGGCGAGGCTGGGAGGGCTGTAGTACCCTCGCAAATCCAAGTCCAACTCTACGGCTTTCATTATAAATCCACCCCCACCTCTAGGTTACTCTACCGCTATACCGTAGTAGAGCCCCTTGAACCCCTAACTTTCAACCCGCATTTTCCACGATCCATTATATCATTCGTTTCCCTTCGCCCTCGCCACTCTGCTTGTGCGATCCTGCTTGGTCTCCGCGATGCCTGCCTCCACAAGGGCAAAGAAAACATCGTGAATGTATTTTTCAATTTGGATCACTGCCAATCTCGAGAGCTACGAACGAATCAGAAAATCCTTTCCCGTTCCTGTCGTACGATACGCGTTGTACTTCGCTTTGACGAATCACCTTGGCAAACACTCACCACACTGTTTACATATCCCACGAGGCTATCATAGTTTTCGCTCGAGTGCATGTAGGGAGATCTAATTGCGGGAGACAAATTCGAAATTCAAATGGCTGGATGGTGCCGTTAAAGGGGTAACCGTCTCGATGTACTTCGCTGTACAAACTAATGGGAAAGTTTCACCGGGCGGTTGCTTTTAGCTGGCGAATCGGTACAATCTAAAATCATCTAATTTCTCCGTTTGTACTTGTGGAAGAGAAGCGCTCTAAACGCTCTCTCGCAGATTGTTCGATGAATCAATGGAAGCGACCGTAACGTTCAACCGTGGATTGGATTACTTTGCCGTAATACATATTCCTTGGTTGGCTTCGAAGTTGGGCTAAGTCTACCGCGGGGGAAAACTTCGCAACTGTGCCGCTTTCCAATTTGGTAGCTCGCCAGATTGGAAAGCAGCACCGCGCCACGGAATAAATGAAAATCTACGAACGTCAGCCGCATTAATATCATCGCGAAGGGGGATGATTTAGACTTTTTATAACGTGTCCTCATACCCATTCGTACGTACGTAGAGTAGAAGGGGAAGGAAGCAGGAGTTCGCCATCGGGTTTGACTTGGTGAGTTCAGATTCGAATTCCGTAGGAGCGCCGGATGCACGTAACGACGTCTTACCTACTCCATCCGGTACATACGCCCTTCCTGTTATTTTTCTACCACCCACTCCTACCCAACCCTCCGATTCCAAAGTCCACCCGGAACATCGAACACGTGTTTCATCCCCGCTGATCTGCCCCTAACCATCGCATCCGAAGGCGTTGGATGTGGTCCCAGATGCTGTTACCCAGCCGTCGGTCGACCTCCTATTTTCTCAGTAGGGAATGCTAACTTAGTGCGAAGGGCGTTCAGAAGGTCGACGAAATTGTTTACTAATATCGGTTAGGTGAGGTAAGTGCGTAAAGAATCTGTATTGTATCTGTCTAATCTTTTGCATACTAGCGCTACAATTAAAACTATCGTTTATTAAAGCTGACTGAACAGTGACTTAACATGTTTAATGATATCAAGCTTGTTCATTCGATGGGGGTAGTATACATACATATAGAGATGCAGAGTATCGATTCTTTATCAATTCTTTTAAAGTATCAACGAATGAGCGAATATACCGGTGTTTGGAGAATCTATTCTACGTTATTGCCAGAAGTAACGCGCGTAGAATTCGCTCATGCAATTCACGCGCCCGGATTTTGCGTGTTTTAAAGAAAACGCACGCGTGCAGAATCCGCGCGTTTAAAATGTTCACGCTTAGAACCAGCGCGTTTAAAATTCACGCGTGAAAAATCTGCGCGATTAGAATCTGCGCCTGGAAATTCCACGCGTGAAAAATCTACGCGTTTAGAGTCTGCGTCTAGAAATTCCACGCGTGAAAAATCTACGCGTTTAGAATCTGCGCCTGGAAATTCCACGCATGAAAAATCTGCGCGTTTAGAATCTGCGCCTGGAAATTCCACGCGTGAAGAATCCGCGCCTGGAAATTCCACGCGTGAAGAATCTGCGCGTTTAGAGCCTGCGCCTAGAAATTCCACGCGTGAAAAATCTGCGCGTTTAGAATCTGCGCATGGAAATTCTACGCGTGAAGAATCTGCGCGTTTAGAATCTGCGCCTGGAAATTCCACGCGTGAAAAATCTGCGCTTAGAAATTTCACGTGTGAAAAATCTGCGCCTGGAAATTCCACGCGTGAAAAATCTGCGCTTAGAAATTCCACGTGTGAAAAATCTGCGCTTAGAAATTCCACGTGTGAAAAATCTGCGCCTGGAAATTCCACGCGTGAAAAATCTGCGCTTAGAAATTCCACGTGTGAAAAATCTNGCGCCTGGAAATTCCACGCGTGAAAAATCTGCGCGTTTAGAGCCTGCGCCTAGAAATTCCACGCGTGAAAAATCTGCGCGTTTAGAATCTGCGCATGGAAATTCTACGCGTGAAGAATCTGCGCGTTTAGAATCTGCGCCTGGAAATTCCACGCATGAAAAATCTGCGCTTAGAAATTTCACGTGTGAAAAATCTGCGCCTGGAAATTCCACGCGTGAAAAATCTGCGCTTAGAAATTCCACGTGTGAAAAATCTGCGCTTAGAAATTCCACGCGTGAAAAATCTGCGCCTGGAAATTCCACGCGTGAAAAATCTGCGCTTAGAAATTCCACGCGTGAAAAATCTGCGCCTGGAAATTCCACGCGCGAAAAATCTGCGCTTAGAAATCCCACGCGTGAGAAATCTGCGCCTGGAAATTCCACGCGTGAAAAATCTGCGCCTGGAAATTCCACGCGTGAAAAATCTACGCGTTTAGAATCAGCGCCTGGAAATTCCACGCGTACAGAATCTACGCCTGACGCGGCAAAGTACTTCACCAAAATCCACGATACCTTTACTGCACGCTACACCAATATTATCTGCGTTCGCTCGTGAAATATTAAACGAAACGGAATTTTGAAACTTCGTTAACCGACGTTCGTTCTATCAACTTTCGGCGATAGCAAATAATTTTCCAGCGCGTTCGGCCGTCGTTCCATAAAAGAGATATTCGCTACGAACGAACAAGCGGCGCGATCGCGATAAAACTTGAAGGGAACAACCTGGAGATGATCGACGAGAGAACTGTTAATTGCTGCAACCTAGAGACACGATACTCGGTGGCAGGGTGGACGCGAACGGTATTATCGAGGGATGGCCGAAAGCCCGATGGCGAGACTTTCTATGTTTGCCGTGTAACGGTTACCTCGTGTCGGATGGCCAGAGGCGCATAGATGTCGGTTAAATGGCGACACTAAAACGGAATGGGTCATTTGATTCGGAAACGATATCTCCCTTATGAGGGATCTACGTGTACCTATCCTGAGGCAACATGGGACCGGGCGATATTGTGAAAATATGCATATGGAGGGCCGTAGATTTGTAGCATACGATCACTTCGATCCGTTCTACCGAAGATTCATCGTCCACTTCTGCCCGTGCATTTTGATAATTCGCAACCGGTTCGATATCTCTAGCCAATTATCGTTATAATTACAGCAGACGATTAAACAGAGTGAAAGCCAGCGATTAAACTATTTTATCGTTATTATACGATATCGTAAATGTTTCGTGACAAATCATCGAGATTAATTGAAATGTTTTGTTCGAATTACGATAATCCTCGTACGAGTTGCACAAATTATTATCGCGAAATAGGTTGGATAGTTCTAAAAACATTAAAGGAAAGGATACACGAGGACGATGGCGGTTGTTTAGCGACGTAATTCCGAGCAAAGTCCGCCCAATCTCGTTCAAAGTAATCAGATTCAAATTTGTTACGGCTAAGTGTCCTAATCTAGATCGAGCCAGCCGATAGGTGACCGAGCTTACGTTCGTAGGCCGTATGTTGGCGCGAGAAATGCTCTTCCAGTGGAGTAATGCGGTGTTTATCGGGCCGTATCCCCATCCACCTTCCACGCTCGATCCGACCGCTTAGACCAAGAGGCTGCTCCTGATCCCCTGTACCGCTTTAGCTATCATTGCCCCTTGCTGCAACTCGCTTACAATTTCCACCAGAAATTTCATATTCCACCAAATTTCACCATACAACGCTTGAACGCTTGCCACGATCGTTTCCAACGATAATTATATATTTCAAATAAAATCTTGATATATTGTTACCAAATAAACGGATACTCGATTTTTTCCATGAAATTATACAATTATAGAATATACGGTAATTTTCAATAATCTGCAATTACAATGATAGTGGGATTATTTAGTGTCTCGAATGGGACATTTTAATACAAAAATAGTTGCGTTCAAGTGTTTCTTAATTGTATTGCCATCGATTAGCAGGAGAACGATTAAGAAACACGAAGTCCGATACAATCGCCTCGTCTCATAGCGATAAATCGTGGATTCGCGAGTAAATTCGTTTCATCGATTCCGATAACACCGTGGCAGTTTTTACGTGGCAAGCTTGAAAGAGGATCTCTAAATCCGGATAAAAGACGCCGCGAACCGAGCAGATCGTACGGCTTAACCAATTAATTGGCTCCGGCTTTTTTTCCGACTAGAATGGAGACTATAAAATCGACTCATTAGGGAACGCCTCGAGTTCCGATCGAGCGAGCTCATTAAAATCCCCGGCTCGAAGGATCCGGCGGAACTTCTGGAACACGTACAGCAGCGTCGAGCAACTTCGCCGCGTTAACCTTAATTTAATAAAACGACCCTTTATTTCCTCCAACGAGCGGATTAATACGCCTTCGATCGCGCGAAAATCTTACGAGAACTTCGGCACAAGTTGTTTTCCTCGCGAATTACGCGACTCGTTCGAAAGCTATGGATTTATCAGGTCGAAGAAAAAGGAAAAAGAAACGGGAAACCTGAAAGCCTAACGCGCACGGAAACCATATTAATTAGCCGGTTTTCATTTAAACGCGGTAACTTACGGATTTATGGAACGCAACACGCTCGTTGGCGTTGATCTGTGGCGGGTTTACGTGTCACGAGCCGATGGCAACGTGTGAATACGCTCTGTTTGCCTTTGCCGAGCGTGCCAACGTTTCAGGTAAATGAGACATAATCGTTGCCACGGTATATTGTAAAAATCAAGAGCCCGTAGCGAAAGGGATAAGGATGTACGATACGAAATCCTGCGCTAGCATCGAACATTTTCAACAGCAAGAAACAGACTAATGATCGTCCATGGCATCAGTATGCGTACGAAAATGGCTTCCGTCTATCGTATAGATTATTATGCCCTGAATCTCGCCGAAGCGATACGGAAGCGATTCTTGCCACAGAAAGTAAGGAGAATGACTGGCGAACGACAAAACTATATTCTGTAATTCCTTTCTTGCAACGTAAGAGTGAAAATTTCGTCGATTTCCCAGCGTATTTTAAAATATCATACTTTTTTCACCACAAAGATCTTTATCCTAGACAAGAATAATTGTTCTTATTCCACACCTTAGATCTTTTTATCACAACGCACAGATTTAACAATATTTATATTATATCATTATATCAATTATTTACAACTACTTTTACAATTAGAATCTAATAATAAGTACGACAATTATTGAATGGTCGCAACGGATGCAAATGAAAGTATCGAACGTTATCAACTTTCTCGCGATAATTCCCATTGAAAGGAACCTATGAATTCTCAAACGTGTACGTTACGTTCTCTAAAATATCGGTGAAGAATAAACCGTGTCTTTCGCGATAATCTCTGACGATAACAATATCTAAATATAAGGAATCTAATAATAAGTATGACAATTATCGAATGGTCGCAACGGATGCAAATGAAAGTATCGAACGTTATCAACTTTCTCGCGATAATTCCCATTGAAAGGAACCTATGAATTCTCAAACGTGTACGTTACGTTCTCTAAAATATCGGTGAAGAATAAACCGTGTCTTTCGCGATAATCTCTGACGATAACAACATCCAAATATAAGGAATCTAATCAATTAAAATCTAATAATAAGTATGACAATTATCGAATGGTCGCAACATGTGCAAATGAAAGTATCAAACGTTATCAACTTTCTCGCGATAATTTCCATTGAAAGAAACCTATGAATTCTCAAACGTGTACGTAACGTTCTCTAAAATATCAGTGAAGAATAAACCGTGTCTTTCGCGATAATCTCTGACGATGACAACATCTAAATATAAGGAATCTAATCAATTAAAATCCAATAATAAGTATGACAATTATCGAATGGTCGCAACATGTGCAAATGAAAGTATCAAACGTTATCAAGTCTCCCGCGATAATTCCCATTGAAAGGAACCTATGAATTCTCAAACGTGTACGTAACGTTCTCTAAAATATCAGTGAAGAATAAACCGTGTCCTTAGCGATAATCTCTGACGATAACAACATCCAAATATAAGGAATCTAATCAATTAAAATCTAATAATAAGTGTGACAATTATCGAATGGTCGCAACATGTGCAAATGAAAGTATCAAACGTTATCAAGTCTCCCGCGATAATTCCCATTGAAAGGAACCTATGAATTCTCAAACGTGTACGTAACGTTCTCTAAAATATCAGTGAAGAATAAACCGTGTCCTTAGCGATAATCTCTGACGATAACAATATCTAAATATAAGGAATCTAATCAATTAAAATCTAATAATAAGTATGATAATTATCGAATGGTCCCAACGTATGCAAATGAAAGTATCAAACGTTATCAAGTCTCCCGCGATAATTCCCATTGAAAGCAACCTATGAATTCTCAAACGTGTACGCAACGTTCTCTAAAATATCAGTGAAGAATAAACCGTGACTTTTGCTATAATTTCTAACAATAATTTCTAACAATAACAATATCTAAATATAAGGAATCTAATAATAAGTGTGACAATTATCGAATGGTCGCAACATGTGCAAATGAAAGTATCAAATGTTATCAACTCTCTTGCGATAATTCCCATCGAAAGGAACCTATGAATTCTCAAACGTGTACGCAATGTTCTCTAAAATATCAGTGAAGAATAAACCGTGTCTTTTGCTATAATTTCTAACAATAATTTCTAACAATAACAATATCTAAATATAAGGAATCTAATAATAAGTGTGACAATTATCGAATGGTCGCAACATGTGCAAATGAAAGTATCAAACGTTATCAACTCTCTTGCGATAATTCCCATCGAAAGGAACCTATGAATTCTCAAACGTGTACGCAACGTTCTCTAAAATATCAGTGAAGAATAAACCGTGTCTTTTGCTATAATTTCTAACAATAATTTCTAACAATAACAATATCTAAATATAAGGAATCTAATAATAAGTGTGACAATTATCGAATGGTCGCAACATGTGCAAATGAAAGTATCAAACGTTATCAACTCTCCCGCGATAATTCCCATTGAAAGGAACCTATGAATTCTCAAACGTGTACGCAACGTTCTCTAAAATTTCTGTGAAGAATAAACCGTGTCTTTCGCGATAATCTCTGACGATAACAACATCTAAATATAAGGAATCTAATAATAAGTATGACAATTATCGAATGGTCGCAACATGTGCAAATGAAAGTATCGAACGTTATCAACTTTCTCGCGATAATTTCCATCGAAAGGAACCTATGAATTCTCAAACGTGTACGTAACGTTCTCTAAAATATTAGTGAAGAATAAACCGTGTCTTTCGCGATAATCTCTGACGATAACAATATCTAAATATAAGGAATCTAATCAATTAGAATCTAATAGTAAGTGTGACAATTATCGAATGGTCGCAACATGTGCAAATGAAAGTATCGAACGTTATCAACTTTCTCGCGATAATTTCCATCGAAAGGAACCTATGAATTCTCAAACGTGTACGCAACGTTCTCTAAAATTTCAGTGAAGAATAAACCCTATCTTTCGCGATAATCTCTGACGATAACAATATCCAAATATAAGGAAGGGCGAGCAGTTCCTTCGCGCGGTGTCCAAAAAATCTGCCTATGAAGGCGATATCATCGCGTATTGGTATTTATAGGGCTAGACCTGAGCCGTCACCCTCTTACGGGCAAATACCTGAAGAGGGAGCAGTCAGAGGGGGAATTCTCGTGATCTCTTCGCGTACGATTCCCTGGACGGCCTTTCGGTCCGAGCCGGGTCTGGTCTGGAACGCGTAACACGCATTTTTATCAAACGTTACGAGCACTGAAACGAGCCGGATGAAAACCAATATCTTACTCCCGCATGGGAATTCGCCGCTGCTACTCGCGCACTGTTTCCCGACTATATTCGATCCCTTGTTTACATACGTTCGCTGATCTTACGCCCTTCGATCGGAACCTTTCTTCAACTTCTCGGCGTCTGTACCTTTGTAAGGGACGATATTCGCGTAGTCCTAATACGGACTACCCATTGAATGGCCTCAAGTTTGAATACAGTTCGAATGTCTTTGATATCCAATGAATTTCGACGTTTCGAATAGAAAGTGATATCTTGGACAAGTACTTTTCTTCGGTTATACGGTAAATTTCACGTATACCGGCGACAGTCTGAGTAAATTAATTACATAGAGAATCTCTGATTCTCATAATTAAGGATTCTCGAAAGTCAACGTTGTTTCTAGACAGATTTCACGTTACTCTCTGGCTGTGGATACTTATGCTAATTTATATTTTCATGGGTACAGTTAAAGGAATAAGATTCAAGTAGGAATTTATTTCATCTTAAGTAAGTATATTATGTAAAGCTAACTATACTATAGAATCTATCACCGTCTGTTTTTTATTATTATATTTTGATCGTTTTATCCTAATGTTTAACAAAGTACATTCTACCGTATGTAAGTATACTTATAATTTTGATTCCTGTCCGCAGTTTCATGTATCAACGATGAACTTTTGTAACATATCTTCGCGGACACGGAAATTTCACTATACATATCGTAAATCAGCTATGGTACGTGGATATCTTCAATATAATTAAATATATATGTTTGGAAAAAGAAAGTAATTTTGCATTCCGCTGAGTTATTCGCCTTCTTCGCTCAGGTTTCGCGTGATCTGCCGGTCATAAACCGAACTTTGCGATGTAAGATCGTGTAACGCATAATACGCGGCTGTCGCATAATTCCTTCGCGGGAGAGGCTATTTCATTCCGTATGCGAGAATTCTCTGTCCGGGAGAGATTCGAGATCCTCCGGAGAACGAAGTGAAATAAGAAGAGGGTACTCGGTTGCAATAAAACATTTTACATCTGTCACGTCGGGGCAATTTAGTTAAAGCGTACGAGGGGTTGAAGGTGACCATCACCGGGGGTAGAAGGCACGTGAGTTCATAAAAAAAAAGTTTCTAATCTTAAGCCTGCGGGCGAGAAAGAGGAAGAGGAAGGACAAGAGGGACACGATAAAACGAACTCTTGTAACGTCCCCTCAGATACATATTAACCCTTATTGCGCCCTTACGAAGCAGAGGATGTCGTTTTGAGAATATGTAAACGACCATTCGAACAACTCCGAAATCTCCGTTTCCGTGTCCTTCTCTGGATTTCGTTGCAGCAACCCTACCAAAATCTCATCCTACTTGTTTCGTTCAAACTTTTATTCATTTCTTTTGTTATCTTTTCATCGTTACAGGACGTTACGCGTAGACGGTAGAAAATAGAACTTGGAGATTTGTTTCATCCTCTAAATGTTACAATAAATACCATACTTTGATTATTTTCTATATTTTTGTATATTCTGTGCGTCCTGTACTTTTTTTTGCATCGTCAAATTTTTCGTAAGTGTATCATTGTAAGAAAGTAGTAAGGAGTTGGTCCGAGCTAATGAAATATGGAACGTAATTCGAATTTCATAGCGGTATCCGGACATATTTAGTCGAAAAATGGTAGGACAAAAATCGCGAGAAAGCACGAAGAAAGTATCGATTTAATATTTTTAGCGGCTTATGGTAACTAACGGCCACGTAACTGTAACGTGCGCGAGCTTTCTCAAAGTATTCAATAATTTTCGCACGTCTTTTTGAAATCGTCTGGCGGCAAGCAGAGGGAAAGAGGGTTTCCCTCTTTACAGATATATAGGTATCTCCACACAGCAGAGCGTAAGCCCGCACCGACGCCGGGATTTAAACTCAAGCGTGGAAAGCTTATACAAAGCTCCAAATTTATTGGATGGAAATCCTCTCGGCATAAGCGTGCAAGTTCCCTACAGGGGGCAAAGTTGCTCGGTTGGATTAACACTTTCCTATTTTCTACTCAATGCTCCACCATTCCGGCTAAACTTCTCCGTCTTTCCACTTATTCATTTTCTCGGATTTTTGTTGTCGAGTTGCTCCCGAATCGCGTTTTTTCCGTTTCTCCTGATCCGTAGAACAATAATCCAAATATTTCTACATTGACGACTCTATTTTAAGATTCGACGATAGAATTGTTTCGTTAGCGATATGAAAAGACAACGAAATTTGCATAATCAATCAACAATTCATCTTTTGACTCGCGGAATGATTTATTTTGTTTGCATTAATAACGGTAGATTATATCTCTGAGTTTATGCTGAACTGTAGCTTGGTTCCGATTCTTCTGATTGAGAATAAATAAATACAAATTGTATGTCATTTTTATTTATAATATTTCTATAGGTACTTTATATTTCCAATAATGTTACCTATAAAATTAAACCCTCGAAATTCCATTCTTTCTGCAATATATTTGCAAAATAGAACCTGCCCTTATAATCAACCAACAATATTCACCGACTGTCCGGTTCTAAAGCTGAGCGAGGAACGAATAAACAAGGTCTAGGACAAAGTTTCGTTGGCGCAATTATCGTGGTAACGGTATGTTTAGGAAAGATCGTTCTTTTGAGCCGGTGGACCTCCAACCTCGCCTACGAATTTGCTTTCGGTACAAAAATGTAGCGTTTGCTAAAACTTCCCTGGCAGGATTTGTCCGAAGCGTGGCGAGAACACGAGCTTTTCTACCGAGGAAATACTGGCCTGAAGGGGCAGGGGGATGACGCAGACAGTGGCCGCCGACGGCAAACAGCCAGTAACCCCGAGAAAATAGCATTCCGCGTGAAAGATATCCCGTCGGAAAATTGTTTACAATTTTTAAACGCAAGTAATTCTTTCTACCGTCATTTCTTTTTTATTTTTTATTTTTTATTGCTATTGTCACTGGCCGTTGCGGTTAGTGATAGGATATTTGAATATACTTTGGACATTTAATTGATCCCCTTCCGTCGATATTGAAGATGAATCGTTGCGAAAAGTTGAAATTGAAAATTATTTAGGTCAACGGTTAAAATCGTATTTGTAAAGCATTTAACGTAACGATGGTTTCAGTGAAATTTCCGGAAGAATCTTCGATCAAATGTTCCATTTCTTGGGCCATCTACGCGGCGAATAATGGAGGAAACCATTCATAAAATTCATCAACTCTTATAGAAGGAAAAAGTCAAAAGCAAGGAGAATCCTGAAAGAAACTCGAAGGATCTGGAAGGTCTGGAGCGAGCTGGTGGGCGGAGATAATGGGAGTCTTGAAATTGGATTATCAATCTCCGTGACTCCTCGACCTCTTGCGCAGGTATTCCCCTTTCGTCTTTAGAATTAAGATCAACCCGGCTTTTTCCAACGACCGCCCCGCTTCCCAACGTTTCCAAGTTCCGTACAAACCCACGGAACCGTCCCTTCGATACAACAATCATTATTATCAACCTTGCCACGATGTAACAAAATAAAACTATTAATCCTCGAGATCAAATAAATTCGAAAGAATCAACTTTCCACCGTCGAACAACATCCCACGATGAAACGGACAAATACTGTTAGCCCTTGAGATCAAATAAATTCGGAGGAATCGATCTCCGATTCGCGTTAAATGTACCCATAAGAAAACAAGAAATTTTCCATCTTGAACCATCGAGGAGACCAGTTTTTCGCGTTAGCTCGCGGACACTCGCGATTCTCTCGTAACCTAATCCCTTTTATTCGCCATAAGCGAGGTGGTGCGTGTCGGACCACGGTGATCCCCTTCACCTTTCTCCCCTGGCTGTTTCTTTCCGAAAAGAAAAAAGGAACGGCGTGGCATTTATGGAGTTAACATTTCTAAAACTCGCCGGTTCCCCGGCTCCGGCTGAAAGAGGAGGCGCGCACGAGGACAGGAGGGAAGAGGGCCGAAGCAAGAGGGAGGTGGAGAAGCAAAAAAGATAGAAGCGCCGGAGCGAGTTCGGTGGACGGGGGTAATGGCAGTCTTGGAATTGCGTTATCAATCTCCGGACCCCTCGGCCCCTCGGCAACCCCCTTACCGCCCTACGGCCACTACCGTAGACTCCATTCCATTCCATTCCACCCCTTCTCTGCACTGAAACCATCCTAGAAACTCACCGAACCATCCCCCTTTCCCATGCCGGGGAAAACCCCCCGTCAAACATGGGGCTTCCGGCAATGCTGCCGCGCAAGCCCCGTCCCCACTTCCACCCCCCGGCGCATGACGCTCTCTATTCCCTTCGATGTATATGCATGGCACCCACACGCTTAAACCGACGTCTTTTTACCGCCAACTCTCTTTCCCTCTTTCTTTCTCTTCCTATTCCACCCTCTTTCTCCCGGCACCCTTATTGCGTTTTATATTTTAACCGGTCGTTTCTAGTTTCGAATTGCACGGTTTTCTTGCGTTTCGTTAAATACCCTTGATCAAGACTGCCACTTGAATTGGCCAATGGATTTGTCCTTCTCTTTTTACTTTTCCTCCTTACTTTACGCCAGCTTCTTGCAGCAAGGGACGAGGTTCGTAAGGTCTTCGTTATCGGTTATTAAGAAACGGACGGAGCTCCAAGGTTTGAGAGATTGTTCTGACCTCAATATCATTTTGCTGGAAGTATTCTGAAAAAGGTTTGTAAAATAGGGTACTCGGAAGGGCGATGAGTGGTAAACGTCTATTTCCTTCATTCAGACACGGGTACCGTGTCGGTGTAGTAATGGGGCGTAGAGGCGGCAGTTGGGTACACGGAAGCACCATTATCTGTTGTAGTATTAGTCTCGATCTGATAGCAGCCACATTGATTCCCCTGATCAACGTTTGCCGAGGAAACAAAATCTTTGCGAATGGGTCGCCAGAGTCACCGATGGCGTTTAATTGTAATTTTCATTATCTAATATATTCTATAAACACCAACTTCCACCACTTCCGAATGCGTTACGATTTCCCTCAATTTCACATGGAACAGAAAGATCATGCCTTATTCATCCGTCTGAAAGTTCTTCCAGAATCTTGCCGATGTCGTTTACAGGATATCGAGAGCCAATTACCACGGGAAAGGAAATCAAGAAAGGGCGTCGATAAATGGCTCGTGACGGCGTTGACGAATTGGAAAGGAATCAAAGGAATCGGAAGGAGTTGGGAACCGAGAATGACACGATACGATCGAATTGCGAGCGAGATAAAGGTGAGTCTATCGTGGTGAGTGGCAGTAAGTAATCCTATCGGCGTGGTGGCATGCAAGGAAGAAGACAAAATGGCGCTGGGTGAAAGGACGGACGACAAGAGGCAAAAGGGCGGTTTTCCTATACGCTCACGAAATGCCGCGACCGGGCTACCGACTTGATAGCGTATCGCTTTCCACGGACCCAAAGGTTACCGAATCGTTTCGAGACTATCTTAATGGTTGGATAGATCGTTTGATACTATGGGTGAGTCGTAAAGGCTATTGCTCTGCCCTCCGCCCTCTCCTCTTCGCCTCCGCGTCTTTTCAACCCCTCTGCGTAGCCTTCGACCAGAGGAGAAAGCTGGCTTAGGGCCACCCGTACGTTCCTCGTCCCTCCTGTTTCTATACGCACCTCATTTATACTTAGCAAATGTCGACGTTGAACGCCTCTTAAGTCGATCGAGAATCGTTGCCGGCTAATTAATTGCCGTGAATTCGTTTAACCGCTCCTTAGGAACTCGGACACGACGCAGTAGTTTTTACTACGGATTTATTCCATTTCTTTACGATCGTTTGATAACGAAAATTGATGTTAAATTGATCATTTCTAAACGCTCTTCTATACAAGAAGCGACTATTGGTTCTAATTATCGAGGAAACGATTAATCGGTAGAAATCTCGCGTTTCTATAGAGAAATAAGCAATGTAAAAAGTTGTAAAAATGTTGTATCTCGTAATATAAAATATTTGTCTCTTTTAATTTAATTCGAAGATTCTCAAAGAGATAATATTTCTTAAAATATTTCAATAACTTTCTCACATTATTCGACGCTTATCTCAGTCTCTCCAAGTACTCTAATATGTATGCACAGAAATGAATGTACATTAAAAAGTTTCGTCGAATCTCTTTAAAGTATATAACCACGTCTAATAATTATATTCTCCTTTCTAACAGAATTTCTATTTCATTTATACAGTATTGCTAAACCGAGAACGGAATGCAAAAGTATATGTTGCCAAAGTCTTATAAATATGTAATTCCTGGCAATAAAAGAGACAACGATGGAGCGTGCTACTCGAGCCGACGAAATCGCAGGGATGAAAACGATAAAGCGTAATACCGCAGAGGGTGCGCGTGTGGGTGGGCCGAGTGTCCGTTATTCCGGCATAAAAACGAGAATCAACGAAAATCATTTGGACCGTTAATGTTCTGTTAATCGATTGTCCATAATTCCGCGCCGTTCGTGGTTCTTATCTTTGTAAATATTTCGATATTTCCACGGCCCGCCGCGGCGACCAGTCGGTTCCGTGGTAATATTTTACGCGATTTTCGCGAAGCGTATTTAAAGGCGTTAACAATAATTAAAAATTATGTTTACGAGCCCGGCTTAGTTTACCAGCCGCAGCCTGTATCGTTAAAAATATTCGAAAAATCGATCCGGAGTACCGTAACCTCGGTTATACGCCGCCTTTCGCCACGGCTCGAAGACGCTTTTATTTTATCTCATCTTCTCGCCGGTTTGTTCCTGGCATCGGAAACAAGAAACGAGAATCGAGTAGCAGAGTATATCTCGCGAAAAATACGAGCGAAACTCGCGGCGTTGTTTCCAACGGGAGAAACCGGGTATTGAAACTAATTAATATCATTCTCCCCTCTTTTACAGTGACATTTATACGCTCGGAACAATGCGAGCGGCGTGTAACTTAATTAAGGCAACGACGCGAACCTGACCGTGGCTTTGCGGCTACCGTTTCCCTATATCCGGTTCGCGCATTATTATCTAGTCTGCTCTCTCGCGCTCTTTCGCAAGCCGTGCGAAATGCCGCAACGCCCGCCGCCGCCACCGCCGCCGAGAATTGTATTTGTTGCGCGTCGCGTACATTTAACTGCGCTCTGTCTTCCGTTAAATCCGTTTCCCGAGGAAATGGTCGAACGTTCATAGACACCATACGAGATTAACGGAAGGAAATTAGCCATTCGTTGTGTCGCGACATATTTAAAATCTATCTAAATCGAACTGCCAATAATTCACGATCTTCCTTTCCCGTAAAAAGTTTCCTAGAACAGCGCATCCAATTTAACAAAAAATTACCGTAGGTGTAATAGCGTCGTATATTACAAGTAGCGACATCCACAGCTTCGAAACAGAGTTTACAATCATTTAGAAGCGAAGGAATTGCGTGGCGCGATAAATCACCCACGAAAAGACTCGACTGAATCGCTCGATAACGATCCACACGAACGACCTTCTCGACAAGCGTAGATGACTTCACCTAAAAATCCGATCGGTGGAAGATCTGTCGCTGCCCGCGTGTACGACTCCGGTTGTATACCACCGACCAAGCCTATCATTGACCAAAATCAAGACGGGAATGGACAGAGAGCTGCACTTTGTCTCGGTTGACTAGAGGAGGTGACAGACGAAATCGTAAAACGCATTTATTTGGCCGCGTGGTTTCGCAGATCGTGGAACGCCGCAGCGTCGGCAAGCTACCTATGAGACAGAAGGCATTAAAACGTCAGATGTCTGATAGGTAGCTGGTATGGCAGTGCGCATAACTGCCTGATTAAAAGCAACGACTTCAACGTAAATGAAATTTATAGCCAATCACGAAGCCACCTATTTTACGTCGTCGACCTGTACACACAAGAGAAGAGAGAGTCTCGCCGACAGAGTCTTTGCTCTTCCTCTCTTTTTCAATCTTTCAGTAGTCGCTTCTCGCTCCCTTCCTCCCTCTCTCCCTCTCTTACTTATTTACTTTCTCTTTCGCGTATACTCATTCTCTGTTTGCTCCTCGCTTCTTCTTTCCCGCCCCTGTCATTCAAAAAGGTGTCAACGACAATCGCTTTTACGAGATACTTATTAATTGTTACTGCGCTTTTACGACGACATAAAAGCGCGGTCTACGACCGTTTGAGTGGGCACGACGGTGTAAGGGGGATTCCCCCGCTGGATTATTGCCTCCGATGAGGCTATACGACGTACATATAGCTACACAGCACCGCACCGACCGTCTCCTTGTTGATTCGAAGACGGGAAAACAATATAATGACCGAGGAAGATACATGTACCTTGAATCGGGTAAAAAGAAAAAAACCAGCGAATCCGGGGAACCAGTTTTCGTCATTTTCGACACCGAATTTCGGACGATCTGTTTTCTTTTTAATCTTCGTTTATTACTTTTTTCAGAGATCGCCTGGATCGTTCGACGATTCGGTAGCTGAGGTATTCCTCGATCGCTACGATGTTTTTCAAGGAATAAAAGGACGGAACTGACGAGTATCAGGATTTCTTACCTATTAACGGAGTTATTGCGTTTACGTATTCTGAAGGTAATTAGAGAACTGTAAGCAAGCTGTAAGTTTCGTTCGACGAGCAAATAGCAGAATTCCGATTAAGGGCTCTAGAAACGTTTACCTTGCTGGCACAACAGCTTGCGGTGTTACATATGCGGCAGGGGCCGGTGAAGAGCACAGCTTTAACGCTCCTCCAACTATCGATCTACCAAGCATCGTCTACAAACTACGAGCATTTCTAACGAAATAAACCGGCGGTACAGAAATAATAGTTACGCAAGCGACAGATACTTCAATTTGTCTAGCAAGCTACGCGTCTATTTTTATCACAGGTTCACGCAAAGACAATGTATGTGAAACCTTGAGTAGCTCGTCCCATGGGCTTTGTTCAGAGTCTTTATCCATGAGAAGCGTTTCTAACACCGTTATATAAAAAATAATTGACTGACATTTTGTATATAATAAAGGGTAAAAGACTCGTGGGGAAATGAGTTCATTTTCACCAGCGTTTCCTTGATTACTTCGGTGTTGAATATCCTAAACGGTAAAATGTAGGCGCTAGCTTCTATGTTGCAGAATAATGTAGGCGATATCATTTACGTTTTAGAATGATATTGCCGCTATTTTCTGTGTTTAGAAATAATATAAGCGCTATTTTCTAGATTTTCCGTGTATATGTTTCAGATCATACTAGGAACTATACGTATCAAAGCAATCATCGAAGGCCACAGATAAAAAACATGACAAGTCACATTTCCCGTCATTTACAGGAGAGAAACGTAAAACACGTAATGCGACGGCAATCAAATTCGCATGAAAATTCACATTATTTTCCCAGTTGATTTTAAAATTGAATATACGTTTCTCTCATTTTCTACAACACTTAAACATATCAACAACATTGGTTACGCATGCTATTATATCAAATTAATATAATTAAACCGCTATTATTCGTTTCTTACAAAACATCATGTATTCGTTCCCTATTTTCGGGATTGGATATACAAATAATTTACTTTATTTCACAGCACAACAGTTATACGTTCGCTTCATGTCAACCGACCCTTTCAAATGCTTCTAACCGACTTTGTTTCTTTTTTCTTCATCTTTGTGGCTTTTATCGTGGATGTCGCTATCAGAAATCACCTTTCTGACCAATTCCTCATCCTTGTTCCAAACGTTTTTCCTATTTTCGCAACAAATCGCCTCCTCAAACGTACGAGGGATATCTACTCTACATTTCAAACATTCCTTTTCAAATTTATTCCGTATGCCAGTCACTAGCATCCTATGCCATCTTTCCTTGTTACTCATACCGCTACGTTCGGCACTGTTTACTAAGTGCTCCTTCCCTTTCAATATACTTTTCATCCCATATGTCCCAACTCTTTGAACGCTACAGCTGGAAGTTTATTGTTTTCATCTATTACTTTTGCAATATTTCCTTTTGAAATCACCGTATTCTTATTGTCCGTTAATTTACCTAAACTGATCAAATTTGCGGACATTTCTTTCACATAAAATACTTTACTCATATTTATTTCATTTTGTTTCCCAAATACTTCAAAGTAGCTTATAACGTTTCCAACTTTTACCGGTCTATTATCGCCTAAATATATATTTACTGGTTCCTTAAGGTCGCTACATTTCTCAAAGTAACTTACATTATTAATTATATGATCGGTACAACCGCTATCTAATAGCCATACGATTTTGTTCTCGCTTATCTCATTCGTCTCACTGCTGTGTGCCGCTATTACGGTTATTTTTGAAGGGTAGATTGCGCATTTTATTTTGAATACATGTACCACATTTTAATTGTACTTGCTCGAAGTTTTCTGGCATTGCCTCGACTAATTTTTTCTTACACATTGTATCTAAAAATAATTAAAGTTTACATGCCCTAATATTCTGCGAAATTTGTCCTTATTTGTCATCTTTTCTACATTTTTCGCGCCAGATTCTTGCCTTTCAATGTAACTACTTATAAACCATGATCTTTGAATGCGATCCCTATCAACTTTCTGTATTTGTTATACATCTTTGAAGTATTTCCTGCCGAGACTATCTTATTTTCATTCGTTACTCTCGCGTAGCTGATCAAGTTATTATCCATTTCTTGTATCTTAAAATCTATCAGGTCGTTCTTCATTCCCGATCGATGCATATGAAATTCTTCTTGTTAGACATCGAACGATGTAGAAATCAGAAAATCAACGAACGTCGACTCGTCGTATTTCTGCTGTCTTCGATTACAAAAATAAGAAACCAAGCCTTCGAACGAAGAGATGGCAGAAGGAGGAAACGATAAACGGAAGGGTGCGCGTGTCAGAAGGGCGAAACCACAAAGAGTTATAAGTGTCATCATGTGCGACGGCAGAGGATGACAACGCGGTCTAACCTCTCTAAGCTTTGGATAACGACAACGACGAAGAGGCAACGGTAAAGCGACGGTGCACGAGCAAAGGAAAGTTTTTCTTTTCCTTTGGCTCGTAACCTCCCCGCCACGGCTTATCTTCCTACTAAATCCAGCAATTTTAATACGCGTTTCTCGGCAATTTCCGTGCTACATGTTCCGCCGTCGACTTAGCACCCCTTCTGACTCCAACAGCTTCGAGCCGTTCCTTCTCTCTTTTCCTTTTCACCACACCCTCTTTCCCTGGCCGATTTCTCTGCCCCTCGACGTCCTTCCCTTCTTTAAATAAACTTTATTTTTACGGTGCTATTTAAAGCAATTTCTGATTTCCCTTAATTCATTACAACGCCGTTCCGTACAGCCCTCTTAATGCGCCACGAGCATTGCTAGCATTTCTCATTTCCCCTCACCGCTAATTGCCGCGCAATATGCCCTGTTCCAACTCAACATTCTGCAATTCCTTCGGATTTGATTTTTCACGAAGGGTGCAGAATCCTGTGACCCATCGGCGAATTTCAATTTGAACCCCGCTTTGAATAATTTTACGTTGCTGACAATTGAAAGATCTACTTCTTTCCCGTTTAATGGCGAGGATACTTTGTAGATTATTTTACGCATTTAACCGTATGAAATTATTTGAGTAAAATTGTATTTGTTAATATCTATATACGAATCTATATTCTCTAAATATTATTTTGTTTCACTATTTATTGTATTATTGTTTCAGATTTTCTCGATCAAAGCGGGCATCTTCTCACGTAATCACCTAAACATTGTACAACACTAAGGTCCAACGTCGTACCAACGCAATATTTCATTTATAACTTTTCCATCAACTTACGCTTTGATTGCTTTCTTCCTAACGTCGTTGCTATGAAAAGAAATTCCAAGGATTTGCTTAATATTATTTCCTCGCCATCTTCGCACCTTACTACAACTACGTTCTAAAATTCAGAAGTTTAAAGAAACTGCAGTATTCGGAATATAAAAAACTACAGTTATTAAAAACTACTTTGTCAGCGTTAAATTATAAATTCGAGTTGACTAGGAAAACTATTGGAACTAAGAGCAAAAACAGGGAGAATTCTGCCGCGATCACGGATACCAGGAATAGTTAGACTGTGGCAATAATCGGTGATAAAGATGTGGGTTAATAAACCGATGGAGGACCCGATGGTGGCACCGTCGGAGCTTCGTACGGCGAGCAAACTTTCTTGCCGGGAAATTGAGTCGGATTTGAGTTATGGGAATGGCGGTCGTCCCTCGTGCAGGAATCGGCCCTGGTCTAGCGGCACCCCCGTGTCTATTTCGACCCTCCTTCGCCCGCAACACATCTATCGCCATTACCGGATCCAAGCAGGGAGGAAAACTTGTAAATAAAAAGGAGTAACGGTGACGTAACCGACGTTTCGTGGTTGTCGGGGGTACCAGCCGCACTTTCTATCGATCTGCAGCCCGCTAGGGTGTCAATAACAATCGATTATTGTTTCAGGAGTTGGTCGTAATAGGCTGGATGTCTTTATTTTTCTTCGTTTCCTCGTTTCGTACGATAAACTGCTACCCTCGCGGTAACTGGCTGCTAGGTTGCGCGCAGAATTTCCTTCGTCTATCGCCACGGAAACGATAAGCGAGTTTCCTGCCCATCGCGAGGCACGTTCCCAGACAAAAACAATAATATTCGGGAAGAAAATTAAAGTCGGTTGATTCGAAGACGGTGGACGATACGATCTTTTCGTTTAACGGTAGAGAATTTTGTTTATTTGAAAGGAATTGTAGTTCGTGGCAGATGGAACGAAAGTTGGTTCGGAAAGTAAAGCGTTCGTCGTATGTTAAAATATTCTTGGATCGTCGAAGACTCGAAGAAGGCTACTCCGCGCAGATTCCCACGTTACATCGTCGCTCGATGCAATTTGTATCAGTAGCTGGAGATCGTTATACATTCATATCCCGAGCGAGGAGATTTAAACCGAGAGCGAGTTTCTACATTGCAATAACTCGGGGCTTGCGAGGCAATTACTCTGTCCGGCCTTAACGGCCGCTAGTCTAAGATTAAAAGAGAAGAAGGAGATCCTGTGTCTGTTTCCCCTGTGCAAAGGTGGAACAAAGTGACGCGCCGTTGGCCGCAGGTAGGCGAGCAGATAAATATGATTTTTGTGTGAAACCGTGTGGAAGATGCGGCATTTGATCACCAGGGGTGGTCCCTGTGCTCGTACGTCACACGATACTCTTCTACCTTCTTTCTCTCCTTTGCTTTTCTGTCCTTTGACTCGTCTCCGTTCCTTTCTACCCCCACCCCATTTCTCAACAGCGGCAAGATCATCGAGACCCATGGACAACCAAAAGACATTCAAGGTCCCGTGATGTCGTTCGTCACTTTACCTCGAAAGGGGACCGAGATCTCCCTTTCTCCGCTCCTCTACCCTTCGTCCATCCTGTCCCCTTTGTCTACCTACCTTGCCTCCTCTTTCTCGAACGCATCTTAATCTAGATATACCCAGCCTCTGACCTCTTCGTACCTTCTCTCGGTTAACAGCTAATCCTATCTCTTACCTAAAACTTCCCCTCTTCTTCTTCAAGCTTCTGATACATCCCCTTTCTCTCCTCTCGCTCTCTCTCTCTCTTTCTCTCTCTCCCTGTCGTACGAGAGAAGAGACGAAAGAACGTACACGACAGGAGGACCGACAGGTTTGTACGACAGGCTCGTTGTTTCGCCGTTAGAAGCCGAATTCTTTCTTGCCGATCTCGTTCTCTCAACGGAGGATATCGCCGCTATATTTACGAGTTTCGAACGACTGAAAGCACGAGGATCGCTGAGAATCCTGGCGACGATCTTCTCGACTATCGTTAATAGAGCCGTTCGTTCGATCTTAGTCGCAACGTTCCTATCATCAACTGCTTCGAGACGATTCGATTTCACGTACACGTTGGTGCCGACCGAGATAATTTACACGTGCTTTTACGGTGTGATCGGTGCATCCTGCGGCGAAGGGGAAACGTAGGTCCTGACGTAGGTTCGCGGATTCGCTGGATTTTACGAGCCGATAGCGAGGACACGCGAGGAAAGTATAAAGGCGTTGAGTTACAGGCGATCGTAACGAGCCGATCCGCGTCAAACTGGATTTATCGCGAAACCCACCGCGCTCTTCAGCCTCTAATAGAGCGATAAACACGAATTCTCTCGGCCCTTGTCCGCTAATGGCGGCCGTATATATTCGTGAGCGCGTTGCCGGCTTTCGTTTATCCGGCGTTACGAGAAAGAAAAGAAGGATAATTAAGATGCAGTTAGAGAACGCCGTTTTCCCGTTGCCTCTTGTCCTTCCTCTTCTTCTCTCTTTATCTCTCCCTCTCTCGCTTTCTCTCAGACAGTTGCGGGATAGTTTTCACGGAAACGTAAAGCGAGCATAGAAAGAGGAACAGGAGAGAGACGAAGTCCTGGCCTGCGGCATAAAAATTTTAAACGAGGTCCAAGAGAGCCACTCTTCGGGAACTTTGTATCATCTATTGTTCCTGGCCGACGTTGCTACGGCGATGCTCGCTCCGAGATTCGCGCAGATTTACGAAGCAACTATAAACATTGAGAAGATTACGGCCAGAGCTCATTTTAAGTTCTAACGAGCTCCCCTCGGCTCGGTGTCGCCGGCATTATCAAATAATTGAGAGATGTAACTCAGCGCTATCTTCGCTGCGCCCTCGTCTACCGTCTCCCCTAGTCTTGTCACTCTTTTCCACCACCCCCAACCGTATCCATATCCAACCTTTTACTTTTACCAACCTCTAACATCCTCTACGATCGCTCTCAACGTATCTATCTTCGAAGAATTTTCCTCCCTCCGCTGTTTTTAATATTTTATCAAACATATCTACCAACTATCTTATTTTTCTTCTTTTCTTCTCGTTCTTTGACCACAGGTATCTCCAGGTAGCTTACCGCCAAAGACGTGCAATGAAGATTCCTTTCAAATACGATCTCCATACGAAGCGAGTAATTCGTTCGACTACGAAAATTAAAGTATAACGATCCTTTATCCCTGTATCTTTGGTTTCTCTTTTTCCCTTAACCATAAGTAACTGGTTCTTAGAAATTCCCCGAGAGTTTTATTACAACCGTAACTATCCGGGGCTGGCGAGTAAAAAGTCGCAGGGGGCGAGGACACAGGGGGACGTCGGACGGGGCTACACCTTGAATTCAGTGTAACGAAGATGCGGCATCCTCGTGGCGCTCCGACCAAATATAAACAAGATCCGCGCGCGGCTTAATGCCTGCCGTACGTCACGTGGAAAGATTAAACAGTTAATAAGAATAAGAGTCTTCGAGCGTGTTTCTCCCCCTTTATTCCACGAACGGGGTTTCTTTCCGTAGGTCGCCGCCACGGACAACGGAAGAGGAACAGAGAGAAGATGAGTAGGTGGAAGAGGGGGGACACTTGCACGGGTGGTTGGAGGGAAATGGCGGCCATCTTTCCCACGAGCTCTTCTCGAGAACCAATCGCCTTTCTCCAACGAGCATTAAGGCGGCAACTCTGGCTGAAGAATTGCCTCTGCCACGTTAGACACATTTTTCTCGCTTTTCCTTTATTCTCTTCTCTGGCTGCAGGAGTCCCGGGACTCTCGCATCTCCGTCGGTCCCGACGCCAGCCGCTTTTCTTCTCTCCTTTCACGTCGTTCCGTCTCGCTTCATCTTCGCCTCTTCCTGTACCATCTCCGCGGCGTCGTCGTTTCGCATCTCTTATTTTCTTTGTTCACCCCACACCGTCGCCGCATCCTTATTCCACTTATTCCTCGTCTTTTTCCTCTTTCTTTTCTTCCAATTCTTTCCCTCCCCTTTTTTCTTTTTCTTTTTTTTTTTTTTTTTTTTTTTTTTTTTTTTTTTTTTTTTTGCTTTCCGTTCACCGTTACGTATACCTATAGCACAGAGGGGTATAATAGTGTTCATCCCTGAAGCGAGCTCCATCGAGCGGCAGGTGGCTGACCTTAATAACGCGCCACGCAACGTTTCACGAAGCTCTCCTCTTCGCTCTTCTTAAGGGGCGAAAAGAAAATCCTGAGCGTGTCATCTACGAAACGTCAGATCGAAGATTTACTATGGCGACACGGTGTTGCGAATATACTCGGCGCGGAGAAAGCCGATACGTCGACTCGTTTGGCGAAGGGTGAGAGCCCTGGCAGGTCAGAGTTTCCCTACTTCATGGCTATCTCCTGTGGGAAAGTTCCAACAATCGATCCGACTATTACTATGGATACGTTTCTACCGTGCCTAATAAACAGATCGTAATACGGTTCATGTAAACGCGGCTTAATGCCAATGAAGCTGTCACGTTGATGGAACAAAGTTACAGTCGCCTTTTGTGAAATATTATTTTATAGCACCAACAGGAAAGATAGCGATGTATCGTTGAAAGTAATCTGTTGTTTGGTAGGAAAGTATTTTCGTTCGTCTAAGAGATCGTACAATGAAATCTAACAATGAGCTCTAACACCGAGCAAACGTATTAACCTTCTGCGTTCAAGTATCTATTGTATAGTGAGTTAGAAATCTATTGGAGTCATTTTTTTCCGAGCAAATTCAACGAGCATCTACCGTTTGATGATCTACGATTGGCATTTAGTTACCGAGGCAATAATTGCATCGTGAAAAATATACGACAATTTTAATCAAATTATCGCGAGACAATCGTTTTAAAATAAATATAAAAGTTGCTCTCTTTCAGGTGTAATTTTTATACAGAAAAATGTACGGAGAGTAACATTCGAACGTCTGTTTTTCGAAATAAAAATTGTACGTACGTAGTCGCGTTACGAAATTTGTTTTGTTCGCCGTTGCTTTTTTTTTCCGAAAAAGATAACGATGAAAAACGCAATAACAAAAGGTTTGGCGACCGGCCGAACGATCAAATATAAACGTAGAAAATGTTTTTGTTGACTTATACAGTGTGTACCGGGTAGCATACGTGTGGCTGCGGTGCTGATACGATGATATTCCGATACACAACGGTTTTATTCGTTTTATGACTTCTTTCGCTACCACTGTAGAACATTTCCAATTCATGAACGAGTTTGCTGAGCCCGTAACGAACACCGTGTTACCGTAGATAGTCGAATGGCATTAGTTGAAGTTGTAAAGCGCACGATCGTGTGCTCATTGTTAAAAGAACTTTTGGTTTCTAGGAGAATTATTTACGTATAAACGACAGCTTAAATTACTGTTTAATAATCGTAAACAACATCGAGGAATTATTAATTGTGATTTTATTGGTAGGTTTGTTGGGTGAAAAATAGAAATGTCTCTTGAAAATTTTATTAAAATAATCATCCTTCGTTGTCTACGCTGTAATTAAATGTTTCCAGAAGAATAGCCGTGTAGCTTCAAACAACATCCAGCAATTATTAATTGTAATTTTATTGGTAGGTTTGTTGCGTGAAAAGTAGAAATGTTTCGTGACAATTTTGATAGTAGATTTTCCCCTTGCAAATAATCATCCTTCGTTGTCTACGCTATGATTAAATGTTTCCAGAAGAAAGACCGTATAGCTTCAAACAACATCCAGCAATTATTAATTGTAATTTTATTGGTAGGTTTGTTGAGTGAAAAGTAGAAATGTTTCTTGAAAATTTTGATAGCAGAATTTCCTCTTGCGAATAATCATCCTTCATTGTCTACGCTGTGATTAAATGTTTCCAGCAGAATGGCCGTGTAGCTTTAAACAACATCCAGCAATTATTAATTGTAATTTTATTGGGTAAAAAGTAGAAATGTTTCTTGAAAATTTTGATAGCAGAATTTCTTCTTGCGAATAATCATCCTTCGTTGTCTACGCTATGACTAAATGTTTCCAGAAGAATGGCCGTGTAGCTTCAAACAACATTCAGCAATTATTAATTGTAATTTTATTGGGTGAAAAATAGAAATGCTTCTTGAAAATTTTGATAGCAGAATTTACTCTTGCGAATAATCATCCTTCGCTGTCTACGCTGTGATTAAATATTTCCAGAAGAATGGCCGTGTAGCTTCAAACAACACCCAGCAATTATTAATTGTAATTTTATTGGGTAAAAAATAGAAATGTCGTGAAAATTTTGATAGCAGAATTTCCTCTTGCGAATAATCATCCTTCATTGTCTACGCTGTGATTAAATGTTTCCAGAAGAAAGACCGTATAGCTTCAAACAACATCCAGCAATTATTAATTGTAATTTTATTGGTAGGTTTGTTGAGTGAAAAGTAGAAATGTTTCTTGAAAATTTTGATAGCAGAATTTCCTCTTGCGAATAATCATCCTTCATTGTCTACGCTGTGATTAAATGTTTCCAGAAGAAAGACCGTGTAGCTTCAAACAACATCCAGCAATTATTAATTGTAATTTTATTGGTAGGTTTGTTGAGTGAAAAGTAGAAATGTTTCTTGAAAATTTTGATAGCAGAATTTCCTCTTGCGAATAATCATCCTTCGTTGTCTACGCTATGATTAAATGTTTCCAGCAGAATGGCCGTGTAGCTTCAAACAACATCCAGCAATTATTAATTGTAATTTTATTGGGTAAAAAGTAGAAATGTTTCTTGAAAATTTTGATAGCAGAATTTCCTCTTGCGAATAATCATCCTTCGTTGTCTACGCTGTGATTAAATGTTTCCAGAAGAATGGCCGTGTAGCTTCAAACAACATTCAGCAATTATTAATTGTAATTTTATTGGGTAAAAAGTAGAAATGTTTCTTGAAAATTTTGATAGCAGAATTTCCTCTTGCGAATAATCATCCTTCGTTGTCTACGCTGTGATTAAATGTTTCCAGAAGAATGGCCGTGTAGCTTCAAACAACATTCAGCAATTATTAACTGTAATTTTATTGGGTAAAAAATAGAAATGTCTTGAAAATTTTGATAGCAGAATTTCCTCTTGCGAATAATCATCCTTCGTTGTCTACGCTGTGATTAAATGTTTCCAGAAGAATGGCCGTGCAGCTTCAAACAACATCCAGCAATTATTAATTGTAATTTTATTGGGTAAAAAATAGAAATGTTTCTTGAAAATTTTGACAGCAGAATTTCCTCTTGCGAATAATCATCCTTCGCTGTCTACGCTGTGATTAAATGTTTCCAGAAGAATGGCCGTGTAGCTTCAAACAACATCCAGCAATTATTAATTGTAATTTTATTGGGTAAAAAGTAGAAATGTTTCTTGAAAATTTTGATAGCAGAATTTCCTCTTGCGAATAATCATCCTTCGTTGTCTACGCTATGATTAAATGTTTCCAGAAGAATGGCCGTGCAGCTTCAAACAACATCCAGCAATTATTAATTGTAATTTTATTGGGTGAAAAATATAAATGTTTCTTGAAAATTTTAATAGCAGAATATCCTCTTGCGAATAATCATCCTTCGTTGTCTACGCTGTGATTAAATGTTTCCAGAAGAATGGCCGTGTAGCTTCAAACAACATCCAGCAATTATTAATTGTAATTTTATTGGGTAAAAAGTAGAAATGTTTCTTGAAAATTTTGATAGCAGAATTTCCTCTTGCAAATAATCATCCTTCGTTAGCCATGTAGTTTTTGGTCATTTTGCAATTTCTTACACCGCTATTAGCGTCATTCCTTCACAAGTGAATAATAATTAGTATAATACGAAAATGTAATAACCAACATTTAATTTATATTCCAAATAAAAAAAGAAATAACATTGTCTTAACCCTTTGCACTGCTATGTCGAGTGTGATTCGACGTCAGTTTTTATCTGAGGAGCTTTGTCGAGTCCCACTCGACATTCTTTCAGTGCCAGCTTTTTTTATGAAACGTGCGAAAGAAAAGCAGGATGGAAATTGTTTCAAGATATATCATACGCTTAAAAATTAGAAAACACCCCACTGACCTCACTAAAGAAATAAAATAGTCAAACTGGAAGATGGTATCCCGCTGGGGATAGCCATCCACGTGTTATTTAGCAATTAAGTTAGCAAAATTTACCAATTGTCCAGCTGGACAAATTGTAAACTACAAATTAAATAATAATAAAAAAAAAACTTAAAAATTACAAAACACAACGATAGTGTGAATAAAGCTGGTGTTTGAGTGAATTTGTTTCCTACTTTATTTATTTACATTGTCTTATCTTTTAGTTAAAATAAATTTCAAATAAAACACTTGAAGGCGTTGACAGCTGCCGGTAACGAAATTGAAATAAAATTTGCAGTGCGAAGGGTTAAAAAATATTTCTATAATAGAATTATTTTTCACGTTATCCTCTAAATTATTTGAATAATAAATAGGAAACAAAGTAAAAAATAGGTATAATAGAAAAATTTAATTACCAAAATTAATTTCAATTTCAAATAAAAAAAAAATTTTGCATTACCTTGAAAAATTCCCTAAAGTGATAATCGAACGTATCTAACCGCAGGTTAAGCCATCTAAAGTGCCGCGGTAGAAGATACCATAATAAGAAACATAGTAAACGATAATGTACTATAACCACAAACAGTTCATCAGATTTCAGCACTCGCATTGTTACTTCATTCGGAATAACGAGGGACGATTATCGGCAAGCGGATAAGTAAACGTTTAGCCCTTTTTCGCCTAGGTATCCAGACAAACACCGATGAGCAGAAGTGGGAAACAGGGGAAGTTCCTTTTCTGAGTTTATGGCAGGCAAGTTGGCCGTGCTGTACCGGCAGCTCTCCGGCAAAGTCGTCAAAGACTTTTACGAGCGGGTAAACGGGATTTAAAGTGACGATGATGCAACCTCAAGGTGCTCACTTTATCCTTGACGGCCTCATAAATGTAACTGATGACATTGCCAGATACGTTTGACTCGTTTCGTCTTTTCAGTGCCGCTACCCATAGAAACATCGTTGATTTTGTGTTGATGAAAACGGCACGAGACCCCACTTACTTCCCCGCTCGTAAAAATCAAAAGAGCCCATTGAACTGGATTAACTTTTCGCGCCTTCCAACATCTGTCACGCTTACGGTCTTCTACTTTTACCGTTCTCTATTTTAGCAGACACTTTATTTTCATTTCATGATCGTTGTTTGATCGATGGATCTAGCTATTCGATAGACGATAAATTAGTTTTCTATTACGTATAAGTGGTATTTCCTACGCGCAACAAGCATGAATATTGTGTTGGCAACTATGTGATTGGGGATTTTGTCATTAGGTGGTATTGACAAAATTCGCGATCACTTAGTTACCAACCCAATACGACGAATGAGTTAGAAGATGATATAACGAACGAATAAGATAAAATTGTTGGGACTACGTGTTAGTGAGAAATTAATTTTTAAACGATACGAAGGAAACTATTAGTTTCGAATGTCGGAATTGGAAATTTTATTGGACATCGATTAGACCGTAGTGTTACTAGAATTCTAAACAGTGGAAATTAAAAAATCACCATGTACCGCAGCATACTGTGGCGCCACCTCGCAAATGAAATCTCAAACTAGACGCGATACATTAAGAATCTAATCGACGGATAGTAACGCTAACAATTCTTGATAGATAAATGGAGGGAAGTAAATTACGAATGCGCGTGCATATACAACGAAGTACGTACATACGTATTTATAAAATTATAATATTATCTATAAAAAGAAATATTTAATAATAAACCTACATACCAAGATCAATTCCCATTTTCTAAGATTACGAATTTCATTATCCACGAACACAACCTCTTTCTATTAAGTAAATAAATTTTATGCGGTATTGGGAAACAAACGATTAAAAGAAATATCAATACGATTGTGTTATCCATCCCGAGAAACGAAACTGTGTCTTTACGGGATGACAACAATCGGAACAAAAGTAAGAGCAAGAAATAACATAAAATGCAGTAACAGAGGTATAAGATGAATCGTAAAATGCGGGTAATACCAGTGAACGGCATTTTGAACGCTACTAGCACCATCTACGATCACTTGGCGTTAACACCAAACAATGGCTGACACGGTCAAGCAGCACCGAAAGTTTCGCGGGCAGAAAGTATTTCAGTAAAGTGACGACAGATGGCCCGATATTCCTCGTCGTGTGGTCCGTGTGAAACGGTGCAAATTCTTTTCCGTTGATTTACGATCGAATTAAAACTGACAATTATTGTTATTGTACCGTCATATAAGGAGGTAACAGATAATAAATTCGACCGTAAAACGTTAAACTAGTGTGGTTGCGTTTTGTAAGGCTGGTTTAGTGCTGAGTCGCGTGCAACAGCGCTCGTTAAAACAGCCGTAAACCGACGTAACCGTCCGCGGTGTAGCTTGTCCCACGACGGCCAATGTCTCGCGATCTTATGTCTGTGTCAGGAATTTTCCTTTTAAAATATCCTTTTTGTCGCCATTGTCTATTTACAAGTTACGCTGTATCGTTCTGTTCTCGCTTATTGCTGACATTGTATTACCTCTAAAAGTTGGAATATTAACTTCTTATGCAATTAGGAAACAGGCATATAAATCGTCGTAAAATACACGGACGAATTTTATGTAAACATTTAAAAGAAAGAATCGATTATTACGGCAAACGTTTTATAGTAGTCAATTTTAATTTGCTGTTGATTTATGATACGTACATATACCTTAAAGAACTGCTAGGAACATTTAGCGAAAAGCTGTCAATGAAGGCATTACTTGTCCATATCCAGTTTATCGTGGTGTACACTGCAGGCTGCTATACAAATGATAATATATCGCTGGTTACTTGGAATTAACGACAAAACGCATTTATCCATACTTTGTAAGATTGATTTAATATTTTTACGATATCGATATTGAACCTTACCATGTGATCATTAGCCTCTGCGCGTTTCACGAGGATTAGGATGCTTTACCGTTTAAGTATCGTCGATCTAGTTTGTGCGTCGACCGTAAGAGCGGCTCAGTTACCGATTCCATGGGGATTACACGTTCCTCGGGATTACACATAAAGAATAATCTCAGGCATTCGACTGCAAGTGCAAATGAACGTTACCAAACCATTTATTTAACTACCGTTTGCAAATTTTCGTAAAGATAATAGCTTAAGCAATTCACATTCAAAATATTCATAACTGCAGTTCCTGATGTTTCTGTCTCCATTAAGCTCTTTCGTTAATCCTATTCTTTAACAAAAATTTGCCAAATACCAGAGTAATCTAAAAATATGTATAAGATCTTCCTCGTATATTACTAATAAGGTTCCACAACAACAAAAGTAAAACATAACCTTAATCCTCTCACAATCGATTATAACTAGAAATGAATCAAAAGAGATTTTATAACACCAACGACGAAGGTGAGGTCAGTGAACTGTCCGTAACTCTTTAGAATATAATTAACATTCCAATTCAGATAAAACAAACTAAGAGACAGATAAATAATAACTTAATATTTACCGACGTAACGTTGAAAAAGTTTGTTGACTAACGCAAGACAGAAAGCGTGAAAAGTCGAAACGGCGATCTTTTGGTCGCGGCTTCCGAAAAAGCAGCGGAAACGGCGCGGTGTGCAGTCGCGTCGATTCGATTAGCCAAATATAGATTTACCGCCGGAAACAAATGCGGGGCTAAAAGGGACATCGCGGCTGCGGCTCGACCTCCCATGATTCCCTTTGAAAATCAATCCTGATTTATACGACACGGTCGCCGCGATTTCGTGGCCAAGAAAAAAAATCCATATTTAAACCGTCGCCTGATTCGCGTTGTACCGTGTACTCAGCCAATCGTGGGATCGTAATGGCCACCGGTGAGGCAGGTTGAGTTCGTGGCGCCGCCACTAGATGTCGCCGTGATCGACGGTCGTAAATCGTCGACAGACTCCCGCCCATTGCATGCGGGTAGGCGGTACCACGGCATTCCGTGACGTCAGCCGTGTCCCCACCAGTTCCCTCTGGCGGCTCGCCCCACTACTATCTTACCCCTACCATGGCTACTCCGTCTCGCTATTCTACCGTCGCTCTCCTCCACCACCACCACCGCCGACACTACCACCACTACCGCACCGTGGCCCGTGGCGCTTTCGGCACTCTTCTTCCCCCACCCGCGCCGTTCACGTTCCGTTCACTGGCTTTCTACGTATATATGTAAGTAAGTACGTGAAATTCTCTCGGGTGGGCCAGCATCCCCGGTCATCTTCATAAATGCGAGTCGGCCGTTTGAAATGGTATCGAGGCTAATTCGAGCGGCGCTTATGCGATACAGTGTTTGTTTACTGTTTGCTAAAGCGGCCCGGATTAAATATAAAACAAAGTTGACAGAGCGTAGACGTTGTGCTAGACGGAGTGGCGCTAGCTGAAAGCGACGTCGTCCGACGGCCGCTCATCCTTTCTACGTACAGATCCCTCAAAAATATCACCTACGCGATCCGTATCGCTCGATTTACTTTTACCTCTCTATCCTCGATTCTTCACTTCGTACCTTTATCCAATTCTAATAACAATTTTTTATTTCTCCGATATGATTCGCGTGTTGTACGATATTTGACGAATTTGCCAACTTTTTACGATTTCCAGATTGCCACTGGAATATCGCTATATGGTTACGCGCTTCTGTCGTGTTCTGGCCGATGTGTATGTATAATGAGTATTATATGTGAACACGGTGGTGCGCGTGTGCGCGTTAAATTGGTGCAGATCGGGGTTCTCGCGGCCGATTACAAGAACACAGACTCGGGTCGCGTGTTTTATCGGTGTACACGGGTCTTCCTGGCGTTGCTCGTCTATCTCTGTCGATGGTCGTTGTAAGTAGCTACATACATCGAGCGTGTGTATTCGCGAACGCAATATTCCCTGGTCAAATTGCGTGTTATAGGAATAGCGAAGCGTATCCGTCTCCGGGGAAATGTAGACCTTTAGTCTGCACCGGCAGTTGGATCGCGTCTGTGGAGACGGTACGCCACTAAAAAGATCAATACACCATCGCGGCTCGCCTGTTCATCGGAATCTAGATGCCGCGAGTGCACGCTGCTCCCCGAACGCGAATGATATCGCCTGTCGGAATATCGTGCCGCGAATCGTCTCGCTTGCCTCGAACGTCTTCGATTTCACAGATTAAATACAGTTTCGTATTTCTAAATAAACAACAAATTACGTTTACTATTCTGCCATTTTTTTCTCCTTCGACCGAAGATATTCGGTCGTTTTTTCGCCATAGCCCGAACAATATAATTTTACTCGAAAGACGGAAAACACGGAGAATTTGAAGTTTTCCAATGCTTCTGAAAAAAAAAATGAAAAAATGCTGGATGGAACTTTATAATCGAGAAAGCCACTAATTTAATCGAGCGATCACGAGCAGTACGAAATAGTTGTACATCGATTTGCTTTTATCGTATCTTTTTACGATTCGTATCGTATCGATTTCAGATAAACAGACATCGATCGTTTTCGAGAAAAAAAGAATATTCATCACGGCCGTATATCTTCCGATCGAACGAACTTGAATTATCCTTGGCAACATTTCCAGATACACGAGACTTATAGAAGATAACAGCGACAATTCATTGGTTCTCGCTTCGATACTTTGTTAGTGTGTTTTCGATCCTTGAAGATATATATATCTGATATAAGCAGTTTATTTGCCAAACAGTTTGACTTAACAAAACAAAAAGCAGAGGTAATCGATGAAATTATATAAAATAAACATCGATCAAGCGTATCGGCGATCAAAGTTTTCAAAATTTCCAAAATTTCCAAAAGTGGAGTTACAATCACTTTGGCCCGTATGAACGGCTCATAAATCAGAATAAAGACGGCGAAATTTCGAGAACATGGCGATAAGCAAATTTCCTGAGAAATTGCCGGTCCTGACAACTAGTGCCAAAACGTTGTCGAACGACGCACAGACGCTGTGTCGGTCGTCTGAGAAACGCCGGGGGGTAAAAGCAGAGAGATAAGTTCCACGCTGCAAAACATTTCTATCCGTGGCTGGCTCGGTTCCGCTGAAGAATCCCGAACGATCAGAATCACAACGGTGCTCTTCCCATTGTTTCCAGAAATATTTGTGTGTTTACTACGAAAGTAATGCTCCTTTCTTAACTCCCACCCCTTATCTGCCGCGGTATGACCGAACTTAGCCGACGTGTTATTGCGGCCGCAGCATCGAGATAGAAATCTGCACGCCGCTCGAATCTATGAAAATTATCCCGTCGCTTCTCCTGCTTTCTTTATCGCCACGCTGATAAATCGTTCTAAACAGATCGATTTACGTGTTCCACGTTCATCTCATTAACTCTTCAGCGTACCAACTTCTTCTCCAATTTATTGGCGGCAATAGTTAACAGACCAACCGGAGATTATTTAGAAACACAGCAAGTTTTAAAAAATTAGGTGCTTTTTAGGTGCTTTATAGATTAATAGAGCAAGCGGAGATTATTTAGAAACCTACCAAGTTTTATAACGATTAGGTGTTTTTTAAATGCTTTATAGATTAATAGAGGAAGCAGAGATTATTTAGAAACCCACCAAGTTTTATAACGATTAAGTATATTCTGAATGCTTCATAGATTAATAGAGGAAGCAGAGATTATTTAGAAACCTACTATGTTTTATAACGATTAGGTGTTTTTTAAATGCTTTATAGATTAATAGAAGAAGTAGGGATTTTTTAGAAACAC